>OU452237.1:1200000-1594235 GCA_911728455.2 Marthasterias glacialis | reverse complement strand
TAATCCGCGCAGCTTGTTCATGGGCAATTACACCACCGCAGCTGTGGCTGCCGCACGCACGCGTCGACACACATGCACTGAGAATTATCCATGCTGATTGGTGCATATGCACGTAGACTCGCTATTGTCGTATCATGTGCGCGTGCCACGGCCATAGCTTCGGCGGTGGTAAACACCATAAACGTATATATACCAATAAAATACAACAAATTTACAACAGGTTTCCATGATGGTTATGCTTGATAGAAGCTTTCCTTGATTTGTAGGGAAAACATTTTGTAAACAAATTATGTTTAGAAACAAACGTAACAAGCAAATTTGAAGGCCAAGTAAAATATGTGGGAAAAAAATCCTCAAAACAAGAAAAATTCTTGCCAAGTCACGGGTATGTAAACCAACTTGATGTAAACATTTGTATTGAGCTTTGTTTGCCCTCTTGACAAAACCCCTTCCCCCACGCTTTCATCATGATAAAAAATGTCTAAGTGGCTGCGCAGTCTAGTGTACCGCACTTAAATTCTGGTGTTGTGTGAGTGTTGGTTCGAGTCCCGGTCTTGACAATTGCATCATTGAGCAGGATACTTAACCATTATTGCTTGGTCCTTCGGATGGGACGTTAAGCCGAAGATCCTGCATGTTGTGTAATACACAAAAAAGAACCCAGTACACTTTCACTAACAGAAAGGGTTTTCCCCGGTGTTGTTGGCATGGTTGGCTGCAGATTGTGCCGCATCACCTTCTAAACCCTTTATAAGGTGCTACATAAAACGGGTCTCATAATTCAAACACACCTGTTTATATAAAAATAACGAGCGCTTTGAGACGCCCGTCGGGTGTAATAAAGGGCTCCATAAGAACTGTGTATCATTGTTACTTTACCGGGTAGCAGCCGAAGGCGTAGTACACAGCTGAGATGTAACACCCAAGAATACCGATAGAGATGCCGGCCAAATCCAGGCCTAACCAGCGTTTGTATGCATCCTCAGAATGACAACTGAATATATGGTACCCAGCAGAACACAGCATGCAAAACTATGGGAAAATGTAAAAAACAACAGAATGATCCATTAAGCTCCGCCCCTTTATACATTGGCCAATCAGAATGCAGCTGTACATCCATTGTTTGAAGGACAGCCAATAATGAACTATGAAGAAACTGACAAAAACAGTTCTTTAAACAAATGTACAATTTAAGTTACTTACAACCCCAGTCCAAGTGCAAAAGCACACTGTGAAGAAAAATGAACCGGGACACCCAGTTTGGGTATTAGCCCTCCTACTGTCTGACCATTCAATATCATCCACTGCGGTTTTGAATGACAGATACACTGTGCCAGCCTGCGATATGATATCATGTGGTGAATGAATTACACTGTAAACCTTCCTACTATCTGACCATTCAATATCATCCACCGTGGTTTTGAATGATAGCTGAACTATGCCAGCCTGTAACATGTTATCATATGGTGAATGCATACACAGTCCACAGTTAACCCTCCTACTGTCTGACCATTCAAGCTCATCCAATGTGGTTTTGAATGACATATAAAGAATGCCAGCCTGCAATCATGTGGTGAATGCATCTGCTCAGTACCCAGTCAACCCTCCTACTCTCTGACCATTCATTATCATCCACCGTGGTTTTGAATGATTTAAGCTAGCCTAAAACATGCGATCATGTGGTGAATGCATCTACAGAGTGCACACATATACACAGTTCAGTGCATAGACTGGCCACCATACACAACTGGTACCCGTGCAGTTGAACGGTTTGAAATGGTTGGTCGGCTCGCTGGAAAATCTTACCAAGAATAGGAGGGGTAATACAAGACTTGGTTTAGTGGTTGGTGTGTGCACACACACACACCCCAAAAAGAGTTTATTTTGAGAGTTGTCCTTACCTGGAAGCACGTGAGGCAGACTGTATAGACGAGGTGGTCATTGAGTGTCCCATTGAAGCCGGGGATGGTGACTAGATTATCGTAAACGGTCAGACCTAAGAAGATGATGAACCCTACAAGATGACTCCACACGTTGACTGTTTCATTCGACCACACGAAGGTACTGAGGAGATTTAAAAAACAAACACAGAACCAAGTTAAAAGTGTGATATATATTCATCATTGGTTTTGCCCCGGTGTTTCTGGCCTGGTCTGGAAACAACGTGCATCACCTCACCTTGTATCCCTTTCAAGGTGTTGTTTTATCATTGCTTCACCTCATAAAATCATTCTTAACAACAGGCTCCACGATACAGCGCCAGGACTTCTATACTTCTACACTGTAATCGGCAAAGTAAATTATGATATTCGGCCAAGGAGCAATTAGACAAGTGCCGGGACCGCCATTTGAACCCACATTTTGTGATGACTCAGCCACCAGAACTTGAATTTGATGGGCTAGACCGCTCGGCCACGACACGCTACCAATGGAGTGTCATTTTATGATGGACATGGCACATTATTAGGGCTAAGATTTGACAAATGTAAAAAGTCATGAAAAATGGCCTGGGGGTTTGGGTCCCCTTTAGTCTAGACCCAGAACCTCCCAGCTATTACAATTCAAGAGGTTTACAGACTCTGTGCATCACCAGAAATACAAACCTACAGGTTTGGACACAATGTGGACTATTCCTTTTTCCCTTTGGTGACTGCTTTACTTCTTTCAAGAAAGTCTGAAGGCTCAAGGAAATCAGGACAAATCCTGAGAAACAACATGCCTGCATTATAATACACTCAACTATTATTATTGTTGTTAATTGTATAAAATGTCCAATTCAAAAATAAAAAAATCTTTGCCTTGTACTCCATACCTTTTGATGCACTTCTTGTAGGATAAGTTACTCAAGTATCCTCGAAGGATGAATGGGTTACCCTGTAGATAATGAGGCACCTCTGCAAAGCGAAGTCTCGTGAATCCTTCACTGGCGCTCGAAGTACTCTTGAGGTAGAACGGATCAATGAACACCGAGTCTGTTAGGTGATGCTTGCTGGGGGTATCTGTCATCGTTCTCGAACAAAGCTGATGAAAGTTAAGAACAAAAAAATGACAATCGGTTTATCATCAAAATTTAAAAGAAAAGTGTTTTAATTATAACTGTTTACTGATTGTTACTTTCAAATAAACACCAATCCTCAAGAGCTGTATTTCTTTCTTAAGACTGAAACAAGTTGACGACCCCCAAATCACTATTGCTTGTTTTGATTGCAGTGTTGACGACCCCCAAATCACTATTGCTTGTTTTGATTGCAGCAATCAAAATAAGAGGAATACATAGATATTAATAAACATGACGGAATCAAACAAATAAAAAATGACAACATCCTGCCCCCATAGTGGCGACAATCGTAACAATTCAATTCAATTCAATTCAATTCAAGGATTTTATTATCAATTCGTCGCAGCCCAAGGACTTGCGAAAGATTTACAAAGAAAAACCTTCAATCCACCGACCATCACAGACTAAACCTGATAAATTTCAACACATGGTTCGTCGTAGCTCATATCTTAGGTCTACGGAACATGACCAAGAGCTACATGTGGCAGCTACCTGCCCCATAAACCATTTTTCAATCGATTTCACTAAAACGAGAGTACCTACTGTCTATCACTACTGATAGGAAAAGACACCTAGTCCTTTAAAAGGAACATAAATCAAGTCCGAAATTCATAAATGAATTCCCATCTCATGAATATGAAGTTACAATGACAATGTTGGCGTGGAATCAGACAAACATTTCTCTTGGTCTCTTTGTCAAAGTCTGAAAACAAGCAACATGTTCAGTGCCTTTCCGAAAAAACTTGATGACAAAAAAGAAAGAAAGCTAGTGCTAGCAAAATTAGTTGCGATAATCGTAACCCTCCATCCTCCCAACGATCGGAGAGGATGGAGGGTTACGATTATCGCAACTAATTATAGCAAAATATACACACTGCCTATTTTGTAGTTGCTATTTGATCGTAATCACTCCCTTTGAGTCCTTCTAGCCCAGTGATAAACAGTGATAATTCCCTTCATTCCCCAGTGCTGGATTGTCACATTATGGGGCCTGCTACCCACACACCACCCACTATGCTCCTCCCACTGACTTGACCATGTTGACAGAGCAGGAGAACTAACTTTTGTAGGCCCTAGTTTTAATAAATATTTCCAATTGATGTTGTTATGATCAAACAAAATAAAAAACTAAAAACTACATACTTCTGTTGATTAGGCGAGATGAAGTTTTCTCAGTTCAATAAAATGTTCAATCATGGAGGAAGGAAAAGCAAAAGAGTGTTTAAAAAACCTCAACTCGGTCTTTCAGCACTTCTCTCTAAAACACTACACTACTGTTCGTTTTAAGACTGTACAGTATAAATTGGACCGCATTAATTGTGCTGAAAGACTTCAGGGTACCATACACCCATCCGTCCACCTAACGCATAGCCTCTGTTCAAGGCTCGATTGTTAAAGACACAGCTGGGCCAAAACATGTTTTTTATGTGACTCACTAATATTAAATTGCGCCCTCTGTTGTTTCTTAACAACCTATTAGAGATTGCAACTCCTGCGCATTTTGTGTTAATAATATTTATCATTAACTTTACACGTAGGTGCGAGATGAAATGTGCGCAGGTTGAAAATAGCGCAATTATTTATCTAGTTCCCTAATCACTGAGTAGATAAAGCAATGTATTACTGCATCGGAGTCCCGACTGTTCATTTTGATGAATGTTTGCGCCGCCGATCGAAATGTGACATCGGACGATGGTTGTTTCATCATTATTTCGATATATTTAAGGATAAACAGTGAACACGATCTCAACATTTTCTGAGTCGAATGTGAATTTGAAAAATTGGACACTCTCAAAGTCAAGAAGACGGGATCTGTAAGTACACGTTACATTGATTGCCTTGTAAATTTGACTTCTGTGGATTACTTTTTAGTTTTACGGGTCCTTCCTCCGTACACATGTACACTGCCTTTAGAATTTGTGGGTGAGTTTGACGTCTTCGGTTATATAAATTGGAGTGGCATATTGCGGGGGCGTGTCCTTTTTGGCAAACCTTGGAGAAATATATTATTATAATTATTAGCAGGTGGTTGAATGGTAAGAAGAGACAATACAAAATGTATTCCACTTTATCATCAAATAAAAATAACCATCAATTTAAATTTAATCAAACCACATGACGTTTCGTAGGTGTCCTTCCTCCATTGGTGGTAGACCCAGTAACTCAACTGGGGCGATGTACTCCTTTTTTTAAGATTTTGACTTTATCGGTCGTACTAGTGCCCCAGTAAGGTGTGTCATCGCTGCAGCTGTGACGAAGTGGATTTAAAACGAATCTGTGATAGGCCTACCATGTTCCCCAAACAATTCCCAAATTACGACAAAGACTCAAAAAAATTTCAGAAAAATTGCCTACTGAGTACTGGAAGTAGAAGCACCTTATCCCAGTCACCATTGTGTGAGGTGTGTAGCAGAGCAGTAGAAGCAGTCAGTCCATAACTTCATGGATCCCCTTTTTACTTGCGCTTTGAGCGTATCAAAATTTGCACTGTATGAAATAATAATAATAATATAATAGACATTTAGAAAGCGCCTAATGCAAAAGCCTCTAAGCGCATAGAACAACAAAACAAACAAAGAGAGAAAGTAAGACTACAAATAAGCAGATTCAAACAAATGAGTTTTTAACAGATTTAAAACGGTTCACAGAATCTGCTCGACGAATATGAATAGGTAGATTGTTCCATAAAATTGGAGTAGAGTAGGAGAAGGATCATTGACCATCAAACTTTGAAGAAACTCTTGTAGAAGAAGCACGCAGAGACTGTTGGGACGACCTTAAAGTCCGATTTGGAGAATATTGATGAACAAGTTCAGATAAATAAGTTGGAGCTTGACCCATTTGAGCTTTGAAAGTTAACAGAAGAATTTTATAGACTGTGCGCATCTTAACGGGGAGCCAATGTAGCTTTTATTAAAACTGGTGTAACATGCTGAGATCGCGGTAAACAAGAATTAAGACGAGCTGCAGTGTTTTGAGAGTTCATTTTCTGACAACCACGCTGCGCGCATTAACTCAGGACCTGTTACTCCATGGAGGTAACAGAGGCAATGGACCGGTCATTGCCTTGGTGCCCTTGAAATGTTCCAATAGAAATTTACAATTTCCTCATAGTCAAATAGGTGCCCTTTATCAAGAAGAAAATGCCTTGGTGCCCTTGCCCTTTCAAGAATGAAGCAATCGGGCCTATGAACTTGCCAAGTACAACAAAGAAGTACAGAAGTAGTGTACTGTACTTTCTTGAATTTTGTGGACTGTTAGTGTTAAATAGTACTTAGCTGTCCCCTTCATTGCATCTGATGAAGTAGTTGTTGCTACAAAAGCTTATTAAATGCAGGTTTTTTGTATGTTTGTAAACAGTTAATTTTAAAGTGCTACCACTGTCTTTGTTTTATCTACCAGACTACCATGGCTATCTCTATCTATGTACACGATGTATTCATCTCTTACTCATGTAAGGGAAAGTAAACTACATCGTACTGTTTCTTGGAAGGGCAAATGATTTGATACATGACAAATAAGAAGTCTGGAGACCGTTCATTCTCATGTACTGCTCCTAAATCCTGGAATTCAATACCACGTGCATTGGAAAAGTAAAACATAAATGCCTGTTATTATTATTATTGTTATTTTTATTACTATTTATTGGCCAATGTGACTAAAAAAAACATCTTAAAACTCACTTTTTCCTTCGTTTAATTTGTTTAATCATTTTATTGTTGTTTACATTTGTTTTTCTTGTAAGTGCTTTGTAAATGCTGGAAAAGGCGCTATACTAAATTCTGCTATTATTATTTTTATTATTGTTATTATTTGTATCCCCTAATTTCCAATAACACTATACAATCGACCTGTGAAAAAATTCAGTGAGTGGTCATGATTTAGTGAAAATAACATAAAATGGTGTTTGTCAGGCTCAAGAAAAACATCCAAATGAAAGGAGTAAGGTCAAACAAATACAGTTTTTTTTATGGTGAACCACCCACCCACCTGTCAATTTCTTATACATTTACTTCTCCTTTTGGTAAAAATGTTCCCATCCCCTTTTTTTCCTTCCCCAGCATGCCCAGTCATGCACCATATCAGCCTTTTATGGAAAATGGGAATGTCAATGTAATGGGATAGTCGGCAAAAGCCAACACCCCCGACAGGTGCCCACTGCATTACTTACGAATTGTCTGGTTGATAGAGCAAACTAATAAATGTGTAATGATCATTATTAATGCATAGAGATTTTCACATGAAATATCAATTGGTAGTTCATTATCGAAGATAATTAATACTGATAATATTAATAATAATAATAGGCCTACACATTCCTAGTACATGTATAGCGTTTTATCACTCCCAATGGGCTCATTATTTTTTCGACAGGTATGTGGAGTTATGAATTATGAGACCCATTTATTATAACACCTTTACTAGATGATGCGACGCAATCTGCAGCCAACCATGATAGAATCACTGGGGCAAACCCTTTTATCTCAGCGATAAGCGTACTGAGTTCTTTTATGTGCATTACACGACGCATGGGAGCTCTGGCTTAACGTCCCACCCGAAGACCAAAGCATTTGTGGTTGAAAGTATCCTGCTCATGGGCACAAGAGCCATGAGTGGGACCTGAACCCACACTCTGACAACACCAGATCTTGAGTCCGGTGCACAAAACTGCTTGGCCACAACGCTTGAATTTTGATATTTAGCAAGAAAAAGCAATTAAACGTGTGAATAAATTACTTCTTGCTCACTCTGCTGTGATCACAGTCAGAGAGTCTCAGGAGCATTTTGCATCTTATCTTTCATGCCGTTGAATTTCTTGACGAAAAAATCCCCTTGTGTGCTCAAGCCGCACTCGACGCTTCTTTTTCTGTTATCTTGTAATGAATTTATAATGAAAAGTGCGGGGTTCCGGAAGTGCCATCCGATTTATTCTGGTTCTTGAGATAATTTTAATTTGGGATGATACAATCTTAGCATCTTGAGAGTTGGATGTCGACGTCCTGAGGGAGATTATCTGGAAAAAGGTTGTTAATGGCCTCACATCTCGACCCAAGCAGAGTCTTTCTCAAAGGTTAAAATGGAATACATCTTAGGAAGTTGACATTTTGATGGTCAAATGTCAACTTCCTGTGATTATTTATCTCAAGATGATGACATCTTGAGAGCAGTATCACCTATACACAAGACATCATTGGGGCTCAAAATTGACGCTGTATCACAGGCCCTTGGCCAGTGATTTTAGCATTGGGCCAGTATACTCACGAATGGATAAGTCCCTTTGGCAGGCTTGTGTTTTTCAATTGAACAAATATCTTTGAAAACAAAAATGATGTTCAAATGTTGCCTTTCAATTTTATAGTGTATGTATATAACAGGGATAGCCGTGTTAGTCTAACAGATGAAATATAAAAAACCTTAATGATAATTAATAATGAAAAACTGCATGAGCTTTCGTAGCAACAACTACTGCATCAGATGCAATGAAGGGGACAAGCATTGCATCTGATGAAGTAGTTGTTGCTATGAAAGCTCATGCAGTTTTTTATTATTAGTTAGTCTTTAGGTGCTATCATTAAGTTTTTTATATAGAGTATGTAGAAATGTATACAGATTACCCACAAAGACCTTCTCTAGTGCTTGTTCAAATAAAAACAGTTTATACATTAATTTGTGTATTTTTTTTCTCATTAGATTCTGTTCTTGTAAAACAATTCTGGTCCAGTAAATATGTTGAGCTACAACAAGCATTACCATGTTGTGGATTTTCCTCCCAAATTCGAGCCCTGATCATGTAAAGGTAGTGAACTCGAGAAGTCAACATTGTAAAAAAAAAAACCCCCCCCCCAAAAAAAACACCACGATTTCATCAATGCACAGAGAAGTAAAATCAGTCAACCTGAAGCCGTGTTCGAATTGGCGGCTATGGCTACAGCTACGGCTTTGGCTAGATCACTGCGTCATAATGCAATGAAGTTGATGTCCTTAGCCGCAGCCGCCAATACGGTTTAACGGTAGGACCGGATGCAGAGATGTATTGGCAAGTGATAGAATGAGATAGAGGAATGTAATTGGGCGTGTCGTTTCCTAAGGACACACATCTTGTAGTTGACATGGTTCATGTGCAGTGTACAATAGTACACAGTGCACTGTTCAGTAGGACACAGTAAATATGGGCCTTTTTTTTTACTGCAAGAGGGCGCCCTTTGGGGTAGATTGGGGGTCAAGCCATAGAAATAGTGTGGTAAACCAGATGCAATTTGACGACTAGTTTAAGCAGTTGATATATTACAACTTCTGAGTTTTTTTTATTGATACTTTACAAATATAATCGGTGTAACTTTTGATATTTGCTTGGAAAATTTTTATTTTCAATGTTTTGAAGCATTTTTGTACTTTCAAAATGGAATTTGTAATGCGCTCTCTTGCTGTCAAAAATATGGCCTATTGACGATGTACAGCACGTACATAATGTATGTGCAGCACACAGTTCAATTTACATTGTGTAAATTGTCTACATGATGTTCACTCCTTTGCAAGAAGATCAGTTGCGTAACTACAGTAAGGGGGGGGGGGGGGGACGTGCTCCCCCCAAGTAATTACAGTGTTTTTTGTAAATTATTTTTCTATTTACACGCATGCAGTGTATTTGTTTTTACATCCATGTCAGATTATCTTATAAGAAATAGTAAATGGCATAACAAGAACGCTGAAAAGGGGCTTGTTTAGGGAAAGTGAACATTTTTAAATGGCAAAAAGTGCCCCCCTAGAAAAAAATGGTGCACCCCTTTGTGCCCCCCTACAATTTTACCCTAGTTTCGCCACTGAAGAAGATGATTTTAGGGTCAGTCCACTTCATTGCTTGTCCTTAAATTCAATCATGGTTACATACGTACATGTACACATACATGTAATTTAATAACATGTTCGTAGAAACTCCCACATATAGTGTAGAAGGATGTGAAATTTTAATGCCCTGGCATACTGTGAATAAATTGTAAACGACATTGCACATAACATATACATTAGTACATTACTGTTCACTTTTCCATCATTTCATACTGCCCCATCGCCCCACCCACCCCCTCCTCCCTCAGCACACTTTTTCTCAGCAGCATCCTCAATAGACCGATCCATTAAACCCCGCCCCTAAATATATTGACCAATAACAGCATTGGCTAAATCACCACTGTACACGTTGGCGGCACAATGTGCGTCTCTTCAGTGCCACACTGCATGACATGAATGCGCGCTACAAGTACGCGCACGTATGTTTACATTTTCCAACAGGATTTTTATTGTGTCAGACTTTTGTCAGGGCTTAATAGATCGGTCTAGTCCTCAATACCCAACTGTCTCTACAACCATCCTTTAATTCCAGTGAGTCGTCTGGCCTCTGCACCTTCCCCTTACATTGTGAGTGGCTTTCCAAGCATTTCAAAATGCCCCTGACTGGCCAGCTTCAGTGTACATAATGTATAGGCAGTCCACCAGCCTCCCATTCATAGTTTCTCCAAGAATCCCTCCCAGTCTACTCTACCCACTTCCGGTGTCAGGTCACTTTGTGCCTTGAACACTTCGAACCTTTTACAATTTTTTTGTAAGAAGTGACTTTCGACACTTCAATCCTTTTACAAGACACTTTGTACCTTCCACGAGTCAACTGGTACCTTTTTACAATGGACTCCAGGATTCTGAAGGAATTATGCCTCGTTTCAATTGATGTATTTAAAAAAAAATGAACACATGAACGAATACACCACATCATAATAGTAATTTTGCTGTACCTTTAAGAATAAGCCTTTAAGATTGCCAAATTAAAGACAAAATAATTTATTTAAATAAAAAAAATATAAAAAAATCATAATGATAATATTTGCGTGGGAGATGAAGGGAGATTATTTCCGCGTCAAAATATACTGTTTTGGCACATGCCATTAGAATTATGCAGCCAAAGTCACACCGACATTCAAAAGTACAACAGAAGGTACGAACTGACTCAGCTGACTCTGAAGTGACAAAGGTACGAAATGACCAAGGTACAAAATCGCAAAGGTTTGAAGTGACTCGAATCCCCACTGCCCACCTGCCTGCTGCTCCACCGACCTCCCATTCCTATAACGAACCAGTCTTGTCTTTTCTTTTCACCACCCCCCGCAATCTACTAATGACATTCCCATGCTCCATTTGAAGTCATGATTTGATATGCAGGTTGTCGAGATGGGAGAGCAAATATCACGGCAAAAAGTTAATTAAGGTTCACTGCTTGCCGTGGTGCAGGCATGTTAGTTGTTCATTCCTGTACAGTGATAAATGTCAAGCCTTTTAAACAGCGCCAGGGGTTATTCTCCCATGTACAGTCTTCCAGCGGTGGACCCATAGGGGCTTAGAAGCCTGGTGCTGATGACATTAGTAGCCACCCCTCTAGCAAAATTACTCTCAACCCCTTTGTGACAAATGACTCTTTACCCTCACCCCCCCAACCCCCCCCCCCCCCCCAACCCCCCCCCCCCCCCCCCATGGCAACAGAGACAAACTTGTTACTTAAGTACATGTATGCATTGGAATCGTTATTAATTAAACTTTAATTGAAGAATTTCTATTAATTTAACAAAGCGCTCAGAAATCGTTATAAATGTACATGTACGTGGATCTCCAATTAACAATTTTTAAAGGTAAATGATAGGATTGGTTCTAGCTCAGCTGTATTAATTCAACTTATTAACTCATCGGGAATTTAACCATGAGCAGTTCAACATTGAAGAAATGCTATTAAATTCTCTAGATTCAGTTCCTTAGTTGCTGTTCACTGTTCACACCATGAGAGGGCGCTGTTACCAGTACAAAAATGTTGAGTGGTGCCCGGTTCGGGAACTTTTTCCTGTGAATTACATGCACACGATGTCTGAACACGTGTCTAGTTCATGGTGGTGCAAATCTCATGCACTAGCCTTGGATATTAGATATTATTATTACATTAATTTTTCCTTTTCATTTGCCATACTTATTATTTCATATTATCTGCATGTAGGTCTACACACATGTATGTAACCTTTTGTAATTATGTTTTATTTTGAAAAGAGAAAAGTGAAAATAAATGCTGATCTGAAGTGAACTGAATTAAAAAGTAAAACATTCATTCCAGGGACCAATTTAGAGCGTCTTCTTCAGAATCTGATGGAAAAAGAAAAATTCTGAAACATTGCGGGGAACATGACAATTGTCATGGTAGGCCCTGGAAATTGGGTTAAAGTTTAGGGTTTTGCCGGAGCCAGTCCTGTGTTGGGACATGTTGCGACTGTGTCAAATTACCCTAGTTTGAAAAAATAAATATCAGTCTGCAAAATTAGATATTTTTCGCATCCCAAACCACGCCACCACCCCCCCCCCCCTCTTGAACACTTATTAGTCATCATGACTTTTAGTCTGAACATCCCAGCTACAGATTTTTTTATTACCAAAAGTGCATTTAATCACGTGTGTATGACACGTCGATAGGGAGTGTGAACATTTTATATGTCGGGGGGGAAAGGAAGTTGCATTTAGGCATGTGGGGTGTACCCCAGATTTCTTGTAGATAGATACATAGTATGCTCGAGACGGTCCGTTTCCGTTACGCTGCAGGTTAGATCAATGCTAAACCCTCCTTGTTAAACATTCACTCAACTGGTGCGTTTTTTTTTTCTCCGATGAACTGAATACTCCAGCATTGATTTGTACTGTGACACGACTCCTCTAGGATAACTGTGACCGTAGATTATAAATTTATAGCCCCTTTAGGAACGTGTACGTCTTGAGGTGAGTAACATTGGTTTCTTTGTTGTTTGTGTAACCTGTCCTGCTTCTTTTTTTGAACGAGCACAATTTGAGGTGAAATTTTTTGTCTGAAAATTGGACTACATTACAGTTGTACTTCGCACAAGAAGTGTAAATGTACACCATGTAGGAAACAGCATTATGCAGGCTTGATGCTCTGTCTTGTAAGGGCAGGGCACCTCTCAAGAGGGCAATTTAAATTTCTACTGGAACATTTCAAGGGGCACCAATATTGTAGTGATCAAAGGGCATGGGGGCAATTGCCTCTGTTGCCTGTGTAGTGTCAGGCATACAATTGTACATGTAAAGCATGTACTTGTCTCACTCTTCATATCAATATCAAATTTTAAAATAATTTTTTTCCTTCTTTTTTTTATTAATACATGTAACTATCACAAGGAGTCAGTTGTGCGAACGATGAACTTTTAGTAAATATTACAATGTACGAAGCGCGTCTGTCTTGGATGATGCCAAATAATCAACTCAACATATTACATTCGTTCTATATCTCAGGGTTATTTTTAATAAATGTTTACAAAACGAATGTAATTTTACGCTTCTTTAATAACATTACGACCCGCCATTCGCCAACAGAGGGCGCTACGCGGAAAGTTCAGGTGTGCAATGTAAACACACAACGTTCTTACATCGTGCACAACAGATTATCGCAAATGAGGTAAGCGCATTGCACGCGCAAGCCGATCGCTGCGTACATAAGCACAAATTACTGATCTAATCAATAGTTGATCATTCTATAATCAATCACCGGTAGTCTATTTCACTACAATAACATGCCTGCGATAGAGAAGGAGCGAGGCCAGCTTGCCTGAGAAAGAGCACTCCCATTAGGAAATTAGAGTGCGTACAATAATGTGATCATTTTCCAAGGTATATCACATCAAGATCATATTCAAGGCAGTGGAGGCAAGAACCTTGTGTTTGATCATTGGGAAATTCTGGCAGACTGCAATCAAGACGATGTTGCTTAGACCTTGCCCTTTGAATAGTGTTACCATTTGTGTCAATTTTACTTTGTAACTTTTACTTTGAGTTTCATGTCTTTTAGAAAAAAGCATTGGACAGTATTGATATTAAGTAAGTAGTTGTTCGGAATTTTTTGAAAACAAGCAAAGGTGTAACGAACATGGTGCAACCTTCGCTTATGGTTGCAGAAAAACCCACGCCCAGGCTTGATGACTTTGTTCTTGTATGGAAAAATTAGTTTTTGACCAGTAGGCGCCGGATGCCGTGTGTCAATGCAAATATTTTCAGAGCCAGCAAACGGGCGACGTTAAAACACGCCATTGTGTAAAAGTGGAATACCGGAAAAAAGGTCGCCCGGACATTCCACTACTGAGCGTGCACAGAGCACGCACACGGCTTTTTAGTGCTTCATTTCATCCCACACTAAAACATATTTTTTAAAAATTTTTGTTAAAATGTTGATTTTTAGTCTGATAAACATCTGTTAATTTTGTGGAGTATCAAAGTATACTTAATACTCAAGACAAATAAGATTTAATCTTCTCTTAGTGCATGTTCAAATTTGTTTCTTATTTTGATTCTGGTCTTGTAAAAAAATTTCTGTTCCAGTAAAACTTTTTAATCTACGAGCTCTTCTGGTCTTGTGTGTTTTTTCACCCCAAATTCGAGCCCTGGGCATGGTTTGCAATAGACCTTTATCATGGTGCCGCCATCTTGATTTTCTCCCATTCAAACCAATGTAACCAAACCGAGGCTGGAAGGGCAAATAGTCTGGTTCCTTTTTGTACAATGAATATTAGCATCTATTACTGTTATTGGATAAAATGAAAAAAGCCAAGATAGTTGCAGCATGATAAAGGTCTATAATTGAGACAGTAAAATTTAAACAAACAGTTGATGCAAAGCTATTACTGAAGTACGTGCAGTTCATGTAAACTGTTGCCAGACAATGACTATAGCGATTATGAATTTGAAGCAGCCTGTTGAAAAGAAAAATCCAGAAATTTGTAAAAAAATCCAATTAGTGCAGCTGATTTATGAGCATGTAGCCTCTATTCGGAATAATTTTAAATGAGGAGAATGTATAAATGTACCTCATGCTGTAAATAATTCAGAAATGCGATGTGCACAAAATCTCTGATAAAACATACCAAAACATGACCATCTTATTTGAGTAAATCTTTACAGGTTGCTTTTATTTATGGTGTTCTTATTTTTAAAGGAACTATATAGGATTGGTAAGGATATAAAAAAACGTTGTTTAGTTTCAGTCCGAAAGCTTACTGTTTATGAAGTTAATACTAGAACCTTTTTTTCTGTGAAATATGACTCAGACGACAGATTGAGCCCAAATTTTCACCATTTTTTTTAATGTTATTATATATTGAATCAGACAAAGTAAGAACACTGCACTATCAGCTTTACCAAGCTTTAATTACTAAGGACCTTCCTCAATCCTTCATAATCCTTCAAAATGAGTTGAACATAAAACTCACTGCCTCAATCCTTTTCAATTGAAAATCCTTCAAATGAGTTTGTGCATAAAGAATATACAATGCAAAATATACAATTTGCAAGAGCACATTTACCCAGCATACCATTAAATACATACAGGAATAAATTTCCCTAATTATTCATTGTCCTCCGAAATCCTACAAAGTCCTCCAGAATCCTCCATAGTAATTTTTCATTATGTTGTCCTAAATCCACCACAATCCTCCGGGATCTCATTGAAGAATGCTTCCTCAACTCTCCACAATCCTCCATGTATCAAATGTCGACCTTCCCCAATCCTTCATAATCCTCCAATTGGTGATTTTCGAATGTGCCTCAATCAACCAAAATCCTCCAAATCTTCCAGAGGATTATGGAGGACTTAAGAAGTTTAGCGTTAATGTGCATTTTACACATTTTTACAGGCCCAATACATGGTTCTTGTAAGGGCAAAGTAGTTTCTCCTCAGTAAACGGGCACCTTTAAAAGAAGGAAGTAAAAGAAACACAGCGGAACATTTCAAGGGGCACCAAAACAATGCTCAGGGGCAAAAGACCTTTATCACAGTGCAGCCATCTTTGTCAGATTCCCTGTATACCAAATGACACTGATAGGTGTAATTCTCAATGTATGAAAAGGGACCAGACTATTTTCCCTTCCAGCCTCAGTTTGGTTACATTGGTTTGAACGGAAGAAATACAAGATGGCTCCACTGTGATCAAAGTCTATTGGCTCTGTTGCCTCTGTGAACTATCAGATCCGCATGTACATTGCTTATGAATCGTGTACAATGCAAAACTAAATCTTGATGTTCTGTAGTCCTAAAATGAACTGAATGTGCTTTTTCCAAAAACCTTGATGTTCTCTGTATCATTTACAGCGTCAAATATAATTTAAGACGCTGTTATGGAGCAGCGAGGAGAACGCATCTTGAATTCACTGTTTAACATTAATGACATGAGTAAGGCGAGACGGGCAGGTGGTCGAGGGATAAGCCATCGGGGGGGGGGGGGGGGGTAGGGAAGAGGTGTTTCTTGAACCCTAGATGAAGTCAAATCAGCTGTTCCTATCCGCTGCATGCCCTCGTTGTTTTAAAGGTGGCTTTATGACAGCATGAGTTTTGGAGGGTACATGTTTTGAGATGAAAATGTGGCTGAAGCACGCTGAATTGAAACCATGTCCTCAGTATTGTTTATATTTAATGTTTATGTTTGGTTTGAAAAGCTCTGCTGTGCAATCTGGAGCATTTAAAATGGTGTATGTTATGATTTATTTGCGAATTTGATCTTAAAACCTATATTTGTTGTTGTTGGTTGACTGGCTTCTGACTGGCACAAAGAGATTGACAAAATAGGGAGACCACAAACATTAGGGCTGGATAGCTCAGTTGGTTGAGCGTCGGTATGTATAGCCGGTGGTCGCAGGTGCAAATCCCGCTCCAGTTGATTTTTCTTTGTTCACCCCAAAATTGTTATTATTATTTTTCATTTGCGTACCGACCATAATTTCCGCATTTTAGCCCATAATGTGCGCGTATTGCCCCGATGCACTAGCTTGTGCATGGGGAGAACCCTGAACTACATGTAGCCAGCCGAACTCAGACTTCTTGGAGAGGGCAAGGCCATTTTTCATATTTTCTGTGGCGTGTCGTGGCCGAGTGGTTAGTGCGTCGGACTCAAGCTCTGGTGGCTGAGTCATCGTAGTGTGGGTTCGAGTCCCGGTCATGACACTTGTGTCCTTGAGCAAGGCACCTAACCATAATTGCTCCGTAAAAGTTGGGGGGGTAGAGCCTTCTGCTCTACCGGCCAGGCTTCTGATAGATGATACCTAAGCCTACATCCTTACCGACTGTAAAGGGGGTTACCCTGTTTCAGCCCCAGGAGTAGGTGGCAACGGCCCCTGGAAAAAAAACAGTTGATTTGTAGCCCACACCTTGAGTGGCTTACTGGCCTTGTGTGTCTGGCTACTTCCATAAAAAATAAAAAAAATATTGCAAAGGGCACTACTTCCACATGAAATTCTTTAAGTCTATGGGCAACTTTTGAAGGGGCACCAAGCCCAAGACCAGGGCAACAAAGGCCATGTCCCCCGTGGCCTCCGTGTAATTCCAGGCCTGATGTACAGATTGCTCAGCATTATTTTGAATTAGGTTGTGGCTGACCCAAAACGACTCTGGTCGTGATTCAGGCATCAGTCAAGCTTCAGCACACTTGAACATTTATTTCAGTTGTCATCAATTTGCTCAAAAGTGACTCAATGTCTTCATCTTGGCTGAACTGTGCTGACATTTTTGCTTCATCATTTTGTGTTAGAAAAAAACAAAAAACCTAACCACCATCAGGTGTTGGCTTGGCACCCTGCTTAATGTAGCACAGTTGACTATGAAAACCCTGGCTACATGTCAATGCAGGGAAATGCAACAGAGGATTTCTGTTGCATTGTGAAGTGGACTGGTTTCCGGCACCAGCCTTGGTGCTTGGCAGTTACCCTGATAAATACACCATTAACCCTAACTCCCTAACGTTAGTTACTAGGGACCTTCCTCAATCCTTCATAGTCCTCCAAAAATGACTTGTGCATGAAACTCACTGCCTCAATCCTTCAAAATCCTCCAAATGAGTTTGTGCATAAAGAATCCTTTGTATATAACAATGCACAATTTGCAACACAAAGCACATGCACCAAGCATACCCTTCACATAAAACAATAAATTTCCTTAATTATTCATTGTCTTCCAAAATTCTCTGAAGTCCTCCAGAATCCTCCATAGTAAATTTTCATAATGCCCTAAATCCACCATAATCCTCCAAATCTCATTGAAGGATGCTTCCTCAATCCTCCACAATCCTCCATGTATTAAATGTTGACCTTCCTCAATCCTTCATACTCCTCCAATTGGTGATTTTTCGAATGTGCCTCAATCAGACAAAATCCTCCAAATCCTCCGGAGGATTATGGAGGACTTAATAAGGTTAGGGTTAATGAGCATGTGTCGACACTGTACCCTGCATCACCTTGCAAAAGAGAATGGGTTTGAGTTGACTGCTAAGCGCAACAAAATACAACAACCTTTACCAAGTGATGCATGTTGTTGTGTTTGGCATGGTAAAGACATGAAGCAGCTCATGTTTTTGTAATTTTTTAATTCTTTTTTTCTTATGTAAGTCACCATAGCACAAGGCCACTCTAGGTGAGGGCTACAAGGAAAGGAGAAAGAAAGCAGAATAAATTAGGGCAGAAGAAAACTGTGTACATTCTGCTTAAATTGAGAAAGAAACAATGGTGCGGCCATTTTGTTTCTTTCATACAAATCAAAGTAACCAAACTGAGGCTGGATGCACAAATTAGTCTGGCTCCTTCCTGTCGTTACACTGTGCATGTACATTTTACAACTGTATACAGGGGAGATGACCGATATGATGCCATCACCAAGGTCTTTTTAATGAACCTGTTCCTTTTTACCTTTTCACGATCATAATAGCCTACAGACAAAAAACACAAAATGACAGATGAGAACTTTTGTAATGAACTGGCCGTTGCTTTGGAGATTGCCATTCCAAGTGAAATCATTCAATGGGTGAACCCTTTTGCACTTCCTGACAACTTAATGTCATTTAAATGGTTCAGTAGAAAGCAGTGAACATGTTCTGGCAGCCCTGCAATATGTAGACTGTGCAATTCTCGCACCTATTTGAACGTAATTAAAGTGCATGATTGTGTTCCTTTCACACGTGTTATAGCAACCCGAGGTTTCTGAAAATGTCTGCATACGAGCGAGACTTCTGTTCGCATCCATAAACGTGATTTGTGCCCAGTTTCATAGAGCTTCGCGCCAGCAGGCAATTTATGCTTAACAGTTTTCTGCTTTACAGCGAAAGTCAGCAGGAAACCAGTCACAGATGGTGCATGTGAAATGGTATTTTGGCTGGTAACCTTATTCTAGTAATAAGCATGATTGTTTTATGCTTTCCTAACTTTTTACGTTTAAAGAAGTTCTTTGAAATTAGGCCGAGACAATAACACCAATTTATAAAGCTGTTAAGCAGAAAATACTGCTTAGCAAATTTCTTTGCTAAGCAAAAAAAGAGTAGGGCACTAGTCACAAAAATATAAACTTTATGGATTTTTGGCTGGTAACCTATTCCTGCTCAGCTATATTTTCCTGTGCTTAGCTAGTTTTCATGGTTTCAATCTTTATGAAATTTGGACCCAGGGCCCAACTCATAGCTGCTTGAGCAGATAAAAGCGCTTAACAATTTTCTGCTAAGCAAAAATATGCAGAAAACCACTTTGCAAACAGTACTATGACTTTGTATTTAGCTGGTACCCTATTTCTGGTAAACACAATTCAAACTGCTCTAAGAAATTAGGCTCTGATTTTGTCGTGTTCACTTTCATCTATTGTTTACATTATTTTGTTTACTGAAGCTCAAATTATTACCGAAGCTCATTTAAGAAATGGGAACAATAAGGGAAGCCTCTAAGAAAGACCAATTGGCTTTTATCGTGTTGCAGCCATCTTGTTTGTCTTCCATTCAAACCAATATAACCAAAGTGAGGCTGGAAGGGAAAATAGTCTGGTCCCTTTTAATATATTGAGAATTAAAACTGTATCAGTGTAAATTGTGTATACAGGAAATCTGACAAAGATGACTGTAGTGTCACGTGACAACTGTCTATAGATTCTACCCTGGCCTGGCTGAAAACAGATGTTACGACTTTCATTCAAATTGAAAAATGAACGTTTATTGAAATTTTAATGAAATATCTAAATATAACTTAATTTGAATGAGAACACTACATGTACTTGTCATGTTTTATCAATTCACATGCGTCACAAAACAGAATAAAATCAAAATGCTAATTTTTTAATTATTTTTCTTTTTTTTGCATTGGGGGATCGGGCAGGGGAAGTTTACAATTACCATGTAACCTTTAGAAAAACCAATTAAGTTCATAATAATATTGAAGTTATTTTCCCCCTCGTTCTACATAACCAGTACGCTCAAGGTTAGGTTCATGATGTATTCCGTAATCGATACAATGTCAATACAGGCGTTATTACTTTGAGGAGGCTTTGTTTGGAGAAAGCCCAGATCCTGCCGACACTGTTGTGTGAACTGAAAGCCGTGTGGCAGCGTGTGGACGCGGAAACCAAATTCCTGGGGGAGCTTCAGGTCCATGTTGAAAACTCAGGACTTTAAAGGGACACATTGCCTTCGGATCGGGCACTTTTGGCCTATAAAAAGCGTCGTTTGACATGGATATGGTTTGATAGATATTTTAAAAGAATAATGATTGACATAAGTATCCCTTGAAATTGTGTTTTTTGTTTTGTTTTTCGTGACAGAACACGGTCCGCCATTTTGTAGAACCAAATTTTGACTCCACAAAATGGCGGACCAGAAGTTTCTATGAAGTGGGGTTGTATTTTCAGAGGCAAGTGTATGTTTTTTAACCACTACTCATAATTAAAACACACTGTAGGTGTTTTATTGCATCAACAACTCTTAAAAATGATCAAGGAGCAATTCCAAAAACAAACTTGTAAGGTATTTGAAGGCAATGTGCCCCTGCACACAATCCACAAGTAAAACAGTCAATATAATGAAACAAAGCAGTTTTTCTTCAATGAAGTCCACCTTTATACAGGAAATTTAAAATTTCTTTTGGAAATTTTTAAGGTGCACCAAGGCAATGACAGTATTTCAGACGGAAAGACGATGGCTGACCGTGTAAAGAAAGTTTGCCAAACTGCATTAATTCAAGATTCGGAATAAGAAAATTAAAAGAGTGGTGACCGAGGTCTTAAACAGCTGTTTAAAACCGGCAGGGTCGTGGTCGTGCGATAAAGAACCGAGCTGAAGGCGAGGTCGTTTTCCACATGGCCACGACCCTGCAAGGGTTTAAACGGCTGTTTGAGACCAAGGCACTACTGTCATCCCCATTCATAAATGCCCTGTTTGTAAAAAAGCGTAATAATGTAGGAAAATCCGTGAAACTTTTCTGTTTTTGGACTTAACCTTTCAATTCCTGTCACGTCCTCAGGCTCCATTTTATGAAGGGTCAAATTTGCATGCAACGCTCAACAGTTGCGCGAACGCGCCCGTACTAATAGACTGCATAAATTGGCGCCCGCGTAAGTATAATTGCTGACTGGTTATAAACACTCTCGGCCATGTCCTTATCAGCCGTTTAAACACCCCCATGTGACATGCTCTCGACCAATCAGAATGGATAAACTGTCTTGGGTATTTACAAATACATCCCTTTAAAAATTAAAGGCTGGATTGACCTCATTCTCATTGGACTCCTTAATGAAAAAAATGCTTCTATTCACTCGGATGACCCTCAAGAAAAAAACTCGACCATTCCTACAATCAATGTGTACACAATAAACGGAGTTCATCATATCAATGGCTAATCGCTACAGATCTCACTTGACCCTTTCAAAGCTGGAACATTTCCCGCGGCAAATCCTGAATTGAAAGAAAGAAAAGTTTAAAAGGACCGGTCCGCTCGTATTTTGCAAAGAGAGGAAACTGTCGATTTGAAACCTAAGTTAAGGAATTGGTAATTACTTAAAAAAATAGTTTAAATTGATTAGTTTCAATCATTGGTTCTCATTGGTTTTCAAGGTCATAACAGTAACAATCCTCCTGAGAAATTGTTCTGACTCAAATACTGTCAAAGCTGAGGAGATATCATTTAACAGGGTTCGAATTTGAGGGAAAAATCACAAGATGGCAGAGTTTGTATCTCTAAATATTTACAGTTACCAGAGTCTATTGGTTACTAAACCAGGCTCAAAATGAGCACAAAAAACCTACGTAGACTGTTTTTACTCGAACGAGCAGTAAGAGAAGATTTATCTTGTTTATATTATGGGTGCGCATACATTACTTTGATACTCACAAAATTGAAAGCTATTTATCAGACTTAAAGTCAACATTTGAACATCAGTTTTGTTATTAAAGACTGCCATACACTGCCATGGCACAGTCCCAAACTGAGGGCTAGGCCTTTATCTTTTTTTTTCATGAGGAGACAATTGTATGACCTAGATAAGTTTGCGTTTTCACGAACTGCAAATTTCATTGGTTTGAATACAACGCGCTACACACAGACTTTGTTTGCACAGTTTTCACAAAGAAACATTTGTATTGAACAGTGAATTACTCATTAATTAAACTTGCTATGGTAAAATTAACAACAGATTTGTGAGATTTAAGATCTCCACTTTCATGGTTGGTAAAATGTCGAAGTTTAATTGGCACACAGTCTCCGAAACAACTATTTCAAAAACTTCAAATGCAGTTTTCTCCAAACATAAAAGTTTGGCTGCACAGTGGCCCATTTTACACTTTTTGAAAAGCGTGACGACATAGTTCCACAAAATCCTGAGAAACTTGAAAGTTGTTTTTAATTTGTTTTTACCAAAGCGAGACATTTAAGACAATTATTCTTGAAAAATCAGTCCGATAACTCAACTACTGATGATTTGACGATTTGAATACATGTTTCTAACCACATTGCGAAAAAATTTTTTTGAAGTAGATTAAGTCTTTTACTTTAACTCCGCCAGGCGATGCACTGGAACAGTTCTTTCCAGCTAAACCCAAAATCTTGCCATAGGAAAAACTTTGCGCATGTTCCAGAAATGATCACAAGCAATTAATCAAGACTTAAAAGAGATCCCCCCCCCCCCCCCCCCCCCCCCCCCCGTTGCTGATCAGAATTTGTAATGCCTGCTAGAAAATCAACCACACCAATGATTTTAAGCTCTCATCTTCAGACCCACTCGATGTGATGTGGCTATGTTTTTTGAAGGATAACAATTACAAAGCCCCCCCCCCCACAATTAATTACATTTTTCTCCTCCATTACCGGCAGACCTTGAGTTTCTTCCCGGATGGGCTATGACAATATTGTCCTCTGTAAAAGGCACTTCTTAAGAAGACCTTTACAGGCACTGAATTGCTTTTTTCATTCTTTCTTTTTCTTTTTCTTTTTTTTCTGGGGGGTGTATTTTTCCTGGCTAAAAGGGACATTTCCATTAGTGAATAGAATGTCGGGTGGAAAATTTGAAGAGGCGCTATTACATTGTAAAGGCCAAGGTAAAAAGGATCAAAGGATCAGAGGCCAAGGTCTTTGTGAAATGTTGGAAACATTTTGAAGGGGGATAGAGCATATCTTGTATCCATTAGACTTAATATTCAACATTATCCATGCCTGAATTCTCTCCTTATCGAATCACAATCTGTTCAAACTGTAGCAATTATTTGAAAGAAAGGCGACATATCAAATAAAGACCATTCACATGGTTTTGAATGATACACAAACTACTGTCATGCTAGCCTTCAGTGTGGTGGATGGATGATACACAGTACACAGTCAACCTTCCTACTCTCCGGCCATTCAGTATTATCCACTGTTGTTTTGAATGAAAGATGCACTATATTCCAGCCTGCAACATGATATCATGTGGGAATGCACATGTACATAGTACACAGTCAACCCTCCTACTGTCTGACCATTCAAGCAACCACTGTGGGTTTAAACTATGCAAGCCTGCAATTTGTCCAACCATACAGACATTTACAGTGCGTAACCCATAAAGTTGAGTGGTGTCAAATTGTTCGTCAAATCTCTGGAAAATGTTACCTTGGATGACTTGGAGGGTTTTTTAGTGTCAAAAGTAGGAAACCTTTAAAAAGGTCAAGATTTTCAGAAACGTACATGACAATTCCCCTTGGGATATTCCCCTGGGGATTTCTGAAGCCAAACAGACAATTTTAAAAGCCCATGCAGAGCATGTGGTTCGTCAAAATGACATCCTCGGCTTTTTATGTTGTAATTAAGATGTATCCCTTGAGCAAGCAGGATATGTCATAAACAACATTTTATTATTATTATTATTATTATTTATTCAGAAGTTTCACACAGAAAATACAAGAATATACAAAAAGATAACCTTTCAAAAACATTAAGCTAAAAAAGGGAAAAAAGAACCTCTAGAATGAAAAGGTTAAAAAGGCAGTTACGTAAAAAAGGGGGATACTGAAGGGGGATCAAAATTAAAAAAGGTAAAAGGCAGTAAAAAAAAAAAAAAGGAGGAAATTTAAAGTACTTACAAGACTGAGAACAACCGAAGAGACATCAACAATCCAGGTTTACCATGTTTACCAGGACGGACAAAAGTGCATGCACTGTCACCAAGGGGTGTTAGTCCAAATTGTGTATTTTGTATGACTTTTGTTTCGGTCTAATTGTACTTTAGTCCAAATTGTGTATTTTGTAGGACTTTTGTTTTGGTCTAAATGTACTTTTTAGTAGTTTGTTTTTAAGGTTTTTTACACTAAACTCTGGAGGGATCGTGTATTGCAACATGGTGATTTTATGTCCTAATACATTAGTTTTCAGTGGTAAATTTTACTGATTACATTTTTCTGCCTCACCTCTTTTTCCCTTTTCCAGGTTTTGTGTTTTTTCATCGTTGGCATTGAGCATATCAGTTTCCAATTCCAGGAGACTCCAAGAGATACGCTACAGACATGGGTAAGTTTCCTTTCCTTCGTTCCATTTACGTGGTATGAAAGTCTAATTTGGATACTCTAGCTTTTTCCAATTAAGCTCGCTACTGTGCAGGAAACCTGGCTGGCCAGTCCCCCCTCGGGCGATTCTTGATGTTGATTGGATAAGATGCTGTAACGCTTGCCTTTGTCGTCCTCGCCTGTCAGCCTGTTGAAGTTTTATCAGGGGAGATTCACGAGGATCTCAGACTGTGGGAGCTCCGGGTGGGGATGGACGGCTATTAATAAATACTGTTCTGCTAAGTAAACGAAGCACGGGAAATTATCACAAAAATCTTTGAGGAGCTGGTGCATTCCAGGCAGAGAGAACAGCTACTAGTCAAAGTATTTATGTACTCTAGTCGAGTGTTAGACGCATTTTGTAAAAAGACTTCTGCTTTGACAGTGGACTAGAGATACAAAATGTAGCCCAGGCATGCTCCGTACGACGTTGGAAACACGAGTTAATGCCGTCCAGATAGGAGCAAAATTAGCACATCTGGACACTTAACTACGTTTTGATTCAGACATTGTCTTAGAGCAAAGAAAGGGGACCAGACTATTTTGTCATTCGAGCCTCGGTTTGGTGACATTGATTTGAATGGAGGAGCGACAAGATGGCCGCATCCCGATTGAAGTCCAGTAGCAATTTGTCAAAATGGAAACTTTTGTCGTCGGGAGATTTTCCCAATTTCAGGTTTCATGCCAGGCCTTTTTTGGTTTGTACAGCTGGAACACATTTCAGATCTGGATCCATTAAACGGATTGCTTTTACTTGCTCACACATCATTTAAACACCAAGTGATGGCTGAGACAATAATTCACTTTTAACGATCGACATTCAAAACGAGAATATCAATTTGTGAAACATTAAAAAGGGGCTTTACTAGAGATTAATTTGTTCAATGAAAACAGCACTTGGCGTTAATAAAATAAATCTAGCCGGAGTTTTTACACACTCAATATGCATAACATCGGTTTGATAAAACCACCAAGGTCAATTTTCCATTATCTTGCTGGTCCTTTTGTCGTCACCTACGTAACAATGTCAAACCAGCTGTCAGGGTTGGCAAGACTGCAACTGGAGTCGTTCACCGTTTCATAACGAGCGTGCCGCACCGTGTTGACACAACAGTTGGATTTCACGGTCTGCAAATTGAAATCAATTCACCAGTCATACTGTAGATGTTGGTGTCGGCCGGCAAACTGTTTGTAACTACGGGATGAAAATCAACAGCGATGGATGAAGCTATTGAGATGACAGAGCGATATGGGAGATGCTATGAAGCTCCCAAGAAAGTTCTTTCATCATCGCCTTTGAATATGGTTCACAAAGGTCAAACCTGCCTCAACGCTTGCGCCTGCCATGATGTCGTGTCAAGCATGACTGCCAAATTAGATGAAGCGTTACAGTCACTGGTTACCGTGAGAACTAGAATAATAAGCCTCGAGATCAAACTGCAAGAGACGTCGCATTTGGTTCTGGATCATAACCGAGAGATTGAAGAACTGAAAGTGAGTTGTTCGTTCTTTAAGAACCAGTACAAGAAGGCCATTATGTGCATTAAGAACAACGCCAATGTTGACTACAGGCAGGCGTCAAACCACGGCGGTCAAACAGACGTCTTACCGAAAGAAACGGAGAAGAACCCTAACATTCTGCAAAATATTCCAGAACTGTCCGAAGATGGCCGGTCTTGCGAGACATTCGTAGCTGAGTTCTTCGAAGGAATTTTACATCAAGATGACAAGGCTCATGAAGGATGCCAGGCAGCAGCTCAAGAAAAAGACTACAGTAAGTCTGTGCCTCCTCCACTAGTAGAGTTGCCTGATAAATTCAGCAAATTGGATACAAATAATGCTGCGTCCAAATCCAGCGAATTCGACTATGGCCATCGGCTGCAGAGGCAATGTTGAAGAAAAGCCTTTTCAGCGATCTTGCCATAGCCACTGCCAAAGCCATTAATTCGGACAAGGCCTTCCAGAGATTCTGATTGGTCAATCCATGGCAACAGCAGTGTAATATTAAACAATATCACACGGTCCGTATTACACCCTGTTCTAATGCTGTTTCTTAACTCCGCGTGTTGCGCTATTTGAAGCTGCGTGTAAAGTTTGCTTGAAGATAAATTCGTTAGCACACAAGCGTGAGTGGAATATGGGGAAAAGTAGCGCTTCTGCATCCCATATCCACTTCGGCCATGTTGGATATGGGACGCGGAGGTGCTATTTTTTTCCGTATTCCACTCGCACTTGTGTGATAACTAATAATGTATTGTCAGTGTGTGTACATACTTCGAGAAGTGGCTGGCGAGTCTGCTGTAGGGCACCTTAAGATGCTACCATACATTTTGATTTTAACATTAATGTCACTATATTCAGAGTGTTTCTGTCATCACAATGGTTGAATCTATTTGAGCTACATGTACGTGATGTACAATTTGTGTACTCTGAAGAAAAACCACAATTTCATAAGATGTTTTATGAGGTGTGTGTATTGACAAAAGAAGATTGAAATGGTTTCCTCTTCCAAAAACAACAACAATAATCTGCTGTAGTCATGCGGGAGTCGTGGGTCCGAATCCCACCCGAGTTGCCCGTGGATTTTTTTTTCCACAGGACTCGAAAGCACTGAGTATACAGTGCTTATCACACATCTACGTAAGGCAAATTGAAATTTATATTCATTCCCCCGATGCAAATATTAACATCTATCTAATTGTTTGCGGTACCTGCCGCTAATAATACTGGATTCGAACTGGCCCCTCGCCACCGGGCGTGCTCGGTGGTCTAGTGGTTAAGACATCTGCTCTAGTCATGCGGGAGTCGTGGGTTCGAATCCCACCCGTGTTGCCTGTGGATTTTTTTCCACAGGACTTGAAAGCACTGAGTATACAGTGCTCATCACACATCGGTGTAAGGCAACTTGAAATTTATAAGCAAAAATCCCATCAGGCTGGACAGAAAGAAAAAAAATTACTGGCGGGAACTGGTTAAATCAATTCAAGACATGTACATTTCCCATTTTTAATCTTTTTAATAAAATGTGGCAACAAACGAATTGAATTGAACGGAATTGAAGAGATTTCCAGGCTATGCACATCCCAAATAGTCCACATCCTCAACAAGTTGTATATGGGTCATTCCACCAAGTTGTGCAACATTTGTCCATATTATGAAAAAAAATAATTTATTTGACTCAATTATTTCATGTAACATTCTACTTTGTATGTGAAAATGTTTGTTGAAGTATAAAATTGTTTTAATGTATTTTAAGGCAAATTATTATGAAAAATAAAATTTGGGATGTAACACGGACATGATGTCCGTGTTACATCAAGAATTTTATTTTTCAAATTTTTCGACACTCAAATACATAATTATGCAAATTCACATTTTGCACTAATTACAAGGTACAAAATGTACCAGGCAAAACATTTGTTGTAATAGTCAGTGATTAAAAACATCAGAAATGGGGCAGGACTAAAATCATGCAGAGGTCATACAAATGTCACAAACTGTGTCCCAACTTGGTGGAATGACCCATATAATCTTTTGGGGGATGGGGAAGGGGTACGCATGCAAAGACTTTGTTTGCTTTTGTGGAAATGTGTACAGTACGTGTATGTGATTCAAGTCATGATGCTCGGTCAATGACAAAAACACGAACACACAAAACAATTATAGAGAAATGATGCAGTCCCTTTATGCCAAAGCCAGCTTCGGGTCCAGGCTGTAACATTCGTCTCGCACCCCTCTTTCCCAGGCGGAATGGAGGGTAAGAAAACATGAGCTCAAATGTCATAGGAAATGTCACATTCGAGCTGCAAATTGTCCAGGCAGGATCGTGGGAGTGTTTTTCTCCGATGTATACTTCCTGTGTGTCTGCCGTATCGAGTGAAGCAGAGGCTGCTCCGACAATGAGCCTCTTTCAAGAGAGATTAGCTACAGACCTTCAGATTATAATGTTGGTAAACATTCACTGTGTAATCAATAAAGAGAAAGTAAATTTAGTACTACGTTACATGGACATGTCCCACTCTGACAATCCCCCCTCCGCAGCCTCTGCAACTTCTTCACCCATGAGATGGAGAAACCCTCAAAGATCATGACAAGTACCTGAATTATAGAAAAATACATGTAACAACAGAGAGACTATTCATCTGAGGTGGGAGAAACTGTGGATAAGGCGCCTTCACACCATTCCACCCCATGGTCTGAACATCCAAGAAGGAAAGATTAATTACTTTTTGTCTTTGCCCTCTCCTTTTTTCCAAAGATGTCCCCCCTTTAGTAATCTGTCTCGTTCACTAATTAATCCCCCCCCCCTTTTCCCACTCTTGATTTTGTCATTTGTGTTTCCAACCTCTTGTGGTTAAACCAGACTCCCCCAAACCCTCTTCGCTCTTCATTGTTCATCCCTTGCATCTTCTGACTGCTTCCTGTCTCTCTCTTTTCACTTCATTCCACTTGACTGCTTTTGTTACTCCAGTATACTTGTATGTGTGTGTTGTGTTGTCATTTAGCCTCTGAGAAAGACTCTGCTAGGGTCGAAACGTGAGGCCATTAACAATTTAGTTGAAAAATACACGTCTTGACATTTCTTCACGGACGTAAATCGTAATCCCCTTATCCTGATCCGACTCATCCTTGCATCTCATCTTCTAATCTTTCTGTATCATCTTCTCAAATTCCCGTCTTTTATATCTCAAAGGAACCTTTCCGTCTACATGAAGATCGCTCCGAGCGAAGAAAAAAAAGAAGAAAAAAAAGGGCAAGTTGTCCCTTCACAAACATCTACATTTCCTTGAGACTTCTCTCTGACTCATCGTTTGTCTCGTTCGCCCCCCCCCCCCCCTCCTCCCCGTCCCCATCCCCCACTTCTCCAAGGATCTTCTGAATTTCTCGCTCGCCTGAGTCCGCCTTCCTGAATAAATATCCCAGCCCCAGGAGGTTTAGCATCCGCTGCTTGTACACCTGGAGCAACCATGGGAAGCCTTTTTGAAAGAAAAAGAAGAAGGAAGGAACACACGCCGATTCGCCGAACAAGAAAATGAAGAAATCTTCATTTCGTTCAGCCGATGGGAGGAATGTATGTCAAGGTCTTTGGCCGTTTTTACACCAGACGGTCCCAACCATTAAACCCCGATGAGCGATGCAGGGATACGCTTTAATTAAATTGGCTGACGGGGGCTGAGTCCATGTCGATCTGGGTACACGTGGAGGTTATAGTCAATTTTAAAAAGAAGCTTCTTCAGTTAGTTCTTTGAAAATTGGAAGATTAAAGAAATGATACATATTTCATCTGATAATCATTTTTGGGAGAGGGGTTTCAAAACAAGCCGGCGGCCGGCGAATTCTTCCGGCTTCTTCTGCGTCGGCAGTCGGCGCTGTCTACATTTTCAACAAAAAGTATATAAAAATCAGAAGGAGAAGGTAAATAATTATGTAGATAGTGAAATAAAAAACCTGCAACAGCAACTTTAAATGATTCAATTTTGTTTGAATGATCACAACAATTATTCGACATTGTCATGAATATTGTGCTTCTCGCATGAAAGCACCAAGTTCTCAACGTGACAAATTGCTACGTCATTTGTCCCTAAATTTTTACTTGTGACAGACCAGGTAAAAACCAAGTAGAATACATGTAGGTCAAAGTCTGTATTTTTGACGCTGGAATTTGGCCAGCAACTGTCCTGCCGAGGCCGGATGGCCATCCAAGCGGCCAGATGGCCATCGAAGCAGGGCACAATTTCTCAGCAACCGGATGGCCATCGAAGTGGCCGGATGGCCATCCAAGCAGCCAGATGGCTATCCAAACGGCCAGATGGCTATCCAAACGGCCAGCCAAAATCTTTCTTAGGCCATCCAGTGGCCGGTAGGACAGCTCCTACATGAGACACTGAAACCTTCTGCATTTAGATGATAAGCATTTCATGGTTTTTATGGGGGATTACAAGAGAAATCGTGCCCTGACATTTTTAGGCACTTGGAGATCTACGAAGTAGTGTACGTGCTATGAATACTCTCCTTTAACAAGCCTGTGGGACATCCATGTTTGTGTTCCGTATGGTCTGTCATTAAGGAGGGAAAAATCATTATTAGATGCTGCTTAGAATTTTGTTACGATTGATTGAACATTGTCAATCAAAATCGTGAATGCAGTTTTTTCCCGCCCGCCAGCAACGTTCTGATGCTATGACGTCCGTTTACAATACACCCTGATGAAAAATGAAAAACCATGTTTTGGCTGCGGGACAAACATGAACTTATGTCCACTGTTGTCGTAAGGGAGTGTAAAACATTAGCAAGTCATGTACATGTACACCATGTACAGTGTACATGCAGGTAGATGTACATGTACAATGTACATGTTGAATGCTCTTTTTTGTATTTAAACTGCATTGGGGCCATTCTATGGTTTACTTGTGTATCAAAATTAACGTTTCATGACTTGAAACATTGTTCTGTCATTCAATTTCGTTGTGTGCGCGGTAAAAGCACGTAATGTCTTATGCCCTTTTACCAACATGAAGTATTTCGTCCCAATTATTAAAAGGCGTAAGCAATACAATGGCCACTGACGTGAAATATATGACATTCTTGTTACATGTTTGTTGCTGGAATTAACCCAAAGACATGGTTTCCCATTCCCATGCAGAATTTAACTTTCCTATAAAAACTTCTGAATGGCAAAAAATTGATCAAACTTTCCCGCTCAGTTTTCTTGAAACACAAAATTTCGCATCATTTGCTTGCGCCCTTTTACTGGGAACTTGGTCGTTACGTCCTTTCACCGGGCACACAAAAGACTTGTTTACAGTAAGCACCGAAAGTTTAGCGAGCCTTTTAGGACGTGCTTAGGATTTTCAGCGCTATGTGAAATGGAAATCTCACAGTAAGCACAAAATTGGCCACAAAAGCAGCTCTAGGATATTGGGTGCTGGGGTCACAGTAACCACTGGACCACTGGCTTGAGTCCAGTGATTCTGAGCATTGGGCCAGTAACCTCAGAAAACTGAACAAGGCCAGCAGTCCGGTACTTTCTGAATTAATATCTTTGCTCATTTATTCTTTAGCTTTTTACAGTACAAAATTCATCCTACATGTATGGTACACAAAAGAAACAGTTGTAGTTCTTTGTTCCAGTAGAGTGCAACAAGTCGTCATATACATTGTACATTGTAGATGAGGATAAAATCGCACTGTGTAGATGCATTCGTGGTGCAAAGCTCGGTGAGAATTGATTCACCATGCAAATGTCCGGCATGATATTCTTCCTACTCTGGTCTGATTTCCGATTTTTAAGCCCTTGGAAAAAAATCAGAAAAATTGTGACTAAATAGCCTGAAAAGTCTATCAACTCTTTCACTACGGCACGCCGCTCACAGTGGCTCGGTGAATTACAATGTACTTCATACGCCGGAGAGCCGCTGCCAGCAGCTCGAAATAAATAAAATATCAACAGTTCCGTCATAGCTGTACATTATATTCCGTAGTGAAAGAGTTAAAGCCTACATCTTATGAACATGTAGGTCAACCCTTGTACTTGATAAATTTGTTCCTTCATTTTTTATAAGGACCAAATATCATGCCTGAAATGTGCAAGTGAAAAGTGACAAGGAGTTACTAGTGCGCTGATGGTCTTCAAAATGTAGTTCTGTTACACGTCAATTTTCTGAGCTTCAACACCTGTGAGCTAGTGGAGTATTTCTTTAAATTGGAGCCCTGGATATCCATGTCAATGCTTGAAGACATCCATAAAACATGTAGAGGAGGCCTGCGTGGGTTGTTTTTTTAAAAGTTTCGTCTTTACATGATGTGCCGTTTAATGTTGATGGTAGTGTCGGCCAGAGGCGTGTTTGGGGGTGTGTTTTCAGACACCCTGTTTTTTTCATTTGGACGCTGTGATATTTATCAGTTTGAGGTGAACAAAAACAAATTGACCGGAGAGGGATTGAACCAGTGACCCCCGGATTGAAATACTGGTGCTCTACCAACTGAGCTACCCAGCCTAAATGTTTGGCGGTCTCCCGCTGCAGTCACTTTTTCTTTGTTCACCCCAAAATTGAATTAAAATTTACCCATTCAGTTTTTCCCTTGTGGTTTATTGCATGATATTTAATCATTTACAACCATCAGAATGAACAATGTGAACACCCTTGATATTGGGCACCTCCTTTCCCAGAGCATGGCTGATAAGGTAGGCCTGGACTTACACGGATGCCATGGCCTCAGTTGCCCTGGTCTTGGCCTTAATGCCCCCTTCAAAAGTCCTCCATAAACTTTGAAATATTTTAAGTGGAAGTGCCCTTTTGAAAAAATTTAAATGGCTTTGCCCTTTCAAAGATGAAATTCCAGGCCGGCCATGCACTTGTTGGAAGCCTCTTTTTCTTCTTCTTTTTTTTTCTTTTCCAAGAAGCTACTTAAGACGTTCCACTTGATCAATGCGTCATCTGTCTCAGTGCCTGGATTGACAATGTTGGGAAATTATCTCGCTCCTGAGCACTTTGTCGGCTAGTTGTCTCGATGACTCAATGACGAGAGTTTTTAAAGCGACCCGCTGCTAACTTGTGGGGTGCCCTTGGCTGGAGAACTTTTCTCATCCTCCACACTATGCCAACTCATCAACACCCAACTGTGTTGACTTTAAATGTATTTATACATGTAAGATTGGTGTTCATGTTCCAGTGATCAGTAATTGGTTTTTTAAGCCTGCAGTACGAAGACAACTTTCGAAGTAGGATTTTGGAGGATTGTGGACCGTAAGGGTTGATGACGTTTTCCCATCATCTTCTCTGTCTCAAACTGTCTGCGACTTTCTTGATCCTGAGCAAATTGCCTGGATGAGTCAATTGATAAAAGTTAAAGTGACATTCCACCAATGTTCCACCCCTGTCCTGCTCCGTTAATGACATTTCCCATCATCTTCACTGTCTCAGACTTTCTTGATCCTGTACCATTTGTCTTGATGACTCAATGGTAAAAGTTGAAATGACATTCCACCAATGTTCCACCGCTGTTCTGCTCCGTTAATGACATTTTTCATCATCGTATCTGTCTCAGACTTTCTTGATCCTGAACAATTTGTCTTGATGACTCAATGATAAAAGTTGAAATAACATTCCACCAATGTTCCACCGCTGTTCTGCTCCGTTAATGACATTTTTCATCATCGTATCTGTCTCAGACTTTCTTGATCCTGAACAATTTGTCTTGATGACTCAATGATAAAAGTTAAAGTGACGTTCCACCAGTTTTCCCCCACCCCCCCTGTTCCACTCCGTTAATGACATTTTTTATCCGTATCTGTTTCAGACTTTCTTGATCCTGAACAATTTGTCTTGGTGACTCAATGATAAAAGTTAAAGTGACATTCCCACCTGTATTCCCCCCCCCCCCCCCCGTTCCACTCCGTTAATGACATTTTCATCCTCGCCTCTGTCTCAGACTTTCTTGATCCTGACAATTTGTCTTGATGACTCAATGATAAAAGTTAAAGTGACATTTTACCAATATTCCCCCCCCCCCTGTTCCATTCCGTTAATGACATTTTTCATCATCGTTTCTGTCTCGTTCTGCAGATGACTTGGAGCAGGCTGTGAAGAGGCTGCAACTGGGCCCCAATGACAATGATTCTGTGTCATGCCTGGATTGTATGCTCCAAGCTCTGGAACAGGATGGTGAGTATTTACCAAGAAGCCTGCCCCATTCCCCACCCTCCCACCCCCCCCCCTCTCCCTTTGTGCAACAAAGTCGTGTCTAGCCTGAAAACACTCCGTGTAACAGCGTTGTATCTCAGCGTCCATTTACTTTGTGTGTACATCCTTTTGTCACTTTGTCGTTCTAAAAACTCGCATGTCACATAAACTCTATTTTTTAGAGAAACGACCTCGTTGCACCGATCGACGAAATGTTGTGACTCTGGTGTAAAGACAATACAGTTGAATTGTAGAAATTTTTAGTATTGGGGAGTAACAATTTTGACTCTTCAGTAGGCCAATATATGCAATCAAGCCATATGCCATAAGCATAAAAAAAACCTCAAATTCACAACAGCTGTTTTGTCGTGTATTATACTCACATGCACATGTACAATTTATGTGTCTGTGTATATTGGCTCTGATCAAAAGGGCATGATACATTTCGTGTCATTCAATTATCATCTAATTTGTGGTTTTGGTACTCTTCTAGTCAAACAGGTGGCAAAGAAGAAAGTGTCAGTTTGAAATGAGTTTCCCACGTGGGCAGAGTTTAAAGGGGGGACTGTAGGAGTATGTAATGGCTGTTGCTTAGGCAGTGTCCGAATTGGCGGCTATAGCTGGATGATCCTGTCAGCATGCATTGAAGCATAGGTTGCCCTTGGCAACAACACCCTTAGCAACCACTGCAGCCGCGAATTTAGACCACGGCCAGACACTTCACAGGGGCAGTGGAGGCGATTGCCTCCGTTGCCCTTGGTCATTGCCTTGGTCCCCTTAGTCATTGCCTTGGTCCCCTTGAAATGTTCCAATAGAAATTTACAATTTCCTCATAGAAGTGCCCTTTATCAAGAAGAAATTGCCTTGGTGCCCTTGCCCTTTCAAGAACGAAGCAATCGGGCCTGCAGACCCGACCTTATGTATCAGTTGGTGTTTGCCTCTCTTGCCCTAAATCCATTATTCCTGGAAATGTGCTGATGCTTTGAGCTACCCAGTACATCTGCTGCCACCTAACATGTCAAAGTCTGCCATTGATGGCAAATGTGGACACCAGTTTTCCAATTCCTGGATGGTACCCTGCATGGAGCCCGGGACATTTTTCTGTACTGAGATGTGCCAGGAAAAGTAAACAAGAACGAAATTCCAGGTCTGTGTAGTCTCCTTTGCTTTTCTCCTCTCTAGTTGAAGAATCAAGCGCTCGGCTTCTGAGTCTCGGATCAGTGACAGTTCTAGCGGAGCAGCTGAAGAAGACCGACAAGGAAGACTATCTGAGCAGACTCAGTCACATCATCGCTGAGATGGCCAAGAACGGTAAGTCAATACCATTGAAGATACACTCCAGCATTTGTCCAGAAAGGATAGTGACACTGACGATTTTAAATGGCCGATTAAGACCTCGTCACCACTCTTTTATTCCTTTATAAAAGAACCCATTTCACTTACTGTTAAGAGAAGGGGTTTGACCAGGTTTTTCAGGCTTGGTTGGCCACATTAAGATTGTTTGCACTTCTTCCAATGTGCGATACGCCCGATGATAATAACATCGGATCAGTGCTGCAATTTATTAGGTCCTTGTTGACGTTTCATATATGAAATTTAATCAAAATGGCCATCAATCAGAATGATCAACCTCGACAGATAATTTTGCTCCTGACAAAATTAATGTTTGCCTTCAGCAAACAAACGGGGAAGATAAATTACTAACAAGCGCCAATTTACTAGTGGCTTTTAAAACATGGTAAACCAATTTTTAGAAATTGTATTCCAATTGGCTCTTCATGGATGGGAGTGGTAGTTTGAGTATTCCTAGCAGGTCTAGGCTCTTGTTCATTCTTTTACTTATCCATGTTCGTGTTTATCTTTTACTTAATGTATATTTTCCTTTTGGACAAGATGCGGGGGTGATCCCATTTGGTGTGTTTCTAACCAAAGGCCTATTATTGAGTGTTATTTTTAGTGTTTGTCTTGTATTGACTTTTTGTAAAGCACCTGGCCGCTTTTTGACAAAAAGATTTGGCGCTTTTTAAATTTTGTCTTATTGTTATTATTATTAATTCTAATGAGGACTTTTTGAACCGATGATAAATTGTAATAATTTGATGATAAATTATAGTATTCAAATATTGAGTGGCTCAGAGTGCAGTGGGAGGAATATTATCGCAAGGTAAAATTTTGACTGTTTCATTTGACGAGGCGAAGTCGAGTGAAATGGAGCCGTCAAAATGTTATTGGGCGATAATATTCCTCCTATTTCATGAATGAAAGCCACTCATTACTGACATATACATGTAGATACTTGTTATTGAATAAACACAAAATCAAAATAGACATCCCACACTCTAAGAATTGTTAAAAAAAACAACTTCTAAACAACCTGGCCGACTCCATGTAGACACAGACGCGCTGTTTTTCCGTACTCCACGCGCGCGTGATAACGAATTTATCTTCAACCAAACTTGACATGCGCAGCTTAGAATAGCGCAACACGTAAAGGTAGAACAGCGCAATATGCAGGGTGTGACAATATTACAACCTTTTGCACAGGTGCTCCGTTGTTTTAGCAGTGGCACTCTATTGCTCAAAAACATTTGGGAACAAGGATGATCCTAACTGTGGCATGGGAAATACTAGGACTTTAATCTGACTTTTTGATCGGCGGCGCATATGGGAGTAATAGTGAATGACATGTGATGTAAGTTCCACCTATCAAATGGCAAGGATCTGTATGTCAGTTATATAATAATTTATATATAGATGTAAAAGTGATATGTTTTTATTGTTTTTTGGGGGACAGAGAGTATCCGTGATCCATTTGTTGACGTTGGTATCATACCAACACTGAATGGCCTGCTGTCACACAGGGACACAGACGTAGTAGTACAGGTCTGCAGGGCGCTGGGAAATATCTGCTGTGATCATGGTAAGCTTGTACACAATAATAAACCTGATAATATAATGAAGTATTTATGGGCGTTACATTTTGGGCCAGTCCATGTTGACTCACAGTACGTTGATCACGTGTGGGAAAGCTGGTTTTGTGAACGATTTTATCCAATACGGGCGATTTGCATTCCAAAGCACCCTCTACAGTTTTTGCAGGAGAAGCCATTTTTTCTGATTATCATGTGGAAAAGGTTGACATGCTTTAGCCTTCACACAGCCCCCGCGGTACGACCCCAATTCAACTGGCGCTCCCCCCAACCCCATGAACAAAGATATTGACAAAATAGGGAGACCGCCAACATTTGGGCTAGTTACCTCAGTTGAGCACCGGCACATAACCCAGAGTTCGGGGGTTCATATCCCACTCTAGGAAATTGTTCTCTGTTCACCTCAAGATTTAACAATTTTTTATTAATGAACATAAATGTGCTTTACATTGTGTAATCTCAGACAAAGCTAGACAAGCCATTCACGATTCAGAGGGAGTAGAACGATTGCTGGAATTGCTGAAATCAAGATCAACGCCTGACACAATCCTAGCCAATCAGAAGGTCCGAGTGGTTGCTAGTGGTTACTTAATGAATCTCACCTATGCAAACGGTAAGCTTCTATCCGAGACACAAACGAAGCTACCCGGAAGTTGTGTTGACTTTCTAGATAAATGAAAATCTCAACAGTGGAATTCTGATTCTTGGCATTTGTTTTTAGTGGATCAGGTTGGATCAGTAGTTTCTTTCCCTGCCTTTCACCTCTGTGGACCCAGCTTCGAATCCCATCTCAGAACGGAGCTTTGCATGTGGACTGGGTTTCCAGTCCCTACCTGATTCCATGGGTATACAGAATTTTTTTGAAGACAAAAGTTGGGTTTATTCTTTTTGGTTTATTTGTGGTTAGCATTTTGATATTTGTAATCCCTGGTGCAATTATTACACCTTTTTAAAAAAAAAGTTGGAGTGGTAATTATTAAAATTGAAAAACTGATTAGTTTCAATCTGAAAGCTCAAAATTTAGGCTTTCCAAACGATGTGTTAAATCCCTTTAAATTGTCTGCTGTTAAACTCCAGGTACGCTACAAACAAAAGTACGAGAAGAAGGAGGTGTTAGTGTGATGGTGACACTGATGAGAAACTTCCCAGATGACATCAACCTCTGCGGGAAAATTGTCATGTGCATCGGGAATATCGCTGAGCTCGGTGAGTTAAGGCAAACTTAAACATATATTTAAACTTATAGATTTCTTGGAGGTGTACCATTTCAGGCCCGATAATTCATTCTTGGAATACAACTATTAATAAAAATAATTTGGGGACTAATCATCCTTATTGGCAGCTGAGACGCTGAATTGTAAAGGACGCAGCTACACGTGTTCGAGCCCCAGGCATTCAAGGGTGCCTTCGACAGCCAGCCACATCAACCCATATATAACCACGGAGCACAGCCTGAGATCGAAAGTGTTTGGTTTTTTCGGAGGGAGGAAAACTCAAATTTTGTGTTGTTTTTTTTCCTTTCTCAGAAGAGAACAAGGAGGTCTTTGTGAATAGCGGCATCACTGAACTTCTCATCAAAGCATTGAAGATTGTTGGCGACGATGAACAACTAGAGACAATCTTCGAGGTCATAGCAACTTTAGCTGAGAACGGTAAAAGTCCACTGTCTGCCATCTTAACATGATAATATAAATTATAAAAACAAATTTATCAGGCGTATTTCACAACAAATATGTTCAAAAACACCTAACAATCTTAAATACAGCCATTCAAAATGAGCTCATAAAAGTAAAGAAATAAAAAAATAAAAACCAAATAAGTTAAAATTAGCAATGAAGACCGCCAGGTCTATAATTCAACATACCTTTCTATGTATTTCCCAAGCAATGTACTAAGGAGTACTGAATTGTTCTGCGCATTACAGACTCCCACCCACCCACCCCCCTTTGCATATGCCACCCTAGCTTAGGTCAGACAAGGGCATCACGCTTATAATGTACGCAGCTGTCCAACCATCGTGGCAGGTTTTTTTTTTACCTCAGTGAATACGTTGTGTAAACTTGTCACGTTGTAGGCAGGGCTTTTATTGACTATTTAGGTTCGATATTTCTGACTGCTTGGGCGCATTGTATTTCACGGTACAATAATTCCCAGCTGCCAAGACATGACTACTTTCATTCTCATCATGCCCGTTGGCTTAGTTTTTTTATTCGATACCCATAATCACACCCCATTTTATTGATATTACTGCGTTTTTCTCCTCCAGACGCTATGAAGCTGGAGTTCGCCAAGGGCAACCTCGTAGATATTATTCAGGAGCAAGTGGCAAAGTTCTCGGACCACGAGCTTGCCCAAGGTAGCCAACCAGATGATGAGTTTGATATTGAGAGAGTAGCCAGTGACATCATCATTCTCCTGCTTACTGGAGGTAACGGTTTGTTTGTTTCATGGCTGTTACTTAGGTCGCGTCCAAATCATTCGACTTTGGCTGGGGCTCTGGTCTTTGGCTGCAGGATTTGTTGGCGTTCTGGCCAAAGCCAATGCAAAACCTGTAAATTTGGACCTGGCCTTTTATCCTTGTCTGTGATTGGTCAATACATTACGAGGCCAAGCTGATTGGTCGATAAGTATCAGCGCAAACCTTATGTCACATGTTGTCTTTCCACCTATCACAGATGAGAGTATGAAGTACCTTTTCAATGACGGTCAAAGTTCACTGTTTAAAAAGGTCATGTCAGACTGGGTCAACTCCCCTTGTGATCTCTACCAAATCTCCGGTGCGCTGGCCATCGGCAACTTTGCAAGGAACGGTGAGTGTGTAATGTATCTTTTATGGAAGCTAACTTCAGTCTTTGAATTTGACATCTGTTAAATCGTTGCGGTACCCACTGCTGAACTATAGGCATCTGCTCTAGAGGCAAAGATCGTGGGTTCGAATTCCACGCGAGTAAATGTGCCTGTGTTTTTTTTCACAGATCTTTGGGAAAATACACTGTATACAGTGCTTACCACACATCAGTGTATGGGTGAAAAACAAACAATATGCTTCAGTCTCAATGAAACTTCTGGAAGTCGATGTTTGCAAAAGCAAGAATTGTGCACAAAATTGTCAACTTGTGAAATTTCATGCCAATTGGAGATTTTGATCAGCTCAGTGGCAAAAGAGAAACTGGGTATTTTACTAAATTTTCAGTGTACAACTTGCTTGTTTTAAGTCACTTTTTAAACTTTTCACTGCTTGTATGTTGATTTCTTGTCATTGGCAGACTAAATAAGAACACTAATTGCTTCTTGTCCCCAGATGAGCACTGTATACGTCTTGTAGAGCTTGGAGTTCTAGAGCCCCTTCTGAAACTCCTGAAGAGACCAGAGGGAGAGGACCTGGATATGCGACTGGGTCATGCAGTCCTCAGCGCCCTCAAGAATCTTGCCATTCCAAGTAAGTTTGAAGACTTTCACATTTGATTCTTTTCCGCAAGTTTGCCGGAGAATCCGTGTTTCTGTTTTGCACCAAGCGTAATAATGGGTTGTGCGTAACGATGAGAATGTACGCCAGGAAGTGAGCATAATTGCATGTATCCATATTGCATAATCTGTTGATAGACCATTCTTTTACAACGTCACAGCCGCTAGTTTTGCCAACTATGGTCATGATCGTTGGCGAAAATACGGGTGGCCTTCACTGCAAAAAAACAGTACAGTATTTGACAAATAATGCTATCAAATTAACGCCATATTACTGATTAATAACATTTGCTATCCAAAACAAAATGTAAACTTGTACTTCTTAAAAAGGTTTGATTTTTTTTTTTACAAACATTTTTTTTTTATCAAGCCAGTTTACACCTTTTGTGCTACTCAAAGCCTCCCATACAAAATGGTAGTCAGTTTTTTTTTGTAAACAAAAGAAAGGTCTATACATGACATGTTTTCTGAGTATATTTACATATTGACCTGTAACCTTTGACCTTACCCACCCATCCAGAGGTCAACAAGCCACTGCTGTTGAAGACAGGCATTCTGGAAGTGATTCTACCCCTCCTTAAGTTAGATATGCACCCGGTTGTTTTTAAACTACTCGGGACTTGCAGAATGCTCATTGATGGACAGGGTAAGTGTCTCCAGTTTCTGGGATTGAATGATGAGTATTTACGTAAAATGCCACCCAAGGCTGACCCATTGAAATGTTGTGGCTGCGCAGTCTAGTGCACCGGACTCAAGCTCTGGTGTTGTAAGGGTTCGAATCCCACTCGTGACACTAGGCAAGACCTAACCATAACTGCTCCATTCTCTGGATCGGATGTTAAGCTGGAAAAGCTGTAGGTTCCACTCAAGCTCTGGTGTTGTCGGGGTTCGAATCCAGGTCCGAACATTTGGGTGTTGAGTTACTATACAGTAGTGGATATGGGAAAGTCTCTTACACGCAGATGTTGTCCGAACTAGCAAACGGAGGTCGTGTAAACACACCATTGTGTAAAATCAGAATACCGGAACAATAAAGAGTTTGATAGAGAAAACAAAAATTCTGAGGCTTCACAGAGACTTTTGGCTTTGTCAAGTCAAGGTTTTTTGTGCCAGCAGCACTCAAAGAAAAACTGAGTCCGGCAATTCCGAGAAAAATAATTTCGTCACTCTGGTTGGGAAGAAATGGAAGATTCATGGTGAGAACTGGTTTAGAATGTGTTTTTCTGAACAACACAGTCACACAGGAATATCCACAGAGCATATGTAACAAAACAAAAACTTAACTTTGTGTGTGTTTGCAGGAGAAACTGCCGTTTCATTGGGTCAAAATGTTGACTTCATCGATAGAGTTGCCGATCTATGTGATTGTGAGATACATGCTGGAGTCTCAGGAGAAGCTAACAGGTCAGTCCAGGTGTTACAAGTTTCAACTAATTAATTTATTTATTCGTTCTCAGGTTGTCTTTTGTATTATTCATTTGTTCTCGTGTCTTTTGTATTATTCATTTGTTCTTGTGTCTTTTGTGTTATTTATTTGTTCTCTTGTCTTTTGTGTTAGTTATTTGTTCTCTTGTCTTTTGTATTATTTATTTGTTATTTTGTCTTTTGTGTGATTTTTGTTCTCTTGTCTTTTGTATTATTTATTTGTTAGTTTGTCTTTTGTGTGATTTTTGTTCTTATGTTTTTTGCATTATTTATTTGTTCTCATGTCTCATGTAGTATTTATTTATCCTCTTGTCTTTGTATTATTACTTCTTTCTCTTTTCTTTTGTATGATTCATTTGTTTTTGTCTTTTGTATTATTTATTTGTTCTCTCGTCTAACAAACTGTTGTTATTTCCCATACCCAAGGCTACTGGCTGCCCTTATCAAGCACTCCGCCAACACCCAAGTCATGCACTGCATCATCGAACATGGTGGGATGTCTCGACTGGTTGCCATGGCAATGAGTGAGCACACGTTGATGCAGAATGAGGCACTAATAGCTCTAACTCTCCTGTCCTCGACACAACTCGGTAAATAATGTCAGTTACATTTTCGGTTCTGTGAAAATGAATGAAATGTCAGCCACTGTGTTCTTGTGTAAATATACCTCATTCGTTTTTTTTCCCCTATATAAGTTATTATCGTGGAGGAGTGGGGTTTTGTCTTCCCGCCCCCCTCGGTGTTTCAGGTTTATTGCAAGTTTCCTCAGGCTTCCAAACTACATGGTACAGCGATTATTCAGTTTGCTGGAAGAGTAGGGGTTTACCCTGGTGTTTCTGGTTCATAGCATGCACCCTTGTCTGTGGGTTTCCTTAGGCTTCCGAGCTATAGTGATTTAACTGCATAGCAAGCACCCATATCTGAGGGTTTCCTTAGACTTCCAGGCTACAGTGATTTAACTGCATAGCAAGCAACCATGTCTGAGGTTTCCGAGCTACAGTGAAATAACTTTATAGCAAGCACCCTCGTCTGGTTTCATGGTATCGTAAAAAAAAAAGGGGGGGAATTGTTGTGGTTTATTTTTAATTCTCAATTGTTTTTCCTTCTTTTCCTTTTTCTTGTTCAGACAATGAGGCCGTGCAGGCTTTCATGGATGCTAATCTACTGGGGATGGTGAGCCGGGTCCTAAAATCAAACCAAACCACCCCTGAAATCCAGTGCAATGTTCTATCCCTCGTGGGATTTTTATCACAATCAGGTAAAGTCATTGGGTTATACCATGTTAATTAAGGGTAAGACTACGACAGAAAAAACATTTCTAAGAACAGGGTGAATGTAGGAGTAGGAAAAGCACAACAGAAAATGGTCGCAGGAAAACTTGGAGCATTCTTTTCAAAAGACAGTTTTGATTTTTGCCATTTTGAAAGGTTGTTGGGCGACGGTTTCACTGCAATTTGAACTTGGCTTTAGACAATGTAGATCACTTGTAGGGGTAATGGTTTGAAGGCTGGGAAGGTGTAATGTGTAGGGTTGTGGTTGGTGGTAGAGGTGGGTTGAGGGAAAGGGTGTGGCTGACTAGGGGTAAGGAGGGGGGTAGGGTTCGGGTAGTTGGTAGAATAAGGGTGGGGCTTGCTGGGGATGGGGAAAGTGAATTAAATAGGGGCCAGGGTTTGGGTAGAGGTAAGGGGAAAGTTTATGTAGACTAGAGTTGAGGTACGGGATTTGGGTAGAGTGGAGTTACGACTAGCGACGAGTAACTTCTCAAGTCTAACATATTTGCACAAATAGCGTGGTTAGTTACAACGATGCACAATTTGCAGTCCTGAATTTATTTGTCAAATTTACCAATTAAATATTTTTCTTGAACTTTCGTTAAGATGTTTTAAAGGCTGCGATGATCCAGGACGACCTTATGTCAGTGATTGATACGCTGGCAGCCAGCAATTGCGAGGCACTCAAGAGGAAAGCCGTTAATGTCCGCGAACATTTTACGTGAGCGAGAAGACGTCTTTTCCCAAAAAACATCGGAACAAACTTTGAATCTGCCGGAGATAACTTGGAAGGCTTTGGACAGCCGTGGATATTTCCAGATCGGAACAGGACTTCGGAAGCAAGAGTGGCTCCACATACTTTAGGAGCACATTTGTGTATGTACGACAGGGCTGGCTGTGGGGAATTTTTTGGAATGAGCGTCTTATGCATGTTGCTTAAATACCTTTTTTGGATGGAAGCTAATTGCTGGGGTCCTTCGGATGGAGATGGTGATGATGCCCGAATTTGAGCTGCAAGGTGAAGCTCGACGCGACTGTATCTACTGAAAATTTAAAAATTGCATGTGGGATCGATCCGACCGCGTTGCCGTTGAAAAATGACCACGGGGAGTCTCCCTCGTCTTCAGAATATTAAATACGCTCACAGAGGCGGTAACATTGTCTCATTTTGAAAAAGTCGCTAGACATAATGTTGATAATCTCAATATATTCCTCTTTTACAAACTGCATGTGCAATAGACTGAAAAGCTTTCGCTGTGGATAGCAATACAGGAGTTCACGCCTAACTGCCAGTCATAAGCGCATGTTGTTGTTCATGTTATTGGCAGGCTTACTATGAAGAAGTGAAGGGAGGATGTATGATTGTTTCTTGAAGATGCTTGGGAAACTATATTTCAGTATCGGACCGAAAGCTAAAAAAATATGACTTTGTAAATTGAGAGAAATGGAAAATATTTGCATCTTTTAGGTTTTTGGGTTGACCTTGGCCCGATCAGTGGCTGTATTTCATCTCTTAGGTCCTGACAAACTTTCAAGAAAACGTGTAAAAGGGGTTCAGGATCACCGAGTGAGATTGAGAACTCACGATCACTGAGTGAGATTGAGAACTCAAGATCACTGAGTGAAATTTAGAACTCATGATCACTGAGTGAGATTTAGAACTCACAATTTCTGAGTAAGATTGACAACTCACAGTCACTGAGTGAGTTTCAAAACTTTGGATCACTGAGGGAGATTGAGAACTTCTGATCACTGAGTAAGATTGAGAACTCACTATCAATGAGTGAGATTGAGATCTCTTTATCCTGTTCACCAAGTCATATTTGGACCTCAACACGTGAGTGCTTGGAACTGAGATTTGAGTTTTTGCGGCTTAGATTTGGAGCTCAACATCAGAGTCATTGGAGCTGAGATTTGGATTTCACAACTTTGAGTCCAAGGAACTGGAAGTTGGATGTCAATATTTGATGGCTTGGAACTGAGATTTGGAACCACCATTGGCGCGTGTTCAAGACAGAGTTCCTGGAACTGCAACTTAGTTCTAACTTGTTTTTTAAGCGAGTGGGATTAAGACCTCACTACTTTCAGAGATCGAAATCTCAATATGAAAAAAAGGATAAAGAGCTTTTGTTTGTATGCAGTATTCTCACCAATCATTGTAACTGTATGAGAATTGATTTTGAATTGAAAATATTGATTAGGAAGATACACGTACTTATACGAAAGGCATCAAATACGTAATGAACCTGATGAAAGTTTCAAGGATTGCCCACCTGCAGAAAAAAAAGACAACAGATACAGAAGTAGCCTTCAAAATTATTGTTTAACTGAACCACATTCCTTTTCCCCAATATGCATATTGCAGACGTGAATAGTTGTCATTCCAATTTGTTTAAATAACGACAAATGCATTAGGACAGTACATGAATGCTTCACTCAAACTGCCACAGTATACAAATATAACATGGTTTGAGGGTTGACAGTCGATACTAACTCCCCGAGGTATTGGAAGGTGACAAACGAGTTCCCTCGGCGAAGTTTGTCAACTTCCAATACGGAGGGGAGTAAATAATGACTGTCCACCCGAAATAAACCATGTCATATTTGTTTTACTATTCCTAATAACTTCTGTAGTTCGGCATCATTGAGCTTGATTGAGCAACGGTTTCAAATCATTGGTCAACTCGATAGAAATTGCTATGGAACTGGAAGGCAGAATCAAGGGGTTTTTTTTTTGGTTTTTTTTGAAGGGAAAATTCATGAAGAATGTCAAGTTGCATTGGCTTTTTAGTTATCAAGACACACTGTACATAGTATAAGCGCTACAGCCAGATGCCCAATTTCACTGAGCCACCGATCACTTGGAGGCGCTTACTGCTTAGCACATGAAATTTAGCTCAGCAGGTTCAGGCCACCGGTCAAAATGCTTTGTAATGTTTGTTATTTGTCACTGGTTCCTGGCTTATTTCTGCTTATCAAACTTGTAAGCACTCTGCAGTGGACTGAAATGTGTTCTGACCTAAATATTTGCATGTTGACCAAGTGAAAGTACATTTACATGTATGTGTATACAGTGTTTATGCTGCCGTACTCAGGACCAAAAACTATGACCCTCCAAAATCATTTATTCTGTGGGTATTAAATATCAGGTGATCTGGTAAACTGTAGCCCCTTAAACAGTGCCAGTTCTCTGGACTCCCTTCGATTTCTGGAATCCATCATTTATAAGGCAGTGTTTGTTGGTCGAAGTTAACTGCTGGTTAATAAAAGAGAGAAGAGAAACAAATGCTAATCTTAAGAATTCTTGCCAATATAATCTTCATTAAAGTCTGTATACATGTGTGTACTTAAATATACAAATAGTGGCATATTACTTAAAATGAATGATTTTACTCGCTTTATTTCTAATAATTGTTTGCAATTCCAGAGAGTTGTATGTGGAGAAACATCCACAGGCCTAACCGAACTCCAACCGTAACCCTAACCCCAACCGTAACCCTAAGCCCGACCCTGACCCCAACCCTAACCACAACACTAACCCTAAGCCCGACCCCAACCCTAACCACAACACCAACCCTAACCTCGACCCCAACCCTAACCACAACACTAACCCTAACCCCGACCCCAACCCTAACCACAACACTAACCCTAACCCCGACCCCAACCCTAACCACAACACTAACCCTAACCCCGACCCCAACCCTAACCACAACACTAACCCTAACCCGATGGGATTTGAACTGGACCGACACCGGGCTCAGTGATCTAGTGGTTAAGACATCTGCTCTAGAACTTGCGGAAGTCTTGGGTTCGAATCCCACCTGAGTTGAATGTAGATTCGTTTATGCTGGGCTCGGTAAGCACTGGGTATGCTGTGCTCGTCACACATTGATGCCGGGGTAAAAAAACCTAAGCAATCATATGGTAACTCCTTAAACAACCGTCTTACACAGACGTGACGAAACGATTACTAACAGTTGTAAAGTGTGTGTCTTCAACAATACTCAATATCCTCTTGCGATGTCGGCACAACGTAAATCCAATTTAAAAGGTAACATTAAATTTTCAAGGTCTCACAATGTTTGGGATCGTTTTGACGAGGTTGCGCTATAAATAAAAAATGTATTTTTCTGCATCATGGAACATCCACCCTGTATGTCTACTTGAAAGTATTAAAATATAATGAAAGCAAAAAAGTATTTGTCTAATGTTTAGATCGCCAGGTTACCATAATATCTTGTTATGTGCAAATACTTGTTTGAAGCTCATGTTTTTAGGCAGTTAAGATTGCCTAGTTTTATGTCACTGTGAAAAAAAAATATGTACAACTGAACGTTTTATTTGTACTTTGACTTTTTTGAGGGGGTTTGGTGTGTTAATTGCATCAGAGTTGAATTAGGTTATTTTTGGTTTTGCACAGATGTGTTGGCGTGAAACCAAAAACTTAAAATAGTTATAATTTTTATAGTTGCTGCAAGTAAATATTTAGTTATGTTTTGCGATCGAAGATGAATGGATTCAAAGTTTATTTTTTATTGAACGTTGAAACTGTCTTAACGTTACACGAGACTAGAACATTTAACATATTTGTCGTTTCATCAAAAGTTATATTTTGTTTACTTTTGGTATTTTTTTAAGATAGCAATTTCCGCAGTTGAGACTTTATATTTTAGAATTCCGATGAGTTTTAAACAGAACAGACCGTGCAAGTCTTGCGTTTATCCGAACATTTTTTGGTTTCCTCTGTTCATTGGGTTTCCTATGTTCATTGCTTTACAATTGAAGGAAGCAAAAGGACTCAGTTTCACGAGCCCCAAATATAGGAAGTAACTATAACTGGTAAACTTGCAGGTACAACCATGTATAAATCTCTTTTGGGAGAGGAGTGTTGGCTCTGAAAAGAGCCGTTGTGGTCACAACGTTTACTCTGCTGGTCTTCAAGATGACCCTTGAACTTTACACTTCCAAAGCTTGCACAATTTCTATCAAACATCACTTACAAGCCCCACGGTTGGAATAAGTGCGAAACATGTACTGTTTAGTGTTTGGATACAAAAACCATGTACACAAACAGAAAGGAACCCAAAATATTTGCGTGCATTTTGTCGAAGAACAGACTTGACTTTTTGAAAAGTTTTTATGCCTGACAAGTTCTTGATTAAAAGTTATTGTAGACTGTCGTAATTGCTTTTAAATGTTCAAATAAAATACACCCCTCCAACGTGTTTTTGTTTTGAAGAAAAAATGTATCACTTGTCTTTAAAGGGCATGAATGTGAACCAACGACACAACGAGCTGGAACTTTCCAATGTTGTTTCTCTTGATTCTGAGGCATATATGGAGTTGCAAACGTCTTACTGGAGGTGTCCAATCGCATTTTAGAAAGTTATGCATTCCAGTTTTTTTTTTTTAAATCATTCAGGCCATACTTCTTAACAAACTGGACATCAGGGCATGTATGCAGAATAACCTATTGTTTTATTTTGTAACGTTGCATGCTGTTATTCACAATCTGTTCACAATCATTTTGCAAAAGAACTTGTGCGAGAATAGAAATTATCTATAATTATTTGAACATATATTTGCAAAGCTTGCACAATTTCTACCAAAAAGTATGTACGGAAACATAACATAGATGAGATATATTCTGAAAATGTGTACAATATCTTTCAGCGTTTAAAATAAATTATGTAGTTCTACAAGCGCATTGCCAATGAAAAATTGGACTAAATAAAAATTGTCCTGTTGTTTGTCTGTATGTTTCCCTCAAGTATAGATTGCAAGGGCTCTATTCAGTCAGAAAGTGTGGTGTAATTCGCAGTATTTTTGACCACACGAGGGCGTGTGTGAACCAAATTTACGTGATGCAAAATAAACGAACTTGTTTTTCCACCGTTGTTATCATTATTTATCTTGCCATTGATACAAGAACACAACATACAGGCAGTCTGTAATAGTGATGCAAGGAAATTAGCCGTTGAAAGCGCCCTCTAGCGGTAAAAAGTACAATCAATCCCAGCAAAAGCCCGGTAGAATCTTTTAACACTCTGAAGAGTAACCTGTAGTCGTAACCTCACTTGACCTCATCAATGAGGAACATGAAGTCACTATTTATGAGGTCAAGCGAGGTCGCAGCTTCCGGTTACCTTTAGAGTCTACTCGTAAACTGTGCTCTTTACACATAGACTGACTCTTAACAATTCTACGATTTTTTTATGCAAACAACTTTGAAGCCCCCAACTTCTTACAAGATAAATATGACTAATTGTTCAGTAGGGTAGCTGCCTATACTAAACATACATGACATATTGTACGTCTATAATTTGAACTTTATATAACCCCATTACTATCAGTGCACTCTCTTGCCCAACACGCCCATGTCACAAATTTCCACAGGAGACTGTGGAGACTAAGTCCACAGTACACAAGCCATGGCAGTTTCCTGATAATACAGAGGAAACCCATGCACCCAATGCTAGCCTAGAAGGTATGGTACTTTGTGGTAGTCTGTGGTAGTCTGTGGTACCAGTGTATACACTAATCTGAGCAGCTTGTTCATGGTGGTTTACACTACTGCAGATATGGCCGAGCGGATAGGAACACCGGACTCAAGCTCTGGTGTTTCTGATCAGCAGAGTGTGGGTTTGAGTCCCGGTCGTGACACTTGTGTTCTTAAGCAAGACACTTAACCATTATTGCTGCGTCCGTCGGATGGGCCGTAAAGCCGTAGGTCCCGTGTGGTGTGTAATGCAAGTAAAAGAACCCAGTGCACTTATCGAAAAGAGAAGGGGTTCGCTGCGGTGTTCCTGATCTGATTGGCTGCAGATTGGGCCACAGCACCTTGTAAACCGTTACATTGTGCTATGTAAAGGGAAAAGGTCATACTTCAAAAGTAACTCCGAATACTTTGCTGGACAAATATTCTAATGCGCTTTGACAATATAAAAGCTCAGTGTATGTATGTATGTATGTATGTATGTATGGAGGATTCACAGTGCGTGTGCCTCACATGCCTGTGGCGGCCATAGCTGTGGTGGTGAAACCACCAAGGACGAGATAGTCGGATTAGTGTATACAGGCGTGCAACTGCAGTTTGCCAAAAAGGAGAAGAAAATGCCGGGCACAATAAAACTTTGTACTTTGTGGTTTTCAGTTTACAATGGCACAGCTGAGAAACCAAAAATGAGGAAATCAGCCCAAAAGTTGCAAGCCTCTGTATAGGAGGGCTAGCTAGTGTTAAAATTCAGCCTTTTAAATTTACAGAAACAATCTACAAGTACTTGTATAGTTATTTTGACAAGACAAAGGCACTGAAATATGGAGGAATTTAGTATTATAAGTATAAACATTATTAAGATACACTTGCAGGCACAAAATAAATGGTAAAAATTTTCGCACAATGAAAGACAAAAGATGTTAGAACGAAACTTTGGTATGTTCTAAATAGTACAAAAGCCTCTAGTAAAAGAAGACACTGCAGACAAAGAGGACATTTGAGCTCAGCATTCTCCATTCTATTTCTAGCCATTCAACATTTTACGTTTCACTGTTTGTGTTTGAAAAGTGGTCCCCGACAAGATATATACATAAAAAATTAATAAAAGTACATGACGCCATTGAGCTTGAAACTAACACTTGTGGAGTGTCGTGGCCGAGCGGTCTAGATCACTGGACTCAAGTTCTGGTGTTGTCAGCAGCAGAATGTGGGTTCGAATCCCGGTCATGGCACTTGTGTCCTTGAGCAAGATACTGTACCGTAATTGCATTGTCCTTCGGATGGGACATTTTAAGCCCTAGGTCCCGTGTACTAGGATTGGCAGTAAAGGAACCCAGAGAACACTTTTCACGGGAGAGTAGGTCCAGTATTTCTGGCTCACATAGCAAGTGCCCTTGTTTACAGGTTTCCTCAGGCTTAAGAGCTACAGTGATTAGGTTCACTTATGAGGTATCCTTGGTTTCATTACCAGAAATGTGTAATAGTAGTAGTAACAATGATTGTATATAAGTACATATTTCAGACCCAAATTAAGATAGAAGAAAACCATCAGAGCGTGGTCTATGCACACGGCAAAAAGCTAAAATCTAAAAATATTGTGAATACCTAAATTAATAACTTATAAGCTCATCTAGTCTAAAAAAATAGAAAAATTTGTACTTTCGACTCTACCACACCCTGCTTTCTACAATGTGTGGCACAACATTATTCAATGCAATTTCGAATATAATTCCCTCACACAGCCCAGTCTTTGCTGCAATGTGGAGAGGGTCAAATGTAACAGCGTTAACGAATATTCAAGAAGGGTGGCACACAGGCTCGATACTCAATGGAGGCAACGGAGGCAATTGCCTCCAAGCCCCTGGTCATTGCCTTGGTGCCCCTTCGAAATGTTCCAGTACAAATTTACATTTCCGTCATTGAGGTGCTAAGGCCTGATACTTGAGGCAACAAAGGCAATTGCCTCCATTGCCCCTGGTCATTGCCTTGGTGCCCTTAAAATGTTCCAATAGAAATTTACTATTTCCTCATAGAGGTGCCCTTTATCAACAAGAAAATGCCTTGGTGCCCCTTGCCCTTTCAAGAACGAAGCATTCAGGCCTGCTTTAACTAAGAAAAAACTGCCTTGCCCTTTACAAGAATGAAGTCTCAGGCCTGAGGTCGATTATTCTGAAGGTAAGTTTTCCATTCCTACAGTGAATTCATATTGTGTAAGCTGACTTACAATTGTTTGAGAAAACAGTTAAACAGTGCAATTCTATACAACTTTTTAATAAAGCCCAGTTCATGCTACACGCGAATTGTGAAAACGAAGCAAATTTTCTTGCGTCAGTTGAAAAACAGCGGGTACTGAATTTTTTCATCACAAAAATTCGCTTCGCATTCGCTTTCTCCTGAAGTACGAACCGGGCTTACTTCTGATGGGCTAATGACACTTGGACAGGCACCCAATAATGTTCTTTTAACGACGTGTGCATCAAATCTTCTGCAGGTCGTTCCACTCAAAGCCTGTCATCGTTCTCCGACCGGCAAAGAAGTTCCTCAGGTTCTTCATTTTCGCCGATCTTGATAGATGAAGCAAGTGGATATTTTTCATTGTGGTGACCTTGGGATGCCAAACCATAGTCACTCCATTGGCGACTAACTTCAGCTGCATATACACCAGCGACACGCCCCAGATGATGGAGACAAAGTTCAGCAAACACATGGACCACAGCCAAGGCTGGTTGTGGGCGACGGCCACGCCCACCTCCCAGAGGGTACGGCCAGGGTAGATGATGGAGAGGTACTGCATGGAATAGAGGAGGAAGACGACCTGAGAGACGAGGACGACTAGGATGAAGGTGACAAAGTGACGATGGTTGTCCTTGGCGATGCAGCCGAGAAGAAACAGGCAGTGGTGGTCTATTCCCAGCATGCATTGCTCACACATCTTGCAGTGTTTTGCACGCTCAGGAATGACGATCTGAAGGTATAAAGAGAAAAGAAATCAACAAAAACTTATAGGACCTAACAGGCGGTGTGTAGATGAAGAGTCTATAAATGTACGGATATTTCAAAGGCATTTCTCCTGAAAAAAAAAAGATATTTCTGATAAGGCTTTGAGTCTTTACAAGACACCCGTGAAAGGCAAGTCTAGAAATTATGTTGTTCTTACATAAATAATCAAAGACAAAAAGTTCAATGCATTTCCTTTAGGCTTCTGGCAATCGGTGAAGCCAGTTTGTGTGAGGTGGACGTGACTTACACTAGAATTTTGCCACATTTGTTAATAGGATGGCGAGTACTATATTAAACAAGTTGATAAAACTATTTTGAATAATATATAAATACTTTATGAGGATGTATGAACACATACAACAACACAATATTTTGAACAAATAATATAGATATGAATATGTAAAATGAATGTACATAAAGTTTATGTATGCATACCTTATATGAATACTTAATATAGGTGTTTGCATACTAATTGTGAGTGTACAAATACATGATATAACTGTATGAATATTGAATAAAAATGTACGAGCTGAATGCTAAATATGCAAAAAAGGTAAATCAGAAAACTGTTCTCAAAATGAAGAAAAAAAAACAAAAAACAACAATCTTTTTGATGAAGAATAACTTGCAGTGACAGAAAAAAAACCCCACAAAACCATTTACTGAAACACTAACCTCACAGCAAGTGCAAAACTCATCAGGTTGTATTTTCCCAGATGCCACGTCTCTGATGCCAGGCTCCAAGTCTTCCGAGATGGCGACATACTTTGACCCTTGATACTTGCCGGGGTCGCGGAAGAGAAGTACGTAGTACAAGTAGAACATGATACAGAACAGGGGAAGGTCAACGAGAAAATGAATGTAGGTGTTGACTGGGAAAATCAGTGATGTCTGAAGTTAAGGAAGAATGCAGTTTGCGATTATTTTTTAAAGGTGCTTCATGTTGTCTCTCAATAAGTCAGTGTATACAATTCTGACCTCTGACCTGGGCCGAGTGTCACAGCATCATTGGCATCTGTAGACAATGTAACATGAGTAACATAGGCATATGTGGACAAAGTAAAACAACATTGGCATTTGTGGACAATGCAGCATGAGTAACATTGACATCTGTGGACACTGAATGCAAACTGTTTGGGTCAGAGGTCAGAAGTCAGAGTTTTCAATTTCACAGATGTTTAAAGCCAACATAAAACACCTTCTGAAGCACCCTTCAGATATGTGTTACCTGTGTGTTAGCCAAAATGATGTCTTCAAATGAAACACTCTTTGAAATAAAATCTCAATGTGTATTTTTATTATTTAAACAAAAAAAGGATATCTGGTAGAAGTTTGAAGAATAAACAAAGCGCTGTGTGGAGCATCCCGGCAGCGAACGCACCACAAAACACTGGGTTGGACCATCTGTGGAAAGACAAACTCATCAATGTCAGCACAGAAAGGTATTTGAGCATATGTTAAAGTATTGCAATTGCAAACCAGGACAACGTGCTTTCTGTAACAGTGAATACCATTTTTGGTTTCACCCTAAACCCATGCGTGATAAGCACTGTTTACTCAGTTCTTCCCACTACTTAGTGGATGGGATTCGAACCCACGACCCCCGCATATTATCCCAGATGCATTGGGAGACTTTTGAGGAAACTAGGTGGCAGCAGACTCACCAGGTAAATCAGAATTACGCAAACAATGGAAATTTACCTGTGAAGTCTGCTGCCACCTTGCGTTCCAAATCTCCCGTTTTTACATCTACTGTATTTGCCAGTGAGTTCAGCAACCCATCAGAACTATTGTAACTACACAAGTTGTGTATGGTGGCACAATAATTTAGCCTTTCTCTTGAAATTTGCATATTACATTCACAAATGCGTCCAGACACTATTAGTCGACAAAAGTCATAGAGTTGTGCATTAGGTTGACGCACTAGGGCATATGCGTCAAACCACCATCAGCCCCAAACAAAAAGGCGAGATGTTCCCTCATTTAGCCAACAAGGTGTGGATTTCACAAAGGGCTAGGACAAGTCTTATCTCGAGTTAGGACAAGTAGCTAGTCCTACCTTAGAGGACTTTGCATAAGTTAGGACTAGTCTTAAGTTAGGACTAGTTTTGTCAAGTCCACCCCAGTAGTGTTAAGGTGCACATTCGACGTGCAGTTGACATATTTCATGGGAAGGGTCTATTGTGCACACAGCTATGGGATGAAATAAGGGACCTTGTGGGGTCAGTCCTTCTTTTAAAACAATGTGTTTATTTTTTTTCAACTTGCACCCCAAACAGGAATTCTTTAGAAAAGTAAACAACAGAGAATCAATGGAAGGAACCCACTTGCGTTTCGTGTATTGTGTAGATGCATTGACCACAAGATACCCATATGCAGGCTGGCACCTGTCATTCAAAAACCACAGTGAATGATACTGAATGGTCAGACAGTAGGAGGATTGACTCTGTACTATGTAGATGCAGTCACCACAAGAACTCGTATTGAAGGCTGGCACAGTGCACCATTCAAAATCATGTGAATGATATTGAACGGTCAGACATCTGCGGATATCCTATTTTTACGATCCAAGCTAATACCTCAGGATAGATGGAACAAAAATATGAATTTGATGAGCTAGTGATTACCTTGAGAGGTGTTGGAGCCGATGATTCTGGCTGCCGACAAAAAAAGCGAGGAAGGCAGTTGCGACGGTGGCCACAACCGAACTGTACATTCGGAGAATACCAGTTAGGAGCATGATGAGGCCAAAGAAATGGGCGGGCATCGTTAGCATGAAGTACCAGGTAAACAGAGGGCCCTTAGGGGGTAGGGTGGGTGTCTTGGAGTCTGCCCAGTACGTCAACTCCTTGAACAACTGCTGATGTCTGTGAGGAATGGAAATCAAGATATCATCATCAGTTGAGATTGATACCATAAGTCGATCTGCAAGTCACACTAACAGACTTGCAAAAAGCAAAAGTAAAGCCTTTTCTTGACCTTGTTATGCATAGAAATTGTTGCATGTATTCCTCGCAAAATTTCTGTTTTACAAGGTTTTTTATTTATTTATTTGTTATTTATTTATTTTTATTTTTTTTTAATTTATTTATTTATTTATTTATTTTTTTTTTTTTATTTTATTTTTTTTTTTTTTTTGGGGGGGGGGGGTATTTTTACCCACATTGATAAGAAAAGTCGTGAAACACTTGCATCTCAGCAGAAGAGGAATTCCTTAAGTAAGTAGCACTCTCTTGTGTTAATTTTTCACCAACTTTCGGTGAAACAGCACCGTTTTTTGCTGGTTTTTTCTTCCCTGTTTTCAGAAACCAGATTGTACCAATTTTTTTAGGGTTTCAAAGCTTACTAATTCTGGACAACTCTGATTAAATCAGAATGGTTGGCAGGTATGTTAAGGTCATTTTGGTACAAGCAGCTTGTTGTCACTAAGTTCTCTATGGGGTCATAAGGATCCTAACTTTACCCATGAGTTTCGCCTTGTAGCAGCACATGCAGCGGCGTCTGGCTGTGATTATTGTTGGTTTTCAGCATGCCGCAGTTCCCATGCTGTAGAAGGATCCAAGACGCTTCACTGAGAGCATTCTGGCAAGCGACATGAAGTGCCGTGTTACCGTTATTATCCGTCCAAGTTATTTCTGATCTCTGGGGAGAAAAGAAAGTCAATCATTAGATAAAAATTTATTCCTTAAAAATCCATGTTTTCTAAAGTAATCTATGCTAGTGCTTGAGCAATTTTTTTTTTCTGCACTGATGTTTTTACCCCCAAATTTTCTTGGCTCTGTTGAAAATGGCCGGGTTCTGGAATAGAACCTTTGTACAGGCTGTTATTGCTAAGGACAAACAATGGAAATGCACGTTTGTACGCGCCACACAAAGCTCTCGGCCAATGAAAGGTCTTCCTTTTACCTCAGTGAGGGCACTGTTTGAGCACAAGGGGTCTATAATGGACGATTTCATAAACACTTTTATGCGCGCGTCAGCCATGAAATGAGGTGCATGCTGGTTTAGTTAGTGACAAGCTGGACCACCATGCACTTCATTCCACAGCTAACTCGCGCCTAAAAAGTATTTGCAAAGTTGTCTATGTTGGCTATGGCTAAACAGGTCTAACCAATTGGCTCCGGCAGAAACTTGAATCTGTTCAAATAAGTAAAGCCCAGTATTTATTAAACCACTTACATTGTTTCTCAGGAGGTAATTTATTGCATCTTGGAAACCCTGAAGACATGCTATGTGTAGAGGTGTTTGCCCACTGAGTAAACAAACAAAATAAAGTTTAAAAGAACAAACATTACAAAACAACGCTGATGAATGACATGTCTCTTCACCACAGTCAAATGTCTTCACTTCCTTGAGAAAATAAGAGCTGGAGAGAAAAAAAGAGAGTAGTAAACAGTGGTGTAGCCAGGGGGGGGGGACATAGGGGGGTAGCTGCTCAGCAGTTTTTTCTGCTCGTCTTAATTTTATAGCCCTGCATACCAAAAGCAAACAATTGGCGCTTACAGTAGCAGAACATTCCGTGCTTAGTGTAAGTATAGATATACGGGTTAGCAAGGAACTTTTGCTTGTGCAAGTTTATATTTCATGTTATTAAACATTCTCCACTATTACAGCTAGCACAGACAGTTGATGCTAACCCTGTAAGTGGAGAATGGTAAGCATTAATATCTCCGGTAAGCAGAACAACGAAAATGGGCCCTTGTCCCAAACCATCTACCCCTGCCCATCTAACAATAAGAACACGTAATCATGGAATAAGAAACTAGTTGGTTTTAGCCTTCAAGAATTTTTTCGACAGAAATTAGGTATCATTTTGGCTAGCCGTTTTTTCCCTACAACAATGTGTCTCAGCTTGCTAAATGCAGAGGAACAAACTTTCAAGCAAAAACAATTTGGACGACTTACATTGAGTCTCTGTCATGGAAAGCCATCCCATGTACTTCGGACAGGTAGTGCATACCTAATCTGCAGTTGGATTAAGAAACAAAAAAAAGGTCGTCAAGTGAATCAAAAATCCATTGCTGGGTTCTTAACATTCAATGTGTCAACAAGAACTTTCTTTCAAAAAAAAATTGGTCTTCTTCAGAATTTGGAAAGAATTCAGTGAACAAAATAGGAACATAGTAAAACCTCTGATTGATGTTTCACCAGCAGAAATAAAGGAGGAAACACAACGAAGAAAACATCCTGAAAAATCTAGTGGGCATTGGGGCAGGGTTTATTTTGAACATTATATTAATATGCATCGTTACTGCCATCCACAGAAATTGTTGACAAGTACTACTTTGGAAAGGAGGGGGGGTCTTGAACCACTCTTAGATTGTACTACCTGAAAGACAATACCTTAAGAGTAAAATTAGGACTTTTTGTTGTTGTTGTTGTGCCCCAACTTTTGTCATGGTCTCACATCCTCAAGAGTAGCTGGGACTGGCCCAACTAGGTATACTCTAGCTGGGATTGGCCCAACTAGGTATACTCTAGCTGGGACTCTAGTTGGGACTCAGATGGGACAGTCCCAACTATAGTTGGGGGTTGGGACTATAATTGGAATAATCAGAAATGTTTTCTTCTGAAGGGGACTTACACACTACCCCCAGCCGCAGCGTGATGAAGACAGTTCCTCCCCGCATTATCTCTCTGCCACACATCCCCTTCCTCGTCACCTCCTTCCTCTATCATCATATGAATATTCATTACGGCTCCTCGTTTGCATGCATAATGAAGTGGTGTTTCTCCATAGTCATTTGGTTTATTGACAGAAGCAGAGTGATCCAGCAGGAGGCGAGTTATCTTGGGATCCCCACGTAAGGCAGCCTTGTGCATCGGAGTCAGTCCATGCCATCCTTTAAATTCAACAAAGGTCATGTTCAAAATCACCCGATCTGACTAGCCACCATAGCTTATAAGCGAGGCGGTTGCGTATCATGATAATGCAATTCCCCCTTACTTATTAAGTGGATGTTTTATCATGATACCATGACAGTATCTTGGGAGGTTTTATAAGCAAATCGATCATGCTTGGCAGCTCGCTTATAACCGTAGCTTATATTAGCGAGGGTCGTGTATCATGATAACGCAATCCGCCTCCCTTATAGTGTGAATGCTCTATCATGATACCATGAGATAGTATTATGGAAGGTTTTTAAAGCGATGCTATCATGCTTGGCAGCTCGCTATTAACCTATGGTGGATAGGCGAATCGGCTTTCAAAATACAAGAACTGAAAAACTTTATTTACTAAAATCTAGGAACAAAGGCCAGAAACAAACACACAAAATTAGAATAAATATATAATGTGTGGCGTATCATGGCCGAGCGGTCAAGCACGTTTCAAAGCTCTGGTGTTGCTGATCAGCAGCAGAGTGTGGGTTCGAGTCCCGGTCTTGACACCTGTGTCCTTCAGCAAGACACTTAACCATTATTGTTTCGTCCTTCGGACGAGACGTAAAGCTGTAGGTCCTGTTATTAGTACTACTGTTATAAAGGCAGTAGTTTACAGTACACTTATCCTTACATGCCTTAACTACAGTCAGAAGGGGCTTGCCCTGGACTGGTGTTTCTGGCTGCCTTCAGTTTATACTCCCATGAGGAGTCCTTGTAGGTTAAAAAAAACCATAAAGTACAATGTATGTAATATGGTATTCATTCAGAATAGTGGACTTGGAACAATCATGGTGGTGTAGATCCATCTCGACTCAAAACCGACTCGACGCACGCCATCTCGACTCAAAACCATCTCGACTCAAAACCATCTCGACTCACAACCGTCACCAACTCGACTCAAAACCATCTCGACGCAAAAACCATCTCGACGCATATTAAAGAATTAAAGATAAGACAAGTCCGAAAAAATAGACCAAATAATTATTTTCAGCTCGGTGCTTATTGTTTTTTTGTATCTTGAAGGACGAAGTGTTGTCTTGGGATACCATGACGGTCAAGTCTTGAAGGAACGGTGCAACAGGACTTGAAAGAAACAACCCGCGCATTATTTTTTGCAAAAGCAAATTAATATAACGATATACTGTACTTTTAACGCAGATTTGTGGATTTTAAGATGGTAAAATGTTCTGTTTTTGACCTGTAAACTAGATTGATAGGTTACAAAAGCTATTTTAAGAGAATATATGCAGCATAAGCAAAGTTTAATGTAGTGTCAAATTAAATTGCTTAATAGTTCGTTTAAAATTTTTTGTATTTTTTGTCATCATTATAGGCCAATTCCTACTTGAGAATTATTAACCTCATTTTACTATAGGTTTCAATTTGAAATTAAGCCCATTGAAGTTGTCTATATTGTAAACAATTGGGTGACTCTTCCAACCCATTGTCATAGTGGTACCTGGGCGAATGCAGGTATAAAATTGGGCGTTTATAGAAAGCCGATCGCTAGTTACGTTGAGCTGAAAGTAACATTCTTTCAATATCATTTTTTTTCTGAAAAGTGGAAGGGGATCTGGAATGACTAAACAACATTAAAGGAAAAAATTTAAATGATACAATTGTACTTTTGGCAGCCATGGTCAGCGTAAATTTAACCAGTATATTTCACAAAAATTTCCTCGACATTTCAGATTTGTTCATTTGAAGTAATGCTAATAACGATTACAAAATTTATATTGAAATTTGTAACATCTTCATAGACGACAAAACATTTTGAACTGAAATGAACAGCGCCATCATCATATCAATCATCATAAGTGCGTCGGTATTGGTGATGCGTCGAGTTGGTATTGCTAATGCGTCGAGTCGGTTTTGAGTCGAGATGGATTTGAGTCGACTTGACTTGAGTCGAGTCGGTTTTGCGTCGAGATGGTTTTGAGTCGAGATGGATTTGAGTCGAGATGACTGCACACCATCATGGTCACTGACAAACAACCGACCTTGTTTATGTACAGCATCCGGGTCATCTTCGATCAGTTGTGCAATTTCGTCATACGAATGATAATTGTGAATCAAATCTGGAAGGCTTATTTGTTTATTCTTTCTGGTAGGAGGGCCGACAAAATGAGCATACGTTGAATGATCTGGAATTGGCGGTAAATCCATGGTGGATAGATACCTACAACTGAGCAAATAATCGATTGATGTTGCCAATACAATGTCAAATAGATTCTACATGGGCGCCGCCATCTTTGTTTATGAGTGTGAATTGCTGATTGGCTCTGACTTGTAGTCTTTTGAACAAGACTGTTTTTCTTTGCTACCTGGCACGCTTGTGCTGAGAAACTGTGTGTGTTTACATTTAAAATAATCATTTTGGGTATAAAAAGGGGGTAATTTTATGTAATACCATTTAAAAAAACACATCACAGTTATGCAAATCTAAAGGCAGTATGCCTATAATGATTAAATAATGCATCATTATTTTATATTTATCAAGTGGTGTTTATGTAGGCTACTGTGTTTTTAGCCTGTTTACTTCTTGTTTATGCTATGTTCATTTGAGTGTTGTCATTGTTTTTAAGAAAATGGTATACGTGTTTTATATCCTAATGAATAATAATTTAATAAATGAATGATTGAATGAATTACCACCACAGACATAGGTTCTTTATGTCTGTGATTACCACACTGCTGCAGATTAGAAAAGTGCGCCCTCTATACTTTATGTTCAGAAAACGTCTCGAACAAAAACTACGTAAGAAATTTGGGTTTATCGATGTTAAGAGGTGGATGCGAATAATGACTTTGTTGTATCATTGATTTATTTATTTTGAACCATGATAAAAAGTAGTTTTTAGATTTTTCTATTTATTTTATGATAGGGTGCATAATCTTACCGAGCATTTGTCGGCAACTTTATTAATTTTTATTTATTTTTTTATTCTGAGAATTCTTGCCTCCCCTCGCATCCTTTCCAGGTTACACCCCTTTAAACAAGTGGTATGTGCCGTGCTAGTGGAATGGTGAATGGCGGATATCCATGCGATAGAGTTCTGTGTTGAATATTGTTTATCTTGACGAAACATTTATTTTTGACATGTTAGTCTGGAATGATTTGTTGAGGTTTACAGGTAAGCCATTAATAATTCCATAATTCTAATTTCATGAACAACATTTTTTGCTGTTGTTAGTTTACACAAACAAAAACAATAGACGATAAAAGTCGATAGTCCCAGGCCATATCATTCATAGCATACATGGCATATACCACACTGTGCAGTCGCCACTGCACTGATCAATTCAACTTTTTCATTATTTATTGACCACGACTGAAAAGTGGGTGTTTTTTTAAATAATTTCCCTCCTTTTCATCCGCTTTCCATGGTATTACATAAGTATACCGTATTCGAATGTCACTTTATCTTCCTTAATTTAGGTAAAATTATATCTTACCCGGCCAGAAAGGATGAAAGAATGTATTCCGTTTCTTGAGAAGCCAGCAGTGGCAGTAGCTGAGTAGGCGATTTTCCAGCTATTTTGTGCAGAAAATCGCAGCAAATAGGCCATCATTCTTTCATCTTAAAGGTTTTCCTGAGGCGCTAGTATGACCGATAATGTCAATGTCTTAAAAAAAAAGGAGTACAGCGCCCCAGAAAGGAATATGTAGCTACTGGACCATGGAGTGGATTTAAAACGAATCTGTGACTGATACCCTGTTCAAAAAAATTGCCATTGAGTGGCACCACTGTCACTGAGCGGCACCACCGTCACTGAGTGGCACCACCGTCACTGAGTGGCACCACCGCCACTGAGTGGCACCACTGTCACTGAGTGGCACCACTGTCACTGAGTGGCTCCACTGTCACTGAGCGGCACCACTGTCACTGAGCGGCACCACTGTCACTGAGCGGCACCACTGTCACTGAGCGGCACCACTGTCACTGAGTGGCACCACCGCCACTGAGTGGCGCCACTGAGTGGCACCACTGTCACTGAGTGGCTCCACTGTCACTGAGCGGCACCACTGTCACTGAGCGGCACCACTGTCACTGAACGGCACCACTGTCACTGAGCGGCACCACTGTCACTGAGCGGCACCACTGTCACTGAGTGGCACCACTAAGCACTGAGTGGCACCACTGTCACTGAGTGGCACCACTTAGCACTGAGTGGCACCACTGTCACTGAGTGGCACCACTGTCACTGAGTGGCACCACTGTCACTGAGTGGCACCACTGTCACTGTGTTTTCCCAAAAAGAGAAATTGCTATAAAATTAAAGTGAGTACTTTGTTAAACGAAACATTAACCAGCGGCACCACTGTCACTGAGCGGCACCACTGTCACTGAGCGGCACCACTGTCACAGAGCGGCACCACTGTCACTGAGCGGCACCACTGTCACTGAGCGGCACCACTGTCACTGAGTGGCACCACTGTCACTGAGCGGCACCACTGTCACTGAGTGGCACCACTGTCACAGAGCGGCACCACTGTCACTGAGTGGCACCACTGTCACTGAGTGGCACCACTAAGCACTGAGTGGCACCACTGTCACTGAGTGGCACCACTTAGCACTGAGTGGCACCACTGTCACTGAGTGGCACCACTGTCACTGTGTTTTCCCAGAAAGAGAAATTGCTATAAAATTAAAGTGAGTACTTTGTTAAACGATACATTAAAAAGTTAGGTTTTTGGCCCAAGTGCACCCCACCCCAACCTCCATTTTTGTAAAATATCATTCATTTTGTCGAAGCTCATAATTTGTACTTTGTACACCATCCTTTCAGAGTGATATCTTCATCAGCCATCCATCCACCATGGAGGACATGGAGGTCCTACCCACCGATCCCCCGCCGTATCGAAACATCCTTCACACCCAGAGAGCCTTTGATCTTCTCAATGACTTCAGAAAGTAAGTTTTCAAAATCTGATTTAAAGTCAGTGAATGATTAAATGAAGCAAGCCTTGAGAAAAAAAAGGCATTTTCTTCTTGATAGAGTGTACCTCTATGAGGAAATTTCTATTGGAACATTTCAAGGGGCACCATGACAATGACTAGGGGCAAGGATGAAGTTGCCTCTGTTACCTCCTTGGAGTATCAGGCCTGCATTTCCCTCGTTCAGGTGTCCTCTATTGGCCCACACAGGAACGAAGTATCACAGTTGCCCTAACACGATTAACGTGTACAAGAACGATATTGTAATCCTGTAGTGTCACAAATACTATCACCACAGTGGTGTGGTCACCCAGTATTTGAAGTCAACCATTAGAATGAGGAAGTTGAAAATAGTTTGATTAAAAAACCACACTTAAAAAAACAAGGATGTAACAATATTATGTTTGGATGTGGTAATTTTACATTTCTATAAAGGGTGTGTACAGCATTGATCAGATTGAAATTACAAATGTTCACAGATTTGCACATGACTTACATCGTACAATGATGGTCCTGGTGGAAAACTTCCCTAAAAATATTTGTGCTTAATACATTAACCCTAACCAACCCAACCCATCAGAATCCAAACTACATGTTTTTTTATTCTGTTGGACCAAGGACTGCACTTGTAAACTGATCATGCCTTCTACATTCAATTAGGCATACCACCATGTTCAAGTTATTTTGTTTTCACAGTTGGTTTGTGGCCTGTTAGGTGGCCTGACGAGTTTTGCAATAGACCTTATGCGTCTGACGTCATGATTCCCATAGAGATATGTACAACAGCACCCTCAATGAGGTCAAAACGGCCAGAAGTTTACTGTAGGAAAACGGCTGTGCATACCCTCTATACATGAACATGTTTGCCCTTCAGGAAGAGCTTCAATATGTACAAACTAGTGAGAACCCGGAACGATTCTACAGTTTATTTTCCCCTTTGATCAGAAAGAATATAAATGATCTTGTCTACTCTCTATTTGTCCGTCTACCTTGAAGGCAAAACATCCTCTGCGATGTGACACTGGAGGCAGAAGGTGTGGAGCTCCCTGCCCACCGCGTGGTCCTAGCAGCGTGCAGTCCTTACTTCTCAGCTATGTTTACCAGCCAGCTCTCAGAGAGCCGCACCCAGAAGATTATCCTCCAAGAGATTGATGGGAGCGCCCTCGCTCTGCTGTTGGATTTCGTCTACACATCCGAGATACAAGTGACCGAAGAGAACGTCCAGGTAGGATATCCCAGAAAAAAAATTCCATTAAAACTTTTTATTTTAATCAGCAACAAAACTGACAAGCAATGAGGCTCTGAAACAGTCGAAGGGCACTGGTGTTGTGGATGCATTTACCAACAATCAGTTTAATTTAGATAGAAATTCATTCCCTTTGATAGAAGATGCTGATGTATCCTAATGACCCATGACCTAACCCGATGACCCCTTGACCGTACCTGACCTGATTACCAAGATCCCCTTTATTCGGCGAACAATTTCATGATAAACAGTGACCCTACAGGTTGACCCCTGACCTGACCCTGCCACTGTAAGTCTACTGCAACTAGCAACTCACTGACTCCAAAGTTCTGGCTTGTAATTTCTGACCCATATTCTAACCTGTATTCTTATCCCACCTAGACACTCTTGCCAGCTGCAAGTCTACTACAACTCATCGACGTCCGCAGTGCTTGCTGCGACTTCCTTCAAAAGCAACTCCACCCAACAAATTGCCTCGGTATCCGTGCATTTGCCGACATGCATTCCTGCAGCGAGCTCTATCACTATGCACAGAACTACACAATGCAGCACTTCAGGTATTCAGTCTTGAATAACGAGTCTTAACCCATCTACTTTCGGTAACATTTTCCAGTGAGTTAACCAACCAGTTTGAAATTGTATAACTGACATACAGAGTTTTGTCATTTGATTGATGGAACTTACATCATGTGACATTCACTATTACTCCCATCCGCATCGGCGATCAGAAAGTCCTATTCGCCCATGGGGAATAGTATTTCCCATTCAACAGTTAGGATCATCCTTGTTCCCAGTGTTTTTGAGCAGTAGAGCTCTGCTGCTAAAACAAAGGAGCACCTGTGCAAAAGGTTGTGATCCAATCGATATTAACTTTTTGCACTGTTGTCAACCAAACACACAAACATGGCAACCACTACAAAAATTCCTACCTTCGTGTCTATTTCTGATACTGCATCAGTCAATGCATGAGGCCTATCATGTTGCCATTATCTTGTCATGAACCCTGTGTGCAAAAGCAACAATGAGTACTTATTTCCGTTACTCTAGAAGGGGATCTGACTATTTTCCCTTGCACCCTAGGTCTACTTGGTCATGTCCAATTTGAGTCTTTTCTGTTGCCATTGGCTGCAGTAGCAGCCACGTTAATGAGTATTTTGTTATCATTTTGTGATGTAGTGCCGTTGTTCACAGTGACGAGTTCACAGCATTATCTGCAGACCAGGTCAGCGAGTTAATCAGTAGTGATCATCTCACAGTACCAACTGAGGAAGAGGTAAGAAGCCCCTTCCCCGACCTCAGACCCCCAAACAACCCACCACCCCAACTTGGGCCCAATTTGATAAAGCTATTAAGAACAAATAGCTAAGCAGAGAGAAATCTGGCTTAGCAGAATTGGGTATACCAGCCCAAATGCTATTCAACATATATTGCTTGTGACTGGTATCCTGCTTTTTTGAAGGGGTTAGCAGTTAAACTCATTAAGCACATTTTTCTACAAACAGCTTTATGATACTGGCTACTGAAGAGCAACATTTTATTCTAGGGGTCTATTGGTTTATGAAGACACCTGACAATGACTAAGCCCCGCCTCCTAAACATATTGACCAATCACAGCATTGGCTACATCACCACTGTACACATGGGCAGCACAGTGTGCGTCTCTTCAGTGCCACACTGCACGACATGAATTTGCACGCTATATTGCGTGCACGCATGTTTACATTTTCCAACAGAATTTTCGTTGGACTTCCGGTGGCGTAGCCAAGGCTGTGATTGGTCAACGCATAAGGGGGCGGGGCTTAATGCATTGGTCTATCATCAAGATCAATACAACCATGTATAAAAAAGTATCAACCTTGTTGCACTGTTTTACTGAAGCGTCTTTTTTCACCTGGATCAGGTGTTTGAAGCAGTCGTTGGTTGGGTCAACAGCGACCCCCAGAACCGCTGTGACTACACACCACGTCTCATAGAGCACGTTCGTCTCCCGCTGCTCTCCCGGGACTACCTGGTGCAGCGTGTTGAGGAGGAGCCTCTTATCAAGTCCAGCAGCAGCTGCAAGGATTACTTGATCGAGGCGATGAAGTACCATCTCCTGGCCAAAGAGCAACGGGCTCTGTTTAAGAATCCAAGGACCAAGCCTCGGACACCCATCGGACTTCCGAAGGTGAGTATAAAGGGGTCTTGTCAAAATTATTCCTGGACACATGATCGGAAAACATTCCTCCAAGGTGGAATTTTTCCATTGGATTATTTTTCGATGGTAGACATTGTTTTACTCGTTGAATGGAACACGGTTCTGCAGAACATAGACAAGGCCTTTCTTGATGCACCCCACTTAGCACTCTGCAGTTTGACTGGCTGATTAAATGTAATAAAAACACACTTGCATTCCCTCTTGCAAACTGACGTGTTGTGGCTGAGTGGTCTAGCACACTGGACTCAAGCTCTGGAGTTCTGATCAGCAGAGTGTGGGTTCGACTCCCGGTCGAACCTTGTAAACCATTACAAGGTGCTACATAAATGGCTCTAATTTTCAAAAATCTCAAAAACCTGCCTTAAAAACAATATAATAAGTGCCTTGAGTACCTAATTGTTGGTAGATACGTGTGCTATATAAGACTCCGGTATTATTATTATTATTATTATTGTTACCTACTTCTTGCATCCTTTATCGTAATATCAATTAAGTTTTTATGAGATGCTATCAAAACAGAAATTCAGGATTCCCTTTTTATTTTCTTCATTTTAAAAACAGCTAATGTTAGTTGTTGGTGGTCAGGCGCCCAAGGCAATCCGCAGCGTAGAAGTTTATGACTTCAAGGAAGAGAAGTGGTCTCAGGCAGCCGAGATGCCCTCCAGACGCTGTCGAGCTGGTAGGTAGAAGATGACCTCACCAGGTCAGGAGAAAGTGAAGATGACCTCATAAGTTCAGGGGGAGAGGGGAAGATGGTTAAAGTATGACCTCAAAAGGTCAGGAGAAAGTACAGATGACCTCAATCAGGTCAGGGGGATGAGGGGAAAGATGGGGAAAGTATTACCTCACCAGGTCAGGAGAAAGTACAGATGACCTCATCAGGTCAGAGGACAGCTTGATCTCACCTGGTCTTGGGAAAGTAGAAGATAACCTCCTGAAGTCAGAGGAACGATGGCCTCATGAGGTCCAGGGAAAAAACAAGGATGCCCTTTTCAGGTCAAGGGAACTTGATGACCTTTCAATGTCGAAATTGACCTAAAAAATGACCTCACATGGTCAAATGACCTCACCAGGTAATGTAAAAATTGACAAGTTCATGAGGATGGGTAAAGGTGGTCTTCTTCAACATCCATCTTAAAAATAAGCAGAAAGTTGGGAATCCTTTGAAATGGAATAAAAATTCTGCATGTAAAATGGAAAGTATTTATTTTCCCGTACCATCAGGTATTGCAGTACTAAACGGCTTAGTCTATGCCGTTGGTGGTTTCAACGGTTCCCTGCGGGTGAGAACCGTTGATGTGTATGATCCCACGAGGAACATGTGGTCATCGGTGGCATCCATGGAGGCCAGACGCAGCACGCTGGGCGTAGCTGTGCTGAACAATCGTATCTACGCAGTAGGGGGATTTGACGGAACCACTGGTAGGTTATCGGGGGGAGGGGGGGGAATTTGTGACGAGATTTCGGGGGAGGAGAAAGATCAGAGGACCCTGTTGAACATGGGTCATTGAGTTGGGGTTAAAATGAGGTCTTGTATTCTGATTGGGCCTTAGCATATGATGTCACAAGCTCGATCAATGCCCTTGCTGTCAAAAAGCTTGCCAATGGCCGACAGCTGTGTTTAGTGCCTAGACATTCCTTTTTTGTTTGACCTTGGCTTTGGCAGCATATGCAAAGCACCTTTGTTGCTCACTGGCTTCTGGATGTAAAACTAACCACAAAATGCTTCGTTTTGTCATGTGCTAATTACAAGTCTGATTACAATTGCCCCCCCTGGTTTGCCTTGATGCCCCCTGAAATGTTCAATAAAATTTTAGTTTCCCTCATTAAGGTGCCTTTCACCGAGAAAGACTGCCTTGCCCTTACAAGAATGAAACGTCAATGCTGTGATGAAACTATTGTTGTTTATATTACCATGGTTACACAGGTCTGAGTAGCGTTGAAACCTACGACCCCAAGGTCAATGAGTGGAAGTCGGTGGCGTCTATGAACACAAGACGAAGCAGTGTAGGAGTGGCAGTACTCAATGGTAAGTCTCTCTTGATTCAGCACATTAAATTTGAAAGTGGTCCCCACTTTGCCCAACCATGTGCATATGGGAACGTTATTTGTTTCTACATTTTATTCTTAATATCTTGCCACACTGTATGACCCTTGCACAAATTACCTAACCCTAATCTAACTGCCAAACTATATGCCCCTAACCTTAACACCTTAAGTCTCCAACAGTAACCCTGTACCTATTAACCCAAACTGCCACACTTCATGACCCTCCCCCAAATTACCACACACTCGATAACCCTAACCCTTACTCTTACTCTAACTGCCATACTAGATGAACCTCACCCCAATTCCTCAGTCTGTTACCCTAACCCTTAACCATACTAGATGAACCTAACCTCAATTCCTCAGTCTGTTACCCTAACCCTTAACCATACTAGATGAACCTAATCCCAATTCCTCAGTCTGTTACCCTAACCCTTAACCATACTAGATGACCCTAACCCTAACTCCTCAGTCTGTTACCCTAACCCTTAACCACACTAGATGAACCTCACCCCAATTCCTCAGTCTGTTACCCTAACCCTTAACCATACTAGATGAACCTAACCCCAATTTCTCAGTCTGTTACCCTAACCCTTAACCATACTAGATGAACCTAACCCCAATTCCTCAGTCTGTTGTCCTAACCCTTAACCATACTAGATGAACCTAATCCTAACTCCTCAGTCTGTTACCCTAACCCTTAACCATACTAGATGAACCTAACCCTAACTCCTCAGTCTGTTATACCCTAACCCTTAACCATACTAGATGAACCTAACCCCAATTCCTCAGTCTGTTACCCTAACCCTTAACCATACTAGATGAACCTAACCCCAATTCCTCAGTCTGTTACCCTAACCCTTAACCTAACTAGATGAACCTAACCCCAATTCCTCAGTCTGTCACCCTAACCCTTAACCATACTAGATGAACCTAACCCCAATTCCTCAGTCTGTTATACCCTAACCCTTAACCATACTAGATGAACCTTACCCCAATTCCTCAGTCTGTTATACCCTAACCCTTAACCATACTAGATGAACCTAACCCCAATTCCTCAGTCTGTTACCCTAACCCTTAACCTAACTAGATGAACCTAACCCCAATTCCTCAGTCTGTCACCCTAACCCTTAACCATACTAGATGAACCTAACCCCAATTCCTCAGTCTGTCACCCTAACCCTTAACCATACTAGATGAACCTAACCCCAATTCCTCAGTCTGTTACCCTAACCCTTAACCATACTAGATGAACCTAACCCCAATTCCTCAGTCTGTTACCCTAACCCTTAACCATACTAGATGACCCTAACCCCAATTCCTCAGTCTGTTACCCTAACCCTTAACCATACTAGATGAACCTAACCCCAATTCCTCAGTCTGTTACCCTAACCCTTAACCATACTAGATGACCCTAACCCTAACTCCTCAGTCTGTTACCCTAACCCTTAACCATACTAGATGAACCTAACCCTAACTCCTCAGTCTGTTATACCCTAACCCTTAACCATACTAGATGAACCTAACCCCAATTCCTCAGTCTGTTACCCTAACCCTTAACCATACTAGATGAACCTAACCCCAATTCCTCAGTCTGTTACCCTAACCCTTAACCTAACTAGATGAACCTAACCCCAATTCCTCAGTCTGTCACCCTAACCCTTAACCATACTAGATGAACCTAACCCCAATTCCTCAGTCTGTTATACCCTAACCCTTAACCATACTAGATGAACCTTACCCCAATTCCTCAGTCTGTTATACCCTAACCCTTAACCATACTAGATGAACCTAACCCCAATTCCTCAGTCTGTTACCCTAACCCTTAACCTAACTAGATGAACCTAACCCCAATTCCTCAGTCTGTCACCCTAACCCTTAACCATACTAGATGAACCTAACCCCAATTCCTCAGTCTGTCACCCTAACCCTTAACCATACTAGATGAACCTAACCCCAATTCCTCAGTCTGTTACCCTAACCCTTAACCATACTAGATGAACCTAACCTCAATTCCTCAGTCTGTTACCCTAACCCTTAACCATACTAGATGAACCTAACCCCAATTCCTCAGTCTGTTACCCTAACCCTTAACCATACTAGATGACCCTAACCCTAACTCCTCAGTCTGTTACCCTAACCCTTAACCATACTAGATGAACCTCACCCCAATTCCTCAGTCTGTTACCCTAACCCTTAACCATACTAGATGAACCTAACCCCAATTCCTGAGTCTGTTACCCTAACCCTTAACCATACCAGATGAACCTAACCCCAGTTCCTCAGTCTGTTACCCTAACCCTTAACCATACTAGATGAACCTAACCCTAACTCCTCAGTCTGTTACCCTAACCCTTAACCATACTAGATGATCGTAACCCTTGCTCTAACTGCCACACAAGATATCCTATCCCCAGCTCCTAAATCTGCAGCCCAAACCCTAACCCACACCAGAGACCCCAACCCTGTACTGCTCTGCCACACTAAATGGAGCTAAACCTAACAGTCACACAACGAGCCCAAACCTTGCTCTAACTCTAGCCCGAACCATATCCTGAACTTCAACTTCCGTACCAGATGAGTGGTTTTTGTGGCTTGATGAATCGGATAGATAATCTGTACACTAACTTAAGCCCTAACCACATCCTTAACTTTAACATCAATACGAGATGATTGATTTTTGTTGTTTGATGATACACACAGATTATCTGTATGCTGTCGGTGGATACGACGGTGCATCAAGACATTGTTTGAGCTCAGTGGAGCGTTACGATCCCAACAAGGATGAGTGGACACCAGTCAAAGAAATGAACACGAGACGAAGTGGAGCAGGTAATGGGGAAAGTGGTCCCCACTTAGGCCTCGTTTTATTGGAGACTCAAAAGTTGAAAAATCAAATCTGAAGTGTATGAAAATGAGATAAAACATTTACAAGTTGTGTGTCCTGGGGGGGAAAAAAAGGCAGAATTCAAACACGCAGCCATCCATATATTAGAGAAGAATTTGGTGCTAAGCAAATTTAGGTTACCAGCCAAAATGTCAGCCATTGTGACTGGATCCTTGCTGTTTTCAAATCTTCGTTCAAACGAGTTCTTATTTCCCAGTATGCACCTTAGCTTCCTCTTCCAATTAACTCTTTTTTATATTTTTGTCAAGTTCCATTCCACCACTTTATGTTTTCTTATTTGTCGCATTAGTCTCTTCGTATCCATTGCCATGTCTCCTGTCTGTCTGTTTGTTCTTTGTTTTCGTCTTTTGACGGCTGTTTTCTACAAGCTTTTGCTTGTTTAAACAGCCCCATACTTCATTTCCTTGTCATTATTTAGCTGTTTTAACGTTTATGTATTTATTTATTTTTTTTTACTTTTCATTTTCATGTAAATTATGTGTGCTTATTCATGGAGGTTTGGAAATAAATGTGAATGGAATTGAATTGAATAAGTGCTTAAATTAAAAAAAATTATTAGATAAAGCATAAAAGTAAATAAATTGTTTGACGATGGGTCTGAATGTTAAATGTCGACAGGTGTTGGCGTGGTGGATGGTTTTCTGTATGCTGTAGGGGGACATGACGGGCCCATGGTTCGTAAAAGCGTCGAGATGTTCAACCCAGAGATGAATGAGTGGACGTGTGTGACTGACATGACACATTGCAGGAGGAATGCAGGTACATGTAAGCTGAAAACTTTTGCTACAATCAAAAAAAAAAATCTTTATTTCAATTGGTGAACATGTTTATTGGTATGGCTGGCTTTCTGTCCCCACCTCTCACCTCTGTGGATCCCGGTTCAAGTACCCCCATCTGCATGTGGGTTGGGTTTTCAATCCCTTTCTGATTGTGTGGAGTTCCCCCACATTGAGATTTTTTAAACACTTCTCTTCATAGTTATCTTCAGGCCTACTGGGGTTACATTAAGTTTGACGATGTTAATTATTTTTAACCGCCAATTTTGAGCACATGGCTAATGGACCTTTCCCATGAAATATGTAAATTCCACATCACGCGTGCGCACTAACACTACTGGTGGGCAAAATGAGGGAACATCGCGTCTTTTTTGTGTGGGGTTAATGGTGGCGTGACGCACACAATTTGTGCGTCAGCCTAGTGAACAACTCGGTTTGCCCACCAATAATGTCTGTACGCTTGCGTGAATGTAGTTAGCATATTTCATGGGGAAAGGCTTAATTGACAGTCTCTTCAAACACTTTTGGTAGGTGTAGCCGCCGTTAACACGCTTCTTTACGTCGTCGGTGGGGATGACGGCTCGGCTAATCTGTCCTCAGTAGAGTGCTACGACTCCAGGGCCAACACCTGGACCGTCCTACCATCCTGCATGACCACTGTGCGCAGTTACTCCGGCGTGGCAATCATCGACAAGCCCACATGACATGAGGAGTGCGCCCTCGGTGCCGAGAGCGATAACAACGAGATGGCCCGAGGGGGAGGTGGGGACACGGAGTTCCATATTCAGTGGGGGTACTGGTAATCATTCGGAGGGAGGTGAACACATGGTATGTCCACTCACTTTCCTATAACTACAGACACCCCCTTCTATTAATGGACTGAGCCATTAAGCTCCGCCCACTACTCATATGAATTCAAACTAGCAAGCTTCTCAAATATTATCCAGCATTTTTTAAAAGTGCATGCATTGCCTTTTGGTTGTGCAATCACAGTTGTGATTGGCCAGTACATTATGAGGCGTTGGTCAATAGTTCTGTTTTGAACAGAAATAAGTAATCATAACCTGTAATTCATGTAGGAAATAAGACCTGTTCAATATAGATCAAAATTAGGTGACAAATTTGATATATTCCGTGTTAAACTTAGAGGGTATATAACCAGTGTAAATGCTCCAATTTGATGACGTATGAACACAGTTTTGGTCTCGCTTGATGCAATCTCCATGAAAAACGAGATTGTGTTTTTGTAGCAATTGACTCCCAGTAGGCTTTTATGTGCTCATTACTGATGAAGAGATACAATTTTCAACCACTCCTCACAAAAGCAAACCAGTTAACTTCTACCCTGGCCAATTTCATGGAGCTGCCAAGTACAGAAAAAATGTTGTTTTGTGCACTGGTTGTGACTGGTTATGACTGGTTATGACTGGTTGTGGATTGGTTATGACTGGTTGCGACTGGTTGTGACTTGTTGTGGACTGGTTATGACTTGTTACTGGTTGTGACTAGTTGGAACTGGTTGTGGCTGGTTGTAACAGGTTGTGGACTGGTTATGACTGGTTGCGACTTGTTGTGGACTGGTTATGACTTGTTACTGGTTATGACTGGTTGTGACTGGTTGTGTCTGGTGAGGACTGGTTATGACTGGTTGCGACTTGTTGTGGACTGGTTATGACTTGTTACTGGTTATGACTGGTTGTGACTGGTTGTGTCTGGTAAGGACTGGTTATGACTGGTTGCGACTTGTTGTGGACTGGTTATGACTTGTTACTGGTTATGACTGGTCGTATCTGGTATCATGCTGATTTGTGCAAAGCACAGAAAAATGATGCTCAAAAGAAACGGGTTAACATCCACAATACTATGTTTTTTATATCCTCTGTGACTGGTACCCTGCATATTTTTGCTTAGCAGATAAATTTGCTAAGCGATATTATGTTCTTGGCAGCTCTATGGGAATGGGCTATTGGCTCAGAAAGATGTTTTCTGCTTTGGAAAATTTGAGCACTCCGTAGCATACTCCCTCGATCCACAAACTACACAAATTTAGTAGGTTTACATGTAGTTGATTTCAAGGAATGGATTTACAGACAGTAGTCATTCTTGTTGAAGTAGTTTCGTCAACACACGCGTCGCTGTACCATGCCTTTTAAAACTATCCTTGCTTGAGTTTGTATGCCTACTCAATGATTGATAAATTTTACTATACCTCATACATATTCATGAATGAGAGCCGAATTCTCACTGCTCGATTCGCCATCACATGCCAGATGCTATTTTTTGCTGTTTACCTAGTGCGCGTGCCAGTATTCACGAACAGGGCAAATACGCATAGGTTGTAGACTATCGCATGGGTCACCTGTGGGCCTCCCACGCACAGGGTAAATAAAGACGCATGCGTAGAAGACTTTCGCATGTGTAATAGTCTACTACGTACGCCCTTTACAAAGCACTCATGGAACTGTCGCACGGGTGTAGTGCTCACGCATAAACATCGCACGCGTCTAGCTAGCTGATACACATGAAAAGATTGCGGCTTATTTACAAGTAAATGTCAATCCGCGGTTTCTCAAACTCAATGATGCCGAACTAGAGAAGTTATGAGGTGTAGTAAAACAAATCTAACATGGTTCATTTCGAGTGAACGGAGAATTTCAGCATCGTGTCCAGTACCACCTGTCCTCTTTCTTGGATGAAATGAAGAGTTGTCTTGTGCATGCTTAAGAATTAAATGTCCGAGGCGACCTTCGTTCCAGTCTTCTGATTTCACACAAGAATACAAAGTCTGTGTCATCCGTCATATTATTCCACATTCATGTACCATATTTGACTGGTATCCTGCTAAATTTTGCTCAGCAGAAAATTACTCGGCGAAATTTTCTATCTAAGCAGAGCTGTGACATTGGGCCCTCGGCAGTGGAACCTGTGGCCTCTTGCGAAATTCCAGGCTAAGGGTGCCCATCACCGCTTTATGAAAATAACGACTAAACTGTAATTAAAATAAATATTAATATATTTGCTAAATTGTTTGACAATTCTTATGTCTTGCAGGACAAGGTGTATAACAGTATTTTCAGTGTGGCAAGATGTTCAAAGTTTAAAGTGTCATATTTTTTTTATTTTTTTTTCATTTTTTGCTTCGTGGATAATGAGCAATGTCATTTTTCAGTGATTTGTTCTGTCACTGATGTTCAATACAGCATAGTATGGGCGATGTTCCCTCTAACATCGCGATGAAACCATAACATTAAGTAGTGTCTACCCGGCTGTGTGCTCGCACATCATATTTTGCCAAATAAAAATGGTATCAGGAGTGACATGGGTCAGTCTACCATTTGATGCTCGATATGTGGCATGTTGTGAACCCCCCCCCCCCATTGTGTCTTCATTGTGTTCTGGGAATCTCAGGAAATCTTCAGAGGATTTGCAGGGGGAGGGGACTTCTTTACTAGAGGAGAACAGTATGTTAGAGTACAGGAACATTTGGATAACCTTTGAACTATGTGACCTCTGATGTCACTCTCCTAAACCAAGCCTCAATTTTTGTTATCTGTATGGTCGGAGAGAGTCTGTACATTCAATAGTTTTACCCCCAAGAAGTACAGCATGTTTTTATCTCTAGACCTTGACACGGCTACTTATGTTCAGGGTTTTACATTTGTGTAGAATCTCACCCCCCCTGTTGAAAGCAGTGCTGTATCGAACATCAGTGTGGGGAAATCTGTAAAAATAAGTTCCTTGTATGAGAGAGGGGTTCTCAGGTCAAATTCAGTTATGTGATGCACTCATTTTCCTAATACACTGTAGATAGAAAGTGGACAAATATTTCAAGTCTGTAACCTCACATTTAAACGGTGAGGTGCTTTTGTACTTTATACCCTTCTTGTGCGAAATTTGTAAACATCCAATGACGTCACATTTGGAATACGCGGGCCTGTACATTTTTTGTACAGGGAATTTTTAGATCATTTCTTAAAATCCAATCGAAACAGCGTTGAATTTGTTCCTTTGACTAACATGAAGCTCTTGCGTGGAATGTACGGACGCATTTATTGTTGACATAAAATTTTGCTCTGAAAGAGGATAAATTAATATGACACAATTTCATCATTTTTTCCACTTTCATAAGGACTCTATCTATTGAGAAATGAGTGAGTTACAATAATTGATTTTGACCGTGGAGCCCTTTTTTTACTCATTGAGGGATTTGTTATTCAAATTTGCTAGGCATAGACAAACATGGCTTAGCACAAATGGGTTACCAGCCAAAAGCAACTTGTGAGTAATATTGTTTGTGAGTGATTCCCTTAGCTGATGAGTTTGCTAACCAACTTCCGGCTAAAAATGCAATATTTGTAGTTGAGAGGGAATTTTTTAAAATGGGAATAATGATGTACTTTTCTGTATTGTTGAAAACTGTGGTCCAGAAATCATCATCAGTTAATTACTAATTTATCTCATTTGAAAATTAAGGTGCTATTTTTTGTTGTTCCGTTGTATGCTGAGAGAGGGCTTAGAAGTACTTTCTATTTATCCATTTGTCTCGTTGGTATGTATACTTTGTGTCGTTAAGAAAGGGATGTGAATAATTTACATAATGTACATCAATCAGTGAGTCCTCAGTGAAGCTGAGCCCCGCCCCCTTAGCATAGTGACCAATCACAGCATTGGGCTACATCACCGCTGTACACCTGTGCAGCAAAAGGTGGGTCTATTCAATGCGACAATGCACGACATGAATGCTGACGTCATAAGTACGTGCACACATGTTTACATTTGCCAGTGGAATTTTTATCATGTTGGGCTTTTGTCGGACTTTCGATGGCGTAGCTAAGGCTGTGATTGGCCAACACGTAAGGGGAAGGGGCTTAAAGAAATCTGGGCCTAATGTCATAGAGCTGGTTCCGAGAAGAACGGGGGTTCTGAGTAGGACCAGAGGTTAACTCCGGTTCTTTGGAGAACCACACTTAACCAAGAGATTACATTTCATCAAAATCAACCAATATGAGTTTATGTAGGATCCCTACTGCCTCAATCCTTCAAAATCAACGGATGTGAGTTTATGTAGGATCCCTGCTGCCTCAATCCTTCAAAACCAACCAATGTGAATTTATGTAGGATCCCTACTGCCCAATCTTTCAAAATCAATCTATATGTGTTTATGTAGGATCCATACGGCCCAAATCCTCCAAAATCCTCCATCAATAGATGATTGGCCTCCGGTTGATTTTGAAGGATTCTGGAAGGGTAGGATTTTAAGCTGTTATATTTTTGTGTATGCTTAGATGACCAGCTGGTCTGTGCAGGTGTTATTCGTGTACGTATTTATTTCGCTGATACCAAAATATAACCATGTGTGTTGCTTTGTTGAACAAAGCTCATTAGAATTGTCTTGGGTTTTTTTCCTTGTAAAAGCATTCTGTGTTTTTTGTGTGGCTAATCCTGCCATACTTTATTTGTGTTGTCTTTTAACTCTCCAGATATTATGTAAACCTCCTACATTTTCCAGTGAGTTGACCAACCGCAGGGGATGATATTGAATGGTTAGATAGTAGGAGGGTTGACTGTGTACTGTGTAGATGCAATCAGCACATGATATCATACGGTAGTCTGGCATAATTTATATTTCATTCAAAACCACAGTGAATGATATTGAATGGTCAGACAGTGGGAGGGTTGACTGTGTAGATGCATTCACCGTATAATATGGTTGGAGAGCGGGGGGGGGGGGGGGGGGGGGGGGGGGGGGCGGGGCTTTTAAGTATATCAAATGTGTGGTTCCGAAGATTTCAAGCAATAGAATTACTAAAATAGGTTGATTGTTTGGGGCATTTCACAAATCTGGACATCAGAAGTACATTAGTGTGTCGGTGTACTGGCCTACTAAATAAAAAGACTTGTTTCCTGGGCCTAATTTCAAAGAGATGTTTTTTGTGCTTAACACAAATGTTTGCTAAGCAAAACAAAAATGATGCTTGACAAAACAAGGTTACCAGCTAAATTGTCACATGATGAGCAGTTTGCATGACTGGTCCCACACTGAGTTTTGCTGAGCAGATAAATTTATCTAGCAAATTTCTCATTGAAGTAGCTCAATGGAATTAGGCCCCGTTGCCAGATGTTGGACTGAATGATTCCAAAGTTTTTAATTGAGACAAGCCACGAGCGTCTTCAAAAATTTATCAATCTAAAGTACTTTTACCCAAAATAGACCTAATGTATGGAAGCCATCATGCCGCCACGTTAGAGGTAAACCGATGACATAACAACAGAAACGCAGGTACGAGCCAATGAGCAACCTTCTTTTGACCTCTAGCTGAGGGCGCCCTACTCAAACGACATCATGTGCATAAGGTCTATAGACAAGAATTAAGATCACGATTAAACTTTCTTTGCCAAGATATTTTTTAAATGTCAAAAAGAGAAGACATTTTCAAACCAATAATCTTTTTGACATAACTTTATCTCTTTTGTTTTTGTTCAGTGCTATATTAATTTAATGTAAATAAAAATGCAGCTCATATTTTTAAAAAAGTGTCATGAGAATTAATTTTCATGCATATGTTAACTTAATATGTAAAATAGAAGAGAAATAAATGTTTATTGCGTTCTAAAAAGAAAATATCGATGTCTTGATTTTGATTTTGTGGAACTTGTACACCAATAGGCCATGAAGAAAAAATAACTTGTTTGCGTCCACAGTCGACCATCAAAATTTGCCGACCCCATTTTTTCTCCCTTTAAATAGCATAGTGTGTTGTGGTTCTTTAGTATCATGAAATTTGTAATATCCACCCTCCCACAACAATACTTGGGCAAATTTATTCATGGAACAAATTGTCTAAAGGCCGAGCTTACGGCTCAACCCTTCGGCATCCCTCAGCCCCGCCCACAACCCTCCCCTCCTCCTGCCTCCTCCATCCAGCAACGTATTAATGACGTATAATTGCCCTCTCAAGCTTCGTTGATGGGTGGATGATCGTAGTTACGGTCTCAAACCATTTTGTTCTGCATGTAATCTTTCACTTAAAAGACAGCCCACAAACGGCAACCTTAGTAAAACTAAAGCTTCAAGGACACAGGTTTGCGTTACATTACTTGGAAAAGCGACAAAGTCTTGTGTACTGGGAGCTGACGTCTCAGAGCGAACTATGAGAAGTGTCAAGAAAACTGCAAGCCGGAAGTGCAAAAATCTTGACGTCAAGAGCTCTACAAAAAAAAAAAAAGTCTTTGTGGTACCCGATTCTTGAAGGTTCGATTTTGCCGTATAAGAATGCAAGCAAAAAATATAATAAACGGTCCTCATTTTTTACTACTACGACTTATATATTGTTTTTATAGCTCGTTGTTGCTCTTGACAAGCTATTATACATGGTTTAATTCCGAGATTTAATTTTAAGAAAATGTCATAATTATTTCTCGTTGTACCGAAAGTGTAGGGCGCCCTCGCTGTGTAATCGAAACATCAGTATCCGGAAATTGCAGTCTCGAGTCGAGTATCGATTCCACAAAGTATTTATTGCAAAGAAAGTTTGGCTTCAGATCATACACAGTAGATTGCACACACACTCACAGACGAACGACGCACGACGGGGACAGGACACCCTATATCACGTTCATTGAAACCTCAAAAGTCACAGTCGTACTGCTTTTCATTCTTTGAGGAAGATTTCCAGGGGAAATTACAGTTTTACTTGTAAGTGCTTGTTGTCTGGGCAGCCGTCATGGCCATAGCGGCAGCCAAGATTCGAGGGATGGTGAGCAAGCAGAAGAGACGGTATGTCGACGGGAGTTTTGATCTGGACTTGAGTTGTATCCTTTTTGGAAATTAATAATAATATGAAGTGAGTATAAAGTTAGTGTATTTTGTGTGGGCATACAGCATGGTAAACATGGTAAAGTGAATGGTTACTGTATTAAACTTGAGTGTAAATGGACACAATTCGTGGACAAATTTCCATTCGACTGCCACTTTGTAAGGGACTTTTTATTTTTTAATTCATGTTGCCTTTGTTGGACTTTGTTTTTGTACAGTACTCAGTAGGCCTATGTATATTCCTCTCGATGACTTGGTAGCTGAAAACACTAAATAATTGACCTTACAAAAAAGGAGGGAAAACTTTTCATATCCGGCTGCCACTTTCTAAGGGAGTTTTTTATAGACTTTTTAATGGATGTTGGGCTTTATTTCCTTTTTATAATATTCCTCTCAAGGAAATGGTAGCGAAAACGGTAATTATTGACCTTAAAAAAAGAAAAATGAAGTGGACATTTCATCGTGCGGCTGGAACTTCCGCGCATTCATGCCCAAAGGAACTAAAATGGTGTTCAGTGAGTAGCGTTGTCAAGCCCAACGTAGACGTGAAGTTTGCTTATTTTTCATGATTTTGACGCTTTGTAAATGTTCAAAGTGCCTGTTCCTCTCTGTATACATTCTGTCAACCTTTCTAGACATGTACGGATCCATATGATTTGACCTAAATTAATAATGGAGATAAAGCGGCAGCCGGTTACGGCATTTTTGCCAAAAGGAGGCAAAATCAAAATGCCGTGTGCGACTGCCACTTTATCTCCCTTAATTTAGGTGAAGTTATATCGTTTACCTGTCCAGAAATGTTGACAGAACATATACAGAGAGGAACAGGCACTTTGAACGATTACAAAGTGTCAAAATCATGAAAAATAACACATCTTCAGGCCTACTGTGGTCTTGACACCATCACCTGACTACTCGCAAAATGTCATTTTAGCTCCTTTGGGCATGAGTGGGCGAGAGTTCCAGACGATCGATGAAATGTCTGCTTGAATTTTCCTTTTTAAAGAACAAAGGTCAATAGCATTTTGGCTACCATTACCAATTTATCAAGAGAGATATTTTAAAAAGGGATAGTCCAATATCCATAACAAAATATAAACAATCCTACTTTGGAGAAGGGGTAGTTGATTTTTCTGGCATTACATGAATTTAATGATAAGTAAGGATTTGCGGTGACACCATGTGGTTTTAAATCTCTTTTGAGTAAGGTGGCCCTTTCCATGGTGGGACATGGTGGGTTGTACGTAGCTTCTTATGACTGGGGCAGCGTGTTGTGACAAGAAATACGAACATGTAACAAATAGTATAGTGTGTACAATGTAGTGCATAGTTTTTATGTTGGGCACGATCGGTTGATCTGCGTGATCGGTCGGTTCTGAAGGATGTATGTCAGATTTACGTTACCTTTAAAAAAATTCCTCTAGAGTTGTGAATTAAAAAGAAAAAGTAGTCGACGCGACTGGTGGCAGCGGGATCGACCGCTTACGCGTCGTGATCGATCGATCGCGCAATGATCGAACGGTTGCGCAGATCGCACAGATCGACCGATTACGCCTAACATATACGTAGCTTGTTCAGTTACCACCTGATTTACTTCTTTTTTTTTCAGTTCCATTTAATAAACCACTGTACAAAGTTTTGGGTGCTAGGGTGAGGCGATTTCCTCTTCCTCTGCTAAAAATTTGCTCGTTATTTTTCTGCTTGTTAAGTGTTGGTTTTTGTCAGCCAGAATTTATCTTAGAACTACCGGGAAAAGATGCCGCATCCGACTGCCGCTTTTTCAATCATTATGACCAAAAACATACTCATATCTGGGTAAATAAAATACTGTTCTTGTTCAAAATGAATACAAAAGGGGCAGTCTTTACCTGGCAATTACTTAAGACCTCCAAGCTCCTACCTATTCAGGATTATTGTAGTTATTAGAGGTCAAGTGAGGTCAATGACCTACATGTACTGAGGTGATGATTTGCTACTTTGCTCTTTGGTTTTGGTCAGAGGCCACAGTGGGGAAAGAATGTTTGGAATGGTTAAAATAAGTTTACGTTTCTTGCAATTTTTGTTTCAAAGTTTTCGCCAATCACCAGCGAGTTTCACTCATTATAGGGCCAGTCAGTACATTGTGTTGTAAATTACATGTAATCAATCTACATTCACTGCAGGAATCGGAACTGTGGTTTTTAAAATGATTTTTGTGACTTTAGAGGTTGAGATGCTGTGCTGTTGATGATATAAATCAAGAAAATTCAGCAGCAAGTCGAGAAAAATCATTCACAATCCAAGATTTCTGATTCATCAAGTGATCATCAAGTGACCATGAAAATTCTCTTGTACAAAAACCTTTTGACAAGAGAATGTCGTGTGTGGTTTGCCAAATTTATGTTGACAGTTACATTTTTACTTTGACCAAAACTACATGCACTGTCAAGAAACTTCATTGAAACATGTCCGAGAGTTTTAAGTGAATTTTGCTTCCTCTGCGGGATGTACTGTAGGCCTACATGTATAATCTGCTTAAAAATTCATGCTATTGCTATCACACTTGGCACAAATTCATACTTAACAAAATTTAGCTAAGCATGTTTAACAATGTTGTGTACCTGGAAAAAAAAATCAACCATCACGTGTGTTACCAGTCTCATGTTTATTTCCCTCAGTAGAAACTTTGTTACAAATTTTCTTTTGCATTTAATTAAATGAAATTGGGCCTTGATTGAAAGAGAAACAGGTTTTTTTTATACAAAGTCCAAGCATTTAGGAGATTGACCCACTCAGAGCAAAGTGTGCGTGTAGATTGACAGGAATCCTTGTGGTTCCACTGTACCATCATTTTTGTACAGGCTCCTAATCCTTTCAGAATTATATTAATAAACAATGCTTCCTGTCTATTTTTTCTTTGTAAATTTTGAACCTGATTTGTTTCTACATTTTTTATTTATAAATATTTGTAGCCCTAACAGACTAGACCTATTTGCTAAACACAATACACATTGCCCAAATCCTCCTATATCCTTCAGTTTTAGAGAGTCAAAAGCTCAAAGGACCTAAATCCTTTTTGGTATTTACATGTATTAGTCCTAGTATTTATCTTCTTCTTGGTTAATATCTTCCAGCATTTTGACCAACCATTTGAAACCATTCATCATTGGGAGGTTGTGAAGGGTGGCACAACTATACCTAGAACCAACTGTGTAGTTTGTACATGGCTGCATAATTTACCACATTCTGGATGATATCAGACTACAGGCTTGCACAGTTTATATCCCCTAGCATTCAAAACCACAGTGGACGATAATAAATGGTCAGACAGTAGGAGGGTTAGGTTGTGCATGGTGGCACAACTGTGCTTAGACCCAACTGAGTAGTGTATGTGTGTGTAGTTTGTACATGTCGGCATGCACCACTTCTGAATGATATCAGACTACAGGCTTGCATGTACCTGGCATTCAAAACCACAGTGGATTATAATAAATGGTCAGACAGTAGGAGGGTTAAAGGGACGAACTTTGAAATAAGTCATCCACTCCACTGAAGAAGAGTGACAAAGGAAATTCTTATAATTCACATGTATAATGAACTTTATGAACTTTAGATTGTAGTTTGCACCTGCAGCCATGATTTTGTGCCACTCAAAGAATTCCTTCACTGCTTTAATTTGAGGTTATTGGCTTAACAGTTGCTGATCCACCTGCAAAGCTGTGCTAAGATCCTCTGACCTCACCGATATTCCTCTTCCCAGAAAAAAAAAAATCATCCCCCATCCTTTCCCCTAAAGAGCAGGTGCGCATTCAGCCCCGATACGGTCTAATGTGAGTATCCTAACTGAATCAGTCTGGAGGTGAGGTAGTCGAGGTTAAAGGTGATCGTGTATCATCTCGCCCGTCTACTATGAGATCCTCTTGTCCCCTTCCCAACAAAATCTTGCCCCCTTCCCATTTTTAGAGTGAGGGATCGTCCAAAGTTTTCACCATGTAGTACAGAGAGTAGCTTTTTAAGACCCCATCCCCCCCCAAAAAAAAACAGTGTTTTCCCCTGGCTAATGAACTGAGCGAGTTGGCAAAAATTAAAATTGATGATTGAAGCAAAATTAAAACAGCCTGCAAATTGATTTAAGAATGCAGCACCCACACAAACGTGAGATGATTCCATCTGCACATCCGAATTGTAGTTCTTGATGTAGGGGTCGAGGAAAAAGTGCATACACTACACAAATTAGACATTTTTCAACACATCCTTTACGGCAAATCTTCCAGCGAGGTGGTATTATTGGCAAAAACAGAGCAAGGTGTTTGCAAGTAGCAAGATGGGCCACCTCACGATTAAATGGGCAGGGGAAACACTGCCCCAAAGTAGGCACACAGCACCCTTTTTTTTTTTTTTTTTTTTTTTTTACAATGAAAACCATAAACCTTCGTCTGTCATTAGATTCCCACACTGCACGTATTTGAACTGAACACAAGGAAATCTTTGTCATGAATTTTATCCATTTGTACAGTGAAAGGACGGATCAGCAGGATCAGTAGTGTGGCTTAAAACCTTTCACAGCAAGGCCACTGTGAAATTTAAAATAGTATTTGGGGCAGAGTGTATATTTTATTTCCTACCAATCCTTCATACAATTTGGAGCTAAATTTAAATTCAAGTTGTACAAAATTACCTTTGCAGGTGTGGATTTCACAAAGCGCTAGGACTAGTCATGTGTCGAGTTATGACGAGTAACTAGTCCTAACTTACAGGACAAGTCCTAAGTAAGGACTAGTTTTGTGAAATCCACCCTAAGCAAATAGTATTATATCGGCCACTTAGTCTTATTATGATTTTGTAATTCATGTACTGAACCAACTTTACACTAAGTAGTTTTTTTAAGGTTTCGGGTTATAATTTTACAGTTTGTTTCACTGGCAAGTGTAGATGTACACTATGCATTTACATGTACCAATCACTTATTACTATTACTAAAGTATTTTAGGAAATGACCCACATATCTCATGTTTGTGATCCATGCACGATTGCACACATACCCCTCTGTGGCAGGGGAATGACATGCAAAGCCATGACGTCACACGACGGCAACCATGATAGGGCAATTTCCCGCCAGCAGGAAGTGCCGGAAATAAATGAATGTAATATTAGCTGTATCTACACTGTACATCTGACTGTCTGTGTCATGCATAGTGGAATTTTTAAGACTGAGCTCAAAACATTAGTTTCCTTCTAAATGTTGTAGACCTTACGAATTTACACTAAACAGGACAGTTCGTTCTGGGAAGAGTGAATTTTTAATAAGCTTCAAAAAATGTGGTTTTATAAATTTTGAAGGTACAATTAACGCTCAACCAAAGACCAATGAAACTTAGTCATTTGTTTCTTGTTAACCAATCTCAGAGAAATGTTATAATTTCTTTTTTCAACATTTCCTCAACGTTCATTGTATGTTGTATGGTGTCGTATTCCTCACTTAAACGTTAAATTTTTTTTCATTTTTTAGATCATTCCTCAGACCCCCTCAAGTCTTTGACAAAAATTTTTGGAGAAGGCTGAGGGAGTTCTGTGGGTGTTCTAAAGTGTCGTATAGACCCATGTACTGATGACGTCACGCTGTGTTTACATGTGCGCTTTCTTAGGGTGGGGACCAGGGAATGGGGGGGGGCCACGAATTCAAAGCTCCCATAGGAAAACACAGATGTAAACAAAGTGTTACGTCATCAGTACACAGGTCTATAGACCTTTATCATGGTGCAGCCATCTTGATTTTCTCCCATTCAAACCAATGTAACCAAACGGAGGTTGGAAGGGCAAATAGTCTGGTTCCTTTTTGTACAATGAATATTAGCATCTATTACTGTTATTGGATACAGAGAACATGACCAAGATGGTGGCAGCATGATAAAGGTTTTTTGGTTGTGTTTGTTTTGACTAGGCTTTTTTAAAGTGCAAAGTTATGGGAGGCATTTGTTTTCTATTTGATACATGATAAGTGAATTGTGAAACAGTTTGGAATTGGCAGTTACAGAAATCCAGTTTGCGACAGATCGTCGGCTCAAATGTCAATGTTGAGGTCGTCAGTAGTTCACTACCTTTTCCTTCCGTTGAGGTACAACCCATTCAGATTCGGTTGCCCAACTGTTTTGACCACGATGTTACTTTAGTCGGGGGTGTCCAATTTGCTAGATGCTAAAAAAAAAAACGGCGTCCAAGTTGTTAACTTCGAACAATTCCATTTCTCCGAAAGACACTGCGACACCCAAGATGGATCAAACTGCTGATTCTCTGTGAACATTTAAGGTCCCAACCTGGGCCCACTTTCATAGAGCTGTTTTACTTAGCACAAAACAATTTTTACTATACTGGAAAACGGTTACCAACCAAAATACCATGTTATAGTGCACAGTTTGTGACTGGTTCCCTGGTTATTCTTGCTAAGCAGAAAATATTTCCTGCTTAAAACAGGCCTGTGAAACTGGGCACTGAAGTCATGGAGCTAACCACATGATTGCAACCACGAGGTACAATGTGTATCACATGTATGTACAACTTCCCTGACACCCCAGTGCGTATTTCCGTTGCCTGTGGTACTTCATCAACAAACAAGTTGGGTGTACATGATGTGCTGCTCCCATTTTTACGTCACATGAACATGAACTGAAACATTGTTTGGCTTTGTGAATGATCAGTGATTAGGTTGGACTGGCAGTGACGTACTTCGGTGACACACCCCAGTGTCAGTCTTTGCCACTTTCGTTAGTCCTGTCCAACCTGAATTTTTTGTTTGTTTGTCAGTTGTATCATTTTGGTGTTGGCTGTTTACTTCTCTTCAGTTGCCTGGTGTGTACTTGCTTGGTGTTGAATATTAATAATTAAGAGCTTTTATATAGTGCCCTTAACCCAAACAGGGTACCTAGGCACTTCACAGGGATTAAAATTACCAAAATTAAACAATAGTAACAAATACAATATTAAAAACAGAGCAAATTAATAGAAACAGAACATACATGTACCAGACATAAACACTGTTGTTGTTTGATTGGTTGCTTGTTTTTCTTTTTGTTTTATCAGCAGTGTTAGTCTGGTCCTTTTCATGATATGAGAATCAGAACTGTCACTGTGACTGTGTATACATGCATGTAGTGCAGGATACCAGACACAGATGACCACAGCATGATAATGGTCTAATACAAAGTCACCCTCTGAAAAGCCACCCCTCTAGAACCCCCCCCCCCCCCCCCGACACATCTTTTCTGGTGTTGTGATTGTGCAATATTGTGTGTCTACCCCCGTGCCCCCCACAAATTTCCAGTGCCCCCCCCCCTCCCAATAAAAAATGTATGTAATTCATTAAAAAAAAACATAGCCCTCCCCCCCCCCCCCCGACCACTGAAAAGCAATGCCCTCACCCCGTGTTCCCCCAGGCTATGCTGCTGAAACTACATAACTAGCACATTTTTTTCTTAATAATGTATCTTTCAACAACAACAAAACTCCTTTGTGGTTTCCTTCTCCCTATTTTCATAATGGTAAAGTCCAAGGCCTGTCCTGTTAGCACATAAGCAGGGGCAGCTGACTCAACTGAAGGGGACCTATTGTCTGTGTAATTGGGGGCAACTTGATTAGGATCAGCCATGAAGATGGACCATGAATACTGAAGCATGGACGAAATCATTCTAACTTCAGGGTCCCATTACAAACTTAACGGCCTTTGGATAATGTAGATCAAGTGTCACTTCACGGATTTATATTATGTGTGCAGATATGTGCAACCAAAAGTGTTGGGTGAATGAAGACAGAAAGTACTGTAGACTCCATGATTAAAGTTTAGGTCGGTCAAGTCATGATATTTGTTTTTTTAATTCTTTTTTAATAGCAAGTCTGAAGTTTGGCTGAAATTGTTAAATATGAGAAACAGAAATATGTTTATGTTGATCACTTAATGGTATAGATAAATTTTATTTTATTTCTTTCCGACCGCCACAAAATACACGTAGGCCTGCGCTGTTCATAAATGCTGAAAAATGGGCTACGTAAACCCTAATCCTCCAAAATCTTCCATAATCCTCTTCATGAAGTTGTAGGATTGTGGAGGATTGAGGACTGTAGGCCCAGATAACAACTGCTTATCACTGGGCCTGTTTTCTTTTGTTTGTTTGGTTTTGTTTGTTTTGTTTTGTTTTGTTTTGTTTGTTTGGTTTCGTTAGTTTTGTTTTGTTTGTTTTGTTTTGTTTGTTTTGTTTTGTTTTCGGTGTCAAGACTTTGTTGAGCTAGCTTGTGGCTCTTCCAGGATGTGGATAGTATTTCTCGTCTTCAGATTCCTTAACTATCATTCACCAGATATATATCCAAATATTATTGCAATGGGCTTTCCTGCCGAGAAACTGGAAGGGGTTTACCGGAACAACATCGAGACTATTGTTAGGTAAGTGACTTTCTTGATATTTTCACTCCTTTAAAGAAGGGATCTAAGGTTTTGTGATGCAACTCATTTTTTTCAAAAGATAGTCTCCATAAATTGAAAAAGAATTACAAGTCGCTAACCTTACATTAAATGTACATGTCTTTGGGTTCATTCTCCTCTAGTAACAAAAATGTCATATTTTTCATGTCAGAGACCTTTCATTGTTTACATCTTTTTGTTACTGGGACTAAAGACTTTGTGTGCCCGGTAAAAGGGCGTAATGGTAATTGAAATGTAATACAATCAATGAAATACCCCATGAGATGGTTTCAACCAATCATCAGCATAGGGACTTGGGAAATTTACATAAAATATGCCGTGTGAGAAAGGAGATATGAGTTGCAACTCTTTATGTTTATTCTTGGTTCCTGATCGTGCCATTGGTCAGTTTGTTATGGATACTCCATTATGTAATAATTATGAGGTTAACATGATCATCTCATTGGTCAAATTATTGTTGATACATTATTTTGCATAGTCATGAGGTTAAGTCGATCATGTCAGTGGTCAATTTATCATTGACATAAAAATCATGAATAATCATCAAGTTACATTTCAGTGGTAGATTTGCTTAATTTTCATGCATAAAACATTGAAAGTAGTTCCAATCAGTTCATTGGACAATCCTATTCACGTTGGATCATTTGCATAAATTAAACTATACTTACTCTGTATAAGTGTTTAAAATATAATATTTATCATTTTAAAAAGGACACTTTAAACTGCAAAGAAATGTATATGATTTGAAATGACTTATTTCAGATAATATGCTTTTCTTTGCAGTGTCCTTTTTAATGAGTAAATAAATTCTAACCTTCAAGTTTTCAAGAAACACAGCACCAAATCAACCAAAGTTTTTGTAAAATTCAAAACATTTACCAATTTTATGCTTTAACGGAAAGTACATGTACTTCTAGTTGAATGCATTGTACAATGGGGTTTGAAGTTTGTTCTGTATGCTTTAAAAAGTATCCCAGAAAAGAATAGGCAGACTGCTTTTAGAGTGTCGTCATCCTTTTCAGAAAGTTGATGATGTCAGCCAAGTTGTCAGCCCCCACCCTAACCACTAATTGTTTCTTTTATTTGGTTGACAAGTGTGGTACGGCTGTAACCCACAATCACCCGAACTTCTTTTCATGATAGGTTTGACCATGGGGTTCTGACTGACGGGAGTCAGCAGCCAGACTAAATGAAACCGAGAGCAGACCATGGCAATTGCCCACTCATGCACAGTACCTGGGTTCCCTATTTTTAGTGCACGCGGTGATTAGCCTGTGGTTGGCACTCGGCAAGATAGATTTAGCAGGAGTCTATCAACTTTGCCGGGCGATCAGTTCAGATCGGCTAAAAATATTTTCAGTCTCTGATTGATCGACTTACAGGAAATGATGCTTGAAAAGTACTAACGTATGTGTCTGTCTATTTTTGTGAGATATTTGTTTTTAATACATACACTCAGTCTATGTATCTAAGGTACATGTCCAATCAAGGTATGATACACGATTGATAATCATCTAAAGAAAACTTCCTGCAGGAACTATTTTTATCCTGGGAGCTTAATATGTACCTTGCTTACTAACTTAGGATAAATATGTACCATTTGTCATGAGAAAGTTTTCTGTCCGAAAAGATTCTGTGTGTGACCAAAAAAAATTGCCCCTAAAACTCAATTTCTTTTTTTAACTTTCACTAGATCAGAAATGTTTTTTTTTTTTTTTTTTACAAGACCTAATTTTTTTTTTTTTTTTTTTAATTTGCTGTACTTTAAAGGTGAAGATTTGGACTTAAAAAGCATAAAGTACATGTACATGTTCATTGTTTTTTGATCATAGTATTTGTTTGGAACAATACTACACTGCAGGACTTGTTCAGTTGTGGGGTCAAACACCAGACTGCAGGACTTGTTTGGTTGTGGGGTTAAACACCAGACTGCAGGACTTGTTTGATTGTGGGGTTAAACACTAGACTGCAGGACTTGTTTGGTTGTGGGGTTAAACACTAGACTGCAGGACTTTTTCGATTGTGGGGTTAAACACTTTAGACACTTTGGCCTGTTACTTTTTTATAAGTAATTAACTTTTCATTTATTGGTCAAAACTTGTATTATCTATATGACTTTTCATGACGTTGATCGAGGCACCCAACGACAATACAAACACAGTGACAATGTACATTCCTGGCCATTTAGACTCTGATATGTTTCACGGCAACCATACAACCTTTACGTCTATTGTCCATATGTCACAACAGCCAAAATAGCAAGAGATTTGTCCCCCAAAAAACTAAGTCCCTGAAGTTATACGTGTTTTTTGTAAGTTATGCAAATGTAGCGCTTCCACATGTATCAATCGCCAGGCAACGACTGACAGCATTTGCCTCTTTCTGTGTCACAATTTTCCTCTTTTGGGGTTCTGGGTTACACCCCTAATTCTAGTTTTTGTTTTTTTTCCCCGATATATATGTGCTATAAATTTTAAGAAATCTTGTATTTATAGGGCCCAGATTATTTTATGCATTGGCCCTACCTTTTAGTTTAAACTAAATGGGCCCTTGAAACAACTGATAAAGACATAGCTGGAGCTGTGAACGCGCATTCGGCACTCGTAGCCATACACGTGTTGGCACGCTAACTTAGGTGGGCACTAATTTACGCGTAACGTAATCGATACATACATTTACTCAGCGTTAAATCTATTAGTATGCACGCGTACGCACAACCGTTGAGGGTGGCATGCAGTTTGATCCTTTGTGAAACGGGGCATGAGGACATAAAATATTTACAAAACAGAAATTTGTCCTACATTAAACAGTTTTTCATTATTACGCTTTTTAACAAAGAGGAAATTTATGAATGGCAATAAAAGAGCCGTGGCCCGGTCTTCAAAACAGCCAATTAAAACTGTACAGGGTCGTGACCTGCCGGATTTAAACCGCATTTTAAGACCTCATCGCCACTATTTGATTCCCTTATTCATTACATTCAAATATTAATTGTCAATAGGAACTTTATTTTAATGTGTCCCAGCTTCTCAATAATTTGTCAACTTCAAAAGAACTTATATTATAATCTATATTTATATCGTACATTATTTGTTTTGTCTGCAGGTTTTTGGAGGAAAGACACGGGGAACACTACAAAGTTTATAATTTGTAAGTATGTTTGTTTGTCAAAGGAGATGGAAATAGGTAATATGGGCACGACATCATTTGAGTAGGGTGCCCTCGTCTAGAGGTCAAAGGGAGGTCGTTTAATTGGCCAATCATTAGACTTTTTTCAAAGGTCGTTCACAGATATTTTAACCCTGATACTCGCCGAAAGAAATTTTGTTTTGGGGAAAAAAAATCTCTTAATAAATTTTGACCAATAATGCTGTTGCAAAAATGAAAAACATACAAAATCTTTCGCGCGATGCCACGAACAAAGCACAAAATTCATGTCACATGTGCAAGGATGGATGTGATTTAATATCTAGATTCCGACGATAATTCAGTTTCTGTTTGTAATTAACTGCCACTTATCATTGGCCGGTCTTTTCATGCAATACCTGAAATAAAATCTAATAACTTTCTTGAATCTATAAAAATGTGTATTTAAATTTTGATTTTAAATTTTTGTGTGAAATTGGCCAAAACGTGGACTCACATGCAGCATCTTTAAGCGTCGATAGTTTAGTCTCTGTCAGATAGAGACAGACAAGATGAAATGGATAGTATCCGTCCATCACAGCATCTATCGCTGTCTCACCATAGGGGGGCGTTAGGGTGAATTGGCAAGGTGATACACGTCACAGTGGCCGAGGGCCAACCCTCATGGGCCACCACCAGGAATAGAAACTTGACGTGATTAGCATTATGTGCATGTCCAAACCGCTCGTCATTAAGCAAGCTCAGGGCTCTGCTGATTGGCTGTCGTGCTAACCTGGTGAAACCAAGCGGCAGGGGGGGGGGAAACGGAGGGTTTCTTTACCGTCAGGGACAGTTGCCGTGGTAACCTGAGCGCAAGTATGGGATTTGGTTTCAATGGGACAGCTGGAGCCAGCAGTTGTCATGGGTTTTGTTTCTATGTAGGTCGTGTGGTTGGTAACGGCGACGTTTTTTGCTACTTCCATGATGCAAGTGCACTCTTTGCTGTATGGTCATTTACAAATATGTGCATGGCTTACAAAAAGTATCTGTGAAAACATACGTCATGTACAGTACATGTACATGGTTTTTCATTTCATTTATTAATTTGTGATATTTTACTTCTAACTTCTACATGTTTTCAGGTTGCTAGAAATACGATTCTATATTAGATAATAAAGTTTGTATCCATCTATCTATCTATCTATCTATTGCGGGATTTGAACCTGTGACCTCGGTGCAGGTGCTTTACCCACTGAGCTGACAAGCCCCAAATTAAAAAAAAAATAATAATTTTTTTTTTAGATGGCCTTGTTGTAAGTTGAAGTGAATTTGCCACATGTAATTTTGTAGTAAATTAAAAGTAAATATTAAACTGTTTGGGCATATCCTTGGTAAAAAAAATGTAATCAATAAATAACACTAAAAAGGGGAAATTGGCTGTGGCAGAGTGCTTTCCAATCCTTGGTGAACGCACAAGCTGGCCGCCTAATTTTCTTGCTAACCTGTGAAATGCACTCACGCTTAAGCAAATTTGTCTGCTGTAGTTAGCGCGAAAATCTGCTAACCGTTAAGCAGCGCTATGAAATTGGCCCCTGGGGTATAAGTGCATTTTTTTTAATGGTCTTTCTCAGAGGCTTTGAGAAAGAATCTGCTGGGGTCGAAACACGAGGCCATTAACAACTCTCGCAAATAAATAAATGAATAAGTGAATAATTATTTGTGTTTCTGCCCACACACCGTCGTGTGTTATGCACTGTATACTCAGTACTTTCCCGAGTTATGTGAAAAAAAAAACCTCACAGGCGTATTCCCCAGGTGGGATTTGAACCCCACAACCCCCCCCCCCATTCTAGAGCAGAAGCGAATCGTTGTTAAACGTTTATTTATTTTCTTTTTACTGTCACATACAGATGTTCAGAGAGGAACTACGACACATCAAAGTTCTGCAATAGAGTTGCTCATTACCCGTTTGACGACCACAACCCCCCCAGGTTTGAGCTCATCAAACCCTTCTGTGAAGATCTTGACCAATGGCTTGCCTCGGAGAGCGACAAGAATGTCGCCGCTATACACTGTAAAGCAGGCAAGGTGCGTTGCCGTAACTGACAGGACTCGAAATACCCACTGGACCACTGGCCAGAGTCCAGTAGTTCTACAATCCGGGACAAGCTTCGTTGGGACATCCCCCGTACCCCCCAGTTCAATGTTGAGCACTTTCATGTCTACCAGCAAACCAAGCAATGATCACTTCTGATCGCAGTTGCCAGAGCGCTTGTCGCATCTTGAGCACTTTCATGTCTACCAGCAAACCAAGCAATGATCACTTCTGATCGCAGTTGCCAGAGTGCTTGTCGCATCTTGACAACATTGAACTGGGGGGTACGGGGGTGCTGTTAACACTGTCCCAACAATTTTGTCCGTGATTGTACCACTTGACCAGTAACCCCACAACATATTAAATCTTACAGTTTAGTGTTTTTTCCCAAACACATAGTCTAGAAATTGATAAATGTAACAATAATGATAGCAAAATTTCAAAGAAATAATCATTGCGCTTCGAACATTATCACCCCATGGTCAGTGGGTCGTTTATTTCATTCTTAAACCAGTTGCCCCCAGGGATTCTTTTTATTTTTTTGTCCCGTCCCCCTGGCGGGATTCTTTTGGCAGAACTGCCGGAATCTTCTATCTTTGAGGGTAACACTGGCACAAAGAAACCCTGACTTGACAATGCCAAGGGAGCAAAGATTCTCTTTATTGGATCGTCCGTTTTGTTTCTTGACCGAGAAAATGTCCGGTGGATAATATTTTGAATGCTTGAAGACTGATCCTCCATCCTTCCCTTTATAAGACAAGGATACATCATTGCACATTGTTCTGAAAAATATATCCTCTAGAGATGTCATTCTTACATCAAATTAAAAAGTAGTTGTGCAAGATCTTCAGTTGTGTTTTTTTGTTTGTTCTACATTTTAGGGTCGGACGGGCGTGATGATCTGTGCTTACATGCTGCATCGACAGCTTTACAAGACAGCAGACGCAGCTCAAGCACACTATGCTTCAGCCAGAACAATGAACGGAAAGGTAACGTCACACAGCATCACCCTATATCCCCTCCTCGCCCTGCTGCAATCCCACGTAATTAGCCCTGGGCATTCAGGGCCAAATTTCATGGCTCTGCTTACCGTAAGCAAAAAATCGGCACTTACGTGAGCAGAAAAATCCGCGCTTACTTAAGCATATTTCACGGGTTAGCAAGGAATTTTTGCTCGTGCGCGTGCGTAGTTCACGTAACTAAGAATTCCTCGCTTACACAGCTAGCGCAGAAATTCGGCGCTAACCTTATAAGCGGCGAATGGTCCTCGTAAGCGCAGAATGACACAGTAAGCAGAGCCATGAAATTGGACCCAGGTTTTACCCTCCTACTCTGGTGGCATTTGCCACTGAGTTGACCATTTGAAACCATTCAACTGCACGGGGGTTGCGTCTGGGCACAGAACTAATTGTGTACTGTGTGGTATGCATTCACCACATGATATCATGTTGCTGGCTGGCTAAGTGCATCCATCATTGAAAACCACAGTGGATGATATTGAATGGTCAGACAGTAGGAGGGTTGACTGTATACTGTGTAGTATGCATTCGCCACATGATATCATGATGCAGGCTAGCATAGTGAATCTATCATTCATAACCAGAGTGGATGATATTGAATGATCAGACAGTAGGAGGGTTGACTGTATACTGTGTAGATGCATTCACCACATGATATATCAGTGCTGCCACACAATGTCATATTGTAGCTGGCATGGTTTGTCTATCAATCAACATGTTCAAAACCACAGTGGATGACATTGAATGGTCAGACAGTAGGAGGGTCAACTGTGTACTGTGTAGATACATTTCACTCACCACATGATATATTGCAGGCTGACATAGTTTATCTATCATTCAAAACCACAGTGCTTGATATTGAATGGTCAGACAGTAGGAGGGTTTATAAATCAAGGAAGAAAGCTCAACCCATTCAGTGCAGATTTAAAGCAATCACATTTACTAATGTTACGTCGGCCATGGATACCAGAAAACTCCTTTTCAATGTTTTTGTGACTTGATATGTTGAAATATTTGACTACCAATAATAAATTTCAGCATATGTCATGTAAAACAAAAATCATTGAAAATTTGTTTTTCATATACCTTGTTGTCAGTTTCCCAAGTAAATAATTTGTTCCGTGTTACATTTGTTCATTTTTATTTCACAGGGTGTAACAATACCGTCACAAAAGAGGTACGTTGAGTATTATGGGGAGCTCGTCTTCAAACAACTCGCTTACAAACCAACGACGCTATTGCTCAGACAGATTCAACTCGAGACGATACCCATGATCAGTGGAGGGACGTGCTCACCGTCGTTTACCATCTACCAACAAAAAGTCAAGATCTTCACATCTCAGACATACGAGGTAAAAAAAAGTGAATGTCATAGACTTTTAGTTATCATCTTTGTCAGGTCCCCAGTGTGTACAATGATAGTGGAAGTTACAGTTGGCATTTCTTAAAAGGAGACCAGACTATTTTGTCCTATCAGCCTCGATTTGGTTACATTGCTTTAAATGGTAGAGTAACAAAATGGCCACCAAGTGAAGGTCTGTTCCTTATTTTAAAAATTATGCAATAAACCACAAGGGAAACTGACTGGGTAAATTTTAATTAAATATGGGGGTGAACAAAGACAAATTGACTGGAGCAGGATTTGAACCAGCAACCCCAGGATAATGTTATCTGTGCAAGGAATCCTTCTTCTTCTTTTTTTTTTTTTGTAGGGGAGGCTTTTTGTTAGTAATTCTATTGTTTCATTGGGCGAGTTTACATACACACCACTCAACACTCCCATCAGGTAGCTGGTATTCGCGTATATAAATCTCAGTATTCCGTTGCACTGTTGGTCACCAGCCAAAAGGTCATAGGTGAATCTCCCTCGATCTTGGCGTTAGGTCCTCAATGGTTCAGGAGGCCCATATCGGGCATATTTCACAGGCCTTGAATTGATGATGTCAGATGTTCCAGCAAGGAATTTTATTCGTCTTTGTAAGATTATTATTCTTTGAAGGCTGTGATTGGAAAGTCTTTAGGGAAATGTTAGAGAAAAAGGTTTTTGAACTTTCATTTTTTTTATACTGTATCTTGCAAACTGAGTTTGTTCCCTGATGCATTTATTTTCATTTTTCCCCCCAGTATAACCTTTCATAATCCTTGGAAACCATCTGAATTCATTTCTATACACTGTAATTGAAAGCTCAGAACTGGAAAATAAAAATCTTGATTTTTTGTTTCTGCGGGTGAAGGTTTGTAGAATTTAAATCAATAGCCACGGGGTGAGCCCAAAAAAGAAGAGAATAGAACTCCCTTCAGCAAAACCTCCCTCTTGTTGCTTCCGATTGCGTGGGATTTTTTAAAAAGAAATTCACCCCAAAGTTAGAACGATATCGAATCCCTCGTCTGTTTTCATTTCCAACGTTGGCTGTGAGACTTCCTTCGGAGTTGTACGCGGTGTCGCGTTGCATTTGTGTGGGCAGGATAAGGACAATTTATACGCACTCCCAATTTAACAGTGACATGCCTTTCCTGAAGGTGTTGACCTAAGAATTAAATTATGCAGGGTTTCCACAGTGGATTTTTTTTTCCAGTAGCACCCTTGAAGAAAAGTAAGCCCCCCAAAAAAATCACAATCAGATGATTGAATCGGGTCTAAGTTTTTTTACGTTGACAGTGTTAATGTATGAATTATATTATGTGTTGTCTTCACAGGATTCGGGAAAAGTATGCAGTACTAAACACAAACAGTATCTTTGATGAACATGTATTCTGGCTGTTTCCGTAGACCTTTTCCAGGAATTGTAGACACTTTTAGAAGTGATTCATTGTTTGTGGGAACATGGGTATTGGTTTAACAGAGTTTGTGCTGCTTTTTTTTATCTATCAGTTCAAATTTCCAGGAAGTTGGTCTCGGTAGTTTTGAAACTTTGTAACAGCTGCATTGCTGCAGCCATTTGTTGTCATGTCTCCAGGGTGCAACAGCAATAATGTATGCTGATTCTCTTGAGCCACAAAAGGGGATCAGACTGTTCTGCCCTTCCAGTCTTATTTTGATAAATCATCACTGAGAGCTGATTGATAGCTCCTGTTCCTAGTCAATTCTTCTTTGTTCCCCCCAAAAGTGAAAGAGAAAATTCTGAATTTTGTTCCCTCTTTGTCCACAGGGCGTCAAACGGAGAGAAAAGACCCTAGAATGCACCTTGCCACAGCCCGTACCCGTTTGCGGGGACATCAAAATTGAGTTCTATCACAGGCAGAATCTGATCAAAAAGGTAAGAATCCTAGTTTCGGCAGTAGACCCATCCATTCAGCCCCGCCCCCTAAACATATTGACCAATCACAGCATTGGCCACATCACCACTGTACACGTGGGCAGCACAGTGTGTATCTCTTCAATGCCACATCACTGCACAACATGAACACTCACGCTACAAGTACGCGCACGCATGTTTTCATTTTCTAATAGGATTTTATCGTGTCGGTGGCATAGCCAAGGCTGTGATTGGTCAACATGTATGAGGGCGGGGCTTAATGGATCGGTCTATAAAGGATTTCCTTTAATCCACTACCACCTGTAATGTTAGTGTTATTATCTTTTGTGGTGTGCCCAGAAGAATGTTCTCAGAGGCTGTATGAGTTTTTTCCAGGCACACAAATTACAGCTTTTGCCCCGAAGCGAAAAGACCCTAGAAGGCACCTTGCCACGGCCCGTACCCGTTTGCGGTGACATCACTATTAAACATGGCTCTTTTGAAGAAAGTAAGGTGTAACTGTCAAACATTGAGGTTTGTGCCTGATATGACATCACACCTTTGCTCATGAATATGGAAATTCGCATTAGAAACCAACAAGGCACCAAAATACCCTTGAAAATGGCAAAAAGGAAATTTGAAAATAAGGTTAAATGGGACACAAAGGTGCATTTCCAAGGATTGCATTCAAAAGAAATACATTTTATGGGCCCTTTGAACTTAGTATGGCCGTGTCCGAATGAATGGCTTCAGCAGTGGCTACGGCTGGAATGCAGAGGATTCCTATTCTTCAACGTTGTCGTTGCAGCCAGCGGCCATAGCCGTAGCCGAAGTCGCTGGATTTGGACACGGCCTATGTATGCAGGGTTGGTGATAAACTTGCATTCAACAAATGGTTTTGGATGGACAGACAGGTTTTGGATGGACAGACAGGTTTTGGACCTTTGCCCGAAGGATTTCCTGAAAGATGTGACCTTAGAGGAAAGGAAGACAGTCAAACCCCCCCCCCCTAGTCCATATGATGTTGTGATGTAGAGATTCCGTAATTCTTAAAACAAAAAAATTAGAAGCAAATTATTAGCTGTTGCAAACTGCTTACTAACCAAACGGACCTATGGCATAAATGCAGAACAATGTTAATGGCCTCACGTTCGACCCCAGCAGAGTCTTTCTCAAAGGCTAAAAGAGAATGACTCTGCTAGGGTCGAAACACGAGGCCATTAGCATTTTTGTGCTCTTAAAAAATATACATACACCCTTGAGAGGATTTCACTCCGCCCACGTTTCATTTTTGCGTTGATCACATCCCTGATTAGAATGATTTTCTTTGGTGTTTCAGGACAAACTCTTTCATTTCTGGTTCAACACATTCTTTGTTCCGAGCTGCAAGACAAGCTCGTCAACCAACGGATCGGTGCCCGAGGTTTGCCGGCTGCCGGGGGCCAGGCACGCCATGGTGCTAACGCTGAAGAAGGACGAAGTAGACAAGGCCAACAAAGACAAGACCAACAAATTGTTCTCTCCCAACTTTAAGGTGAGTGTGGATACAAGTGATTCATCGCCCATCTTGATGGACGACCCTTTGGGTGAATTAGTTTGACAAGTAACACTTGTTCAGCAGTCCCTGCACTTAATTGCCCCCATTCCGATTTGCATTTCCAATTTAAAAACAAAGGGGGGTTTCTGATGACTGGAATGAGCCACCTGGTCTGACTTAACTCTTCTGAAGCTCAAGTTGAGGCCACACAAAACCTGTCACAGAAAGGCTTTGGGCAGTTCCACCTTTACGATCTGGTTTTTGCCTCGATACTTTCATGAAAGACGTGAACCAGGCAGCGTGATGTCAGTTGAAGAGAGACTAGCCCCCACGTCGTGTCTCAACCTCTAGTTTTCTATCTGTGGTGTCATGAAAAGTCTGTAAATCTTGTAAAATGTGACACCCTCATGTGCTCAGGACTTGTATATCTCCAATAAACTACAGGTCTTGTCGCTCAGAACTCTCACTGGACCAGAATCATTTTTACAAGACCTAAAATATTTCTTCCTTTTTTTATTTACTTTACTTCAAGGAGAGTGTTTGGAATTGAAAAGCTTAAGTGGACTCTGGTGACTTTTTGGGGAAAAACACTAGACAGACTGCGGAACTTGTTTAAATTTGGGGTTAACTTGCCTAAATTACTGGACTTTTGCCAGTGGTCCAGTTGGCATTTCAAGCCCTGGTGTTCTAAGGGTTCATTTCGGAACCAAAAGGAGGATGCAATCCATTTCCCCCCCGGAGTTTTCATTCTGTCAAACCACACCCCTGATTGTTGCACTATTTTTTTTTTTTGCATTGTCCTCAGGTAACGTGTATATTCAGCAACGTGGACGGTGACAAAGAGAGGCGGACCTCAGAAGACAGCGGTCAGTCGTCCGGAACAGGGAGCGACCACAGCGACCTCGAAGACATCTCAGACACAGACTCCGAGTCCGAGTGGAGCCCGGCAGAAATAACTCACGTATGATCGGAAGATTAAAAAACCTCCTTCTTTATCTTATTGTTACCCCTCTCCTATTTAAAAGCAGGCAGCAAAGGAAGTTCCATTTTCTCCTCTGTTCCAGTCGACCCTCTTAAGCCCACTTCGAGGCAGCCAACAATCACATACAACTGTCTATTTTAAGAGACAACATCTGTGAAAATACAGTTTCTTGGAAAGGTGCTCGCATTTCACAGAAAATAGCGTCAGAAAGTGAAATGATTCTTTAATGGCTTTTGTATATGTTACAATGTCTTGTGGAGGCATTTATGTATATTTGGATGAATGCTGGCCATTACCCCTCTCCCCAGCCCCCTCTTGCAAAGGTGCCCCCTCTTGCAGAGGTGCCCCCTTTACAAGTTTGCCCTCGGGCTAGAAATTACCCCCTTTAACAAGACTCCTACTGTATAAGTTCTGAGAACTGTGCTGCATTTTTTTGAAATAATCATTTCAAGTCGTTGTGAAACTGAAAAGTCATTCCACATTGCAATTGCATTGTTAGATTTTGTGGTGGTATGTAAGTGGAGGGAGGCGGGGCTTTGCTAGGGGGGGGCTTTCAAGAAACGGCTCACATCAAGGCACCAAAGGCATTGTCCTGGTTTAGTTGGTCAGTAATCTTTCAAATCTAATCCAAATCAAGAGAGGATTAAAGCAGTTTAAGGAGGATTAGTTTCCGTGAGGATATGGGTGACCCCCCCCCATAACACACCTGTTTCAGTTTAGTCCACTGGATTAGAACTCTGACCTATAAGTGGCTTATAAAGGATCCTCAGGATCACTTAGTCAGGATTAACGTGATGCAATGATGTCACTCAGTCCGACTCAAACCACAAACCTACTGAGGCAATGATGATGACACATGATTTGATAAAGGTCATCTCCCTCTCCCCACAAGTAAAAAGTAGCCCTCAAACCGCAGTCTCTCTTGTCTGTGACGCGTCATGCAGCCGCACTGTCTGCCCTTTCACGGGTTAAATCACTGGGGAGGTTTGGTCTGCAGTCAGTGTTTCAAACCATACAGATGCTACTTGATATACATGTTTACCCCCCCCCCCCCCCAGACCACGCATTCACACTGCAATTTTTAACTTCCAAAAATGGCACAGCACAAGGCAGCTTCAGTGTTTGTCTATAACGTCTCCAGTGACCAGTCAGCGAAACCAATCAGCTTGGCATTTCACAGGTCCCCCAGCTGTTTCACTGGTCCCTATCTTAGGGTTTTACCATTCAGCATTGCCATTTGTAATGGGACTTGGGTTTAAAACCAAAGCAATCTGTGCAGCGGTGGTTTACATGCAGCTGTGGGGAGCAATGAACCACATGTACAACCAGCCGCACCACTTGGAAAGAACTTTGACCGGTGCTCAGTTATTTTTAATTTGTAATTAGCCAGCAAACCAGCACAAAGAGGAAACGCTGGATAGTGTAAAGGCAAATACTACATGTATGAGTTTAGTTCTCTTGCACATGTCTTACCAGATGAAGATAAGATTAATTTTTACAACAAATTAACTGAATTTGATTGATTTTGTACACACATGCACAAAAGTGTGGTATAATTTGTAAAAACTTGTTACAAAGGCAAGCTGTAAAAAATACATCCACCCACATTCCCTATCCCTCAGTTTGGTTCAATCCTATTGTATTTAAATAAGTGGTTCTTTGTATGGTAATTTTAAATTTAAAAAAAAATGTTTTTTTGTGGGTCGTTCGGTTTGTGGGTCTTAACCATCATATAAACCGGGGGTATTTAAGCTGTCGCAAGCAATGGAATTTTCTACGTCTGTCATCAGATCTTGTGCCTGTGCCTGTACAACCATGTCCGGCTGTTGTTGACAGTTACAACACTGCTTTGTCTGCTGCCCTCTTTTGTTCAAATCATTCCAGGATCCATTTATAGAAAAACATGACATCAGCAGCACTATCTTTGGTAGAATTTTCATTCAGGAATATTACCCAGCTTCTTTGGGTCATTTTTTTTTCCCCTCGTCAATTTTGTCCCATTTTAAAAAGTAAATTTTGTTTTAATGGGGTCCCTCCTCTTCCAAACCTTTAGGTTATCTTCCCTTAAACCCTTATGCATTTCCTGCGCCTTCCATACTCCTATAGACCTTGATCATGCTGCCACCATCTTGGTCATGTGCCCTGCATCCAATAACAGTAATGGATGCTGATGTTCATTGTTCAAAAAGGAACCTGACTATATTTGCCCTTCCTCTGTGTGGTTACATTGATTTGAACGGGAGAAAAACAAGATGGCTGCACCATGATAAAGGTCTATAAAGAACATTTCAGGCCAGGCCATGGTACTCAAAGTGACATCGGCATCATATGCTCATTCCCAAGAATGCAGAGGGGGGTCATTTTGACAGTCGGATCAGACCGCAAAATGCAAAAAATTATTATTATTATTTTTTTTTTTAGTTTCTCAAAATTGAGCGTTGAAACCTGTCAACATAGATTCACAAATGTTTTTCTATTAGAATTCATTTTTTTTTTTTTTTTCACTGAATAAAACTCAACATTCCAGACATTCCTCTTTCTGAATTAACAACAAAAAAATGATTGTAATTTCATAGACAGATAATCGCAAAAAAAAAAAAAAAATTGTGGGTGATTTTAAATCAGATATTCTTAAAAAAAGGTGTATTTTTTACGGCAAGTGCCTTGGTCGGAATTCCAGGCCTGAGTCCTTACTCTGAATCTTCTGAGAGCAGGGCATTGTACTTATTTACTACTTAAACTACATGTATATCAATTAAAATGTCTTTTTAAAAAGTTTATTTATCAAGAGGAGCCATGGAGGAGACGTTGGAGATGTTAAAGGGCGCCCCAGTCAGTGGTCCCTCGATCTCGGCGACGAGAACTATAGAAAAGGCCGGCTCACTGGGGCGCCTGGTACCAGTCTCAAAAGTCTCCCATTGCATCCTAATGAGTTACTGAAATGCTTAAGAAGATTTAAACCCATTTCGTCTGAAATTATAAATAACATTCGTCATGATTTCCATGAGTCCCTTTTCTTCACCTTGACAATTTGAGGGAATCAGTTATCGTGGTTAACGAAATTTAGAATTGCTTTGAAATTCCAACCCCAAGTGAACTTGTAATTAAATTTTGAGATAAAACTGTTTTCCAAAACGTTTTCATTCCACACGATGATATTTTTACTTCCCTTTGTTTCTTTTTACTTGTCCAAATGCGTTAACGAGGATAAACGCTTAATTACATTTCAATTAGCCATATTAACCAAGGTGCTTTGGGGTTTTTTGTTTTTACGCCCGACAACTTTTGGTAAAAACACTTTTTGTTGAGAATGTGGTAGCCTAACTATATGTACTTCCGTGACATGTTGAACATGCACACAATGTTTTACTTGTGCGTAACTTGTGAAGTGGATTTTGTCGTATCATTTGTCGTAAACAAATTACGTGGATGTCATCTTAAATCTGCACCTTGTGTCTGGACGATTTACTCGTTAAAATCACCAACTCAAAACCTTGTGTAGTATTTAAAATATATTTGCTGGAATTCCTAGCTGATGCAAATTTGTCAATCGGTTTATTTTTTATCAGTGCATCATATTTTGTAAATGTACAGTTTGTTAAACGACATTTGTCCAAATAATGTGTATTTTTTGTACGTGGCCTTTTGTATATGTTCTGTATACATGAATATTTATTTAGTGTGAACACTTTTTGTTGTGGTCAAGAATGGCTCCACCAATTTTTGTGGGTTTTGGAATTGTTGTTTTTTTTTTTTTATAAAATGCTTCAAAATGAATCCATCATTGCAAAATCTGTTCTAAAAAAAAAAAAAAATTAGTAAATTAGTGAAGGACAACAATTTCTGACTTTTGAAAATGGTTTTCTCAATTTTTGAGAGCTTTCGACAACATGAAAATGAGAGTTACTGGGTGCTAAGTTTGTTTTATTTTGTATGACAGCATTGACATCAAGTGATGGAGAACAAAAACACACAAAAAAGTTCAACAAAACTTTTCCCAGCATTATTTTGTATAAATTACCTAACTCAAGATGTAAACATTGTACACCATTTCAGACAGTTTTGTAATGTTTTATATGCAAAAGTACACACCATTATTTTTTTACTGTTTAAAAAATTTACTTCATTGTCACCTCACTGGAATTTCTTTTCTTTGAATTTTGTTTATTTGTACCGGTGTTATTTTTCAATGCAGAGATGAAAGTGTAGTTATTTCACAAAATGATCATCTAATATTTGGCACGTAATACTTAATCGTTTCTCTCAGATTCTTAATATAGTAAATCATGTTGTTAAATGACGTGTTTTAATATTTGTAAAGATGGGTTCTAAGGTCAAATTCATTTTTTTTTTTATTTGGACACATTTTCCAGAGGAGTCCTAATGGAAGTGGAAAAAAAATATTAACAAGTCTTATTACCTCTGGTTAAAAGAGTGTTAAATATCATTGTATTTTGAACCCAACCAGAGCAAAATGTAACATCCCAAAGCATCCAATGACGTCACATTTCAAATGGGGCTTCACATTTTTGTACAGGGAATATTTATTTCATTCCTGAATATTTATGATATTCAATCAGAACGGCATTGAATTTGACCTTCTGACTTGCGACTAAATTCCTGGATGGAATGTAAAGACCCCATTTTTGGACATCCATTGACGTCACATATCAGATTTTGCTCTGAAAGAGAATGAAACCAAATCACATGTTACACCATTTTAGCACGAGATTTGAGACTTCTAATTTTTTCCCCAACTTTTGTAAGGCCTCTGTCTTTTGGAAAATGAGTTTGTCATAAAGCAGCTCTTTAATTAGCCTACTTTGGTGGATCAACAAATCAAAAGGACAAAGCCCTCTCGCATCACTGCATATGAACTTGTTTTTGGAGAGAAATAATGTTATTCAAACACATTTGTAGTTTCTTTTTCTTTTCTTTTTTTAATTGTAGTAAAAAATTCATTCTTAGTTATCCACTCTCATCGTTTAATGTGGAGGGCAGATAATGAAATGTATGAAGTCACTGAGAAACAAATTCCTGGTCGTTCCAGATTATATTTTTGTTTAGGAAAGTAAATAACTGCCACATTGTAAGTGACGTATGCACCAAATTTTGCCTTTAAAAAAAAAATCAAAAATAATTTTGTTTTCCTGATCAAAACAGAATTATTCCGATTCCTTTTTTTAAACTGGAATTCTTTCATCAACTTTTGTGAACATTTTTTTCTTCTTGAACATCAGGCTCTAAGATTCAACGAAAATTTCATCAATGTTGAAACTAGAAGTGTCGTTTATATGTTTTGAATGATCATTTTATAAAACTCCTTTTTTACTGTAGGGAACACTTCGATAGAACAGATGTTGTTCTCTGGCAAATATGTTAGTTTTAAATTGTAAAATTACCAGTGCAGCAGTCGAAATCATGAAACGATGACAGTAATAGTTCCCTTTTTGGGGGTAGTAGTCCTTTATTGGTGCAATTTTTTTTTTCAGAAAGTATGAATTCCTTAAAATATAGAACAACAGCAATTGAGGCATGTCAGCTTTAGATATTGCACAAATCAACTTGAATTTTGCAATGTTTGTGAAAACATTTTGATGAAGCGAGTAAACATTTAACTTTTACAGGCTTTGGTTTTTTTTTTTTGCCTCTGGGTATGAAACATGGGTGCATTTGCAAACTTTTTTTTACTAATGGTGCTCACTTATTGTTAATGGGACTTTTCAATGATATTTTAAATGGTAGACTTCTTGGGGAGTGGCGTAGCCAGGTATTGTGGGGGTGGGGGCCAGGGGCCATGTGCACCACATGTATCTGGATTTGTTCGTAGGGGCACCTGGGGGGGGGGGGGGCTGGAAAATTTTGGGGGACAGGTGCCCCGCCCCCCAGGCCCCTGCCCCACCCCACCCATGGCTTGGTCGCTGATGGCAGCAGACTTACCGGGTAAATTCATATTTGTTTTGAAAATATGCACATGCTCAGAACTACATAACCAATGGAAATTCATTGCACGTCTGCTGCCACCTAGGGCCCCGAAGTCTCCCGTTCAGTTTGTGAAATTTTGTTTCAACGTTAGTTGTTTATTGGTCATTGTGAGTACGTATTGTGACCATTAATGTGTAGACTCAAATGTGCAACGAGGTTTCAGTATCGTAGAACTGTTAAGCACGGACAAGTTAGTATTTTTTGCTCAGCAGAAACGGGTTATCAACCAAGATGCCATGTAATGTACATTGATCGTGACTGGTTCCCTGTTAATTGCTGCTTAGCAAATTATTGTGTTAAGCGATATTTCCTGCTTTAAAAAAAGTTTTATAAAATCAGGCCCATGTCATTTTTCATTATTATCAGGGTAACCAAGACTCTTTCACTTAAGGCTGGTTTATAGTCAGTCGGGCGATGGTCGCACGGCGGTAAAATTGACGCCTGACGCAGTTTATAGTCGACACTGATGCCTCAGCGACCATAGACTGCAATGAAAAGGCTCAGCGTCTAGCGATCACAGTGTCGGGCGACTATCATCGCGCGACCAACTATAAACCAGCCTTTACAGCTGCAATCTTGGATAGAGAGAATGAAACTTTTTATTGTGGAACTGAAAGTCGGGATCTCAAAATAAATGGAGAGTAAACGGATTTTTGACCCCTTGCACCAACGTCACACGCGGATTCTATCTGCCACGCTCACCATCTGGGGAGTCAAATAGCCCGTAAAAGTTTTTGTAAGCGTTTAAACACCGCGTCGCCTAAAATGCGCACTGCATCGTACAACACACATGGACATTGACTCCCGAAATGGCTCTGCCAAAATGATTGAGATGATGACGTCAGGTGAATTGGATCAAGGATCGCAATACTTGATTGAGATGTGGTCCACAGCACCCATCTTCACAGATCTGCTTACCAGAAAATACTGCTTACCACTTTTACATCGAATTACTTGTTATTTGAAAAGCATAAGTGGTGCTTGCTGAGGAGCTCATAGAAATCAACCCAGGCCGAATTTCTCATTCTAAGTACAAAATGGTGTCATCCAAGAATGCAGCGAAGCTAACTTAACGTTAAATACCAAAGGAGCACGTGGTAAAATCATTATCTTAAAAGTGTCTTTGTTTTGTTTTGGTTTTTCCCACCCATTTTTTTTTTTTTGTGGTGGGGGGGGGGGGCGGGGTTAATGTCATTTCCTATTTCAAAATTCTTCATTTAACTTCCACTTAAGTTTGTATAAATGAGCAGAACTGAGAACAAACAGAGTGAGAGAATGAGTGATAGTGATGGTGGGGAGAAGTCAATACAATTTATTGTGTACAGTTGTCACTGATTATTACCAATGTAAAAATACTATATATTTTATGGAAGAATATAAAGTTGGATTTAGGTACAAGTATGCTTGTCATGTGTCATTCTGTGCTTTGCTTAGTCTACAACAAGCTGTATAGTTAGTCGATCATTTTAGCTTTTAATAGGCATCCCACCTCTGTAGCCCCACACCTGATGCCCCTCCCCCAATGGGAAAGATAACGGTCTTCGGATGTAGGTTTTGAGGTATTGCATGGTGAGGTATCAATGTATATATGGTTTGTGGTAACACCATGTGACTATATCTACTTTGCTATATGATGTGAGAACTTGTCTTACTATTATTCTACTACCGCAGAGTACATTTCGGAATTCGGGGAGGCAACTTAGTTCTGAAAAGAACTGTCCTGCTTATTAAGTACTACCTTGGGAGGTAGGAAATTGGCCGTGACTACTACTACTTTTGCTTAGTGGATCGAGGGGACTTCTCGGATATTTGGGCTTAGGATGTGTCCTTAGCTATTTTGTCTGTTCTAGTATTTGGTTATTTTTTACCTCCGCCGAGGTTATAACTATCGCTACCTATTGGCAAAATTCTAAACCATAGTCCTTTTTTCCCCTTTTTTTCTATTTGTTTGTTTGTTTGTTTGTTTGTTTGTTTGTTGTTGTTGTTGTTGTTATTGTTATTGTTGTGTTGTTTTTTTACCGATCCATGCTGCATTGTCTGCAAGATTATGAATTATTCAACTCTTGAAAATATCAGCCACCCTGTTCCACAGTTTGATAATTAAGATTCATTGCAGTTATCAACTGTTCCACCATCGATCAATGCTTTAGCCACTCTGATAAAAAAAAAAGCTACTTCTTGACTAAATCGCTGCTTGTGGTTTTTGCGGTTTTGCATATAGCGCCTCTACGTACATGCGTCCCAATATCTATATTTAGCAACGCGCCAATTTTAGCAACTGACACGTGAATAATTCGCACGTGTAATGACGTCATTACTGCAGCCAGCTTTATACCCGGCGGGATACGCCAGCTCACAAGACTATGAAAAACTCAGGGTATTCGCCCTGCGCAAATCTACGTCTTTTCATTTTAATAAGATGACTAAAGGAGTCCTTTCGGGGGGCGGCAGTGACGTCACTAGTTACGCCACACAATGCTCTTGGGCCGGATTTCATATACAAGGTATCATTTTGATCCAGTACGTGTGGGTAATAAAAAAACGTCCATTTTCTTTTGTGTGTTTTTCTATTTTGTTGTATTCACTGTCGATGAGGATCAAAGGATTTTCTTTTCTCTTTTCTCACGCACTTCCACCGCGCATCCTTTAGTCCTGTAAACTCCCATTTATAAACACGAACAAATAATGTACTGAAGGCAGTACTTCAAACCAGACTTTCTCCCAAAGCCGTGGGTATTTTGTTCTAATTTTGTTCTAACCTGTCAGGTCATGGTTTTGATTCTGGGAACGAATGAGTGCATTTTCGTCAGAAAATCAATGGTAAAACGCCTCTTAAATGCGGCTGTCCAGAAAAGAAAAGATTTTGTTTTTATGTGTGGTTAAAGTATTGAAGAAGCTCTGCACAAGACAATTATACGCAGTGACTTTGGACATAATTCTTGACGGAGCTCGGTGACTGTCATCATCTGGACGAGATCATTTAATTTATCTCGCCAAGTCGACTTCGTTAACAGAATAAGTCGACTATACTGGTGTAATTTATCTTGCCAAGACGACCGTCTGAAACGGATAAGTCGAATTGAATCTTTGCCTCAGTAAAGTACCGCAATATTGGCGAGATAATAGACTACGCAAGTCTCGCGCGTATCTGAACTTCCGGGACCAAGTTGGTCCCAACCATGTTGACTTTTACGTGTGCGAGATTCTGTTTCTTCAAATATTGTAGTTTAACATGTTTATGGCCAAGAAAAAATGTAATGTGCTTTTTTGGAAAGTGAAACATCATCGGTGAAAAGTATGAAAATAAACTAAATTTAACAAATCAACGGGGAAAAACGAGAATAAGACTTGACCTCGGTTTCTGATTACTTACAAATTAAAATTGTTTTTATAACAAAATGGCTTTGAGTATGATTTATTTTTAAGAATTTATATGAACAAAATTTTAAAAGAAGAGTTGGTTTCATAAAAAATGTATGTATAATCTTCTTTCGACTTGTTTTCTCGTTTTCCAAGTGGTTTGACACCGTAGCTCTGTAGTTCGTTTGCCGGTAATTCCTCCACGGTCAATGTAAACGTTTGACATTGGTTGACATAATATCTTTATAATACCATGTAAGACATATTATGTAAATCTGTGTGAGCATTTATGTTTTTCTTTCTTACCAATGTTGAGCCGGGGTCCATAAACCGATCAGGGAGTTAATCATTTGCATTTCTTAACTTATACAGACGTTCAAGCCCCTTCATGCCTTGCTTGGGCATATTATAAGTAGTTTCTGTAAAGACCCTGATATGCAATACTGAACGAAACAGTAAAATTGAAATCAGAGGAAAAGTTTAATATGGCCCTCGAAGGCGGTCACGTTGGCTACCTTTTGTAAGGATTGAGCGCAAATCAGTGACGCAACCAGAAAAATCTTGTGGGTGGAGAAACAGTTTACATTTGAGAGGGATTCTCAGGGTGTGCCCCCGCCGCCACCCCACCCCAATGTCGTAAACTCTCCTTCTTGATAGCAATTTTCCCTTACCTATTAGTTTCCATTTTTCTCCCGAGCATCAACCCCTATAGCTGCGCCATTGATGCAGGTCAAAATAGACTAAAATGTAAAATGTGACCATGGCAGTTTTGACGCCCCCGTCTCCCCAAAGGTTTTGAAATCTTAGAATATTCCCACTCACGCGATGTATCCAAATCTTAACTTTGCTTTATAGCAGGTTTGACATCTAAAACATAACATACAAAAGAACAATTTAGAGTGGGCCTTGTGGACGTGGAATTGTTGCTGTTAAAGTCTACAAACTATACGTTAATTATTTCAAGTATATTTTGTACCGGTAGTTAATTTTGGATTAGGGCTGAACCCAGATGTCGTTATCTCACCGTGGGTCCAACCCTCACTTTCCGAGAGAGACTATAGGTTTTCCCGCCACGACCGTGAGCCCATCATAAGCTTTCACTGAACGATGAGTCGTCCGATGGTAATGAAGTCTATATTAAATAGCCATAATTGGACACACTGATTATAACCAGACAACGAACCAGACTTTGTCGGTCAAGATTTTCACTATAAAAGTGACAGTGTAGTGTTTGAAACGATTAAGCACTTCGCGTCGTTGTGAACAGAGGACTTCCATGACAACAAAGATCCACACTCAATGGCAGTTCTGGTCTGCAAATGCTTCCATTCTTTGCACAGATCAAGATACGTGTAATCAAACCAGCCTGTGAAAATTTCAGCCCATTTCGTTGTTTCATTTTGCGAGAAAATGGTAAAAATGCGATCATTATTTCTGTCATCTCAGGCAGAACGTTGGTCTCACTGTGACACCAAAGTTAAATTTGGATCCTGTTTAATTTATTATTCAAAAGCGATAACACTTCAGGCAGAAACATTTCAAGGAATGTTTTTCTCCCACCATTATCTTTATACAATGTAAGGTATGTAAATCAAATCTGTGAACATTTGTTATGCTTTCTTACTCATGTTGAGCTGGGGTTTTAAGGAGGCACATGGTCACTCTTTACTGATCTGCCTGAATATGAAAGGCGTTTCGTTAGATCTTGGAAGTTTTACTCCCATCCTACGGTTTTCAATATACACACACCATGCAACCGTCCTCCATGTCAATAACTCTTCGACTCTGATAGAATTTGATGTTGCAAACTGTTATACCAACCAAAGGGACCTGTGGTTTAAATGCAAATTTTTTTTTTTTTAAATGCTAACTCACATTTCGACCCTAGCGGAGCCTTTCTCATAGGCTAAAGGAGAAAGACTCGGAAAAGGACTCTGCAAGGGTCGAAACCGCGTGAGGCCGCCTCAACAAATTGTTTGTTCTCTTTTTTCAGATCAAAAACAAATAATCTATTGGATCAGTACTCGGGTTTGACCTTTATAATCAATGAGCTTTCAGAAGTAAACTAAATGTTTTATTTTCCCCTCCGGTAGATCAATTATCCGTAGTTGTCTCCTAAAATCCATCATCATCAAATTATATTATTAAACTGAGGTCAATATTATTGGGTGTAAGGTTACCTTAGTACCTTATAGCTTAAAACCTGTGGATGCAACGCAACCATGCATGCAAAAGGAACGAATTTGTTGCATGTGGTTTTACGACCCATCACACGAAAATTATTTGTGAATTGAATTTCCGTAAAGGTAAAATATAGGATTGGTATAAGCTGACAGTGCAGTGTTCTTACTTTGTTTGATTCAATGTATTATACATGAAAAAAGTGAAAATTTGTGCTTAATCCGTCGTTCGAGTCGGGAGAAAACAGTGAAAACCGTTCAAACTTTTCAGTATTTAAACACATTGTCCTTAAGTTGGATTGTTACAATCGAAATTGAAATTGGGTTCTTCAAATTCTGTTTCTCGACTTTGACAATACTTCAGACAGAAATATTTATATGGAAGATTAGTACTGGTATATGCACTTCATAATCGGGTAAGCTTTCGGGCTGATACTCAGAAAAACAATTTTTGATTAATAAAAAAAAAATTAAATTAAAAAAAAAAAAAAAAAACTGTATTCTATCTTTAAGTTACTTCTTTGTAAACTGGTTATGACCATCTCGTGCGAGATAGCTCTTGAAGTCTTAGATCTCATGTCTGGTTTTCACAGGCACGGCTTCAAGAAGAGATTGGGTCCTTAAATAGCTTCGTGCTGAAATCTTGGATCTTATTATCATCTCAATTTCAGCGTAGCATCCACTTCTAGAGGGTTTCATTCTTTTGGGCGGACTTCTATTTTTTTTGGTGTCAAGACGTTGAACGCAACACGGTGCGCCGAGATGCCTCCTTTTCTCGAAAGGTACGAAGACTTAAACTTTCTTTTTACCGGTTGAAACCTGACCATCCAAATTTGGAAGTGGATAATATTCTAACAACTGTATTTGTTTCCCTATTTTAAAGGCATTGCATACGTTTGGTAATGACTCTGACAATTTTTGGCAATAAAAACTTACTTGGTAAGAAGTACAGCAGCTTTGAATAGTATGATGCATTTTGAGAAACGTTTCACTTCGAAGTACTGCAATAATGGAGAAATATATCACTTTTTATCACCCAAAAATTTGAATCTGAGAAGCGTTATGGCCGTAACGCTTCTCAGAATGTGTATTCCAATGACGGATACTTCTGCGTGAACGCAACTGCTCCAGATTTTTGGTGATATCTCAAAAACGCTGCCACCTTTTGAAATGAAATTTACACAGGTTAGTTTTATGGTGTATATCTACAATTATATAGCATTAAGGCAAACGTACGGTTCAAAAAACCAAAGGTATACTTTGCCTTTAAATAAAAACAAATAATAAAAAACCCTCATAAAAACACAATAAAGCCGGAGATACTTTGTATCTATTTATTTATTGATATTATGTACATACATATTGCTTTAGGAAGTGGGGGGGGGGGGGGGGTGGTTCCGACAGTGCGGGTCACAAGATTTATTCCTGAGTGGAAATAAATCTTTATTTGAAGCGAAAGCTTAACCACTTTTCCCTGTTATCTTCTAAAAACATTTAATGAAATTATATATTTTAATAAGTAATTGTTTAACATTGTGCCTTATCCTGCCTATCATGTTCTTATTAATTTGAGTTTTATTTGATGAAAAAAAAAAAATGTTAGTGGCATCATGTTTCGACCGTCAGATAGCAGAGTCTTTGTTTGAATTCGATTACACCGAAGATGACACTGTCTTGGTGTACCAGCGCTTTGCCGCGGTGCCATTATTTAATGACTTAATTTACTTTGTGCAGACTGGCATTTAGGGCGTTGTAATTTCATGCCAGACATTCTGGTATTATTGAAAAATATATATAGGCCCTACTTCCGTGTGCATTGTTCCTCCACATCCAAACAGTACACAGACTTTCTAACCTGACAGGGTTCACTGTGCAGTAGATTTTGAACGCACACATGTAAAAAGCCGGAAAGCAAGACCACGTGACCATAACATTGAATGACACCACGCAAAGGCGAAGTGATGTAGCCTTCCGCTTGGTTGGAAACAGGCCCTCCTGTTTGACCCAAGGTCGATGCTTTCATGCATCGCTCTACTGTTTCTTTATTTATACTGACTTATTTTACAAGCTTCTTTTTAGTGGTAAAATATTGGCAAATAAAACTAGTCAACATCGTTGAAAAAAAAATTAAAAATATATATATGCAATAACTTTCCCTTCCTTCCTCTTGCATATTATGATAAGATTTCTAAGCCAAATTTAAATGCTGGTCATGTCAGCGAAAATTATTAGTTCTGGAATTTTCTTTAATACGTTTATTCTCAAGTCCGATGGGTTTTGAGTGTGCTTTGATGTTTTGTGACTACACAATGCTAATTAACTACTTCAATCTACGACTAATTATTTTATCTATCGCCAGACATCGAATGCTAATTTCCCGAATGTGCCGAAAACTAACAAAAAGTCAGAAGTATTAAATTTGCCGTACACATAAATTTGAACGTAATACCAATATTTCAGGTTTATAAATAAGTGATAATTTAATAAGGAGAGTATTAATTCGTAATAATTTATGGGACAGACAACAATCTTAAAATATGTTTGAAAATAATTAAGTAAATAAACACAAACAAGAACGACTTGTAAAAGTCTAACAGGATACTTCACTGAGCGGAGTGATAATTTGAGGTTAAGGGTCAAATCAGGGCGAGCTTGACTTCCTTGGAAGCCGTGTACTGTACTGAAAAAGCCGATTATCTCAGAAAATGTCATTTTACGTGGACAATGAAACACAGCAAGGCGATATTTTATCGGAATTAATGGAGGTACTTGTGTCATGTAAGCTTGGAGAGTGTTCAGTTTTGATGTAATTGCTCTGAGACGGAGGTTTTCAGCGGTTTTCTCGGGGAACTCTGCGGGTCCGGACAACTGGCCTGGGAAAATAGGCACCCAACATGCTGAACGCTGTGTGTGTATACATCGTGTGTTTGCCATTTTGCGGTGTAGTGCATGAAATAGTAATTTGAAGTTACTTTATCTTTCGGAAACTTGGGGGATATCCAGTTCAATTCGGAAATTTGACTCGCGGATATTTGATTAATATCGCACATTTTGACAATGGCTGTCAAGTCAGTGTCGTAATTCCTTCACGGCATTATAAATGCAAAACGGAATAAAACCAGGACGTCTACCGCTTGGATTGGAGACAGTGGCGTGGGAAATGTTTCCTTGACAGTTTTTTATCATGTTGGGCGCTCCATGGACACGGATAAATATTAATAAATTTCTGAGTTTTCTAGGAGTCTTCGTCCTTCCAGCATCCACCAGGAAAAGAACTTCATTCTTAAATGATGTGACATTTGTTTGAGCGAAAAACCTTGCACTGTTTCCACAACAGTTAAACTTATTTTGTATAACTTCTTAACCTCACTCAAGTTTCTTGAAGAGAGCCATGGCGTCGAAGTTGAGAGAACTTGTCAGTAAGAACAAGACGCGATACACCGATGGAAACTTTGACCTTGATTTGACTTGTATCCTTTAAAAAAGAATTAATTTTGTATTGTAAATTGTGTATATGTAAAGAAGTGTAAACTTATATACCTATGCAAGGTAGTGCCTATGCAATTAGTTTTTCCATTTATTTAAAGGGGGGCTGTGTTGTCATGATTACATGTATAGCAGGCCTGTGGCTGTGCATGGAAAGATGACCTCTCACCCAGATACTGCACACGCACACTTGCGGTCAAATCACAAAAAGGGTTTTGTCTTTGTCAAACTGTGATGTGACTTCCTGCGCACTTGTGTGACAACTAATATAATATCATGTGAATGCATGTAACTACTTACGTGTACATGTACACAGTTATGTTTACAGTTGTGCAGCCACTCACAACCCATGCAGTTGAATAGTTTCAAACGGTTCGTCAACCCTCTCACTGGGTTTACATTACCTAGAGTCATTTACATGACGTACACAAAATGGCCTTAACTGTAAAGGAAGTGTACACCTTTATGTATATAACCATTCTAAGAAAGGTCTGATACTTCACAGACACTGAGACAGACGGAGGCAATTGCCTCTATGCGCCTGGTCATTGCCTTGGTGCCCCTTGAAATGTTCACAGTAGAAACTGACAAAGAGGTGCCCTTTAGTCTTTACACATGACAGAAACTGCCTTGCCCCTAATATAAGAGTGAAGTATCAGGCTTGTTACACATGCATATATCATGGAGGTAGAATTAAGTCCATCCCACGTACTGTACAAGGGGGATCAGGTTGGCGTAGTGGTTTCTTTCCCTGCCTTCTATGTTTTGTGGACCCCCGTTCGTATCTTGCCTCAGGCTGGAGCCTTGCATGTGGATTGGGTTTTCAGTCCACACCTAGAGCCAATTTCATGGCAATGCTTAGCGTGGAATTCTGCGCTTACGCCCTGGTACAGCCCATAGAAACACACGCTTTAACAGGGCGCCGTAAGCGCAGAATTGTTGGTAACCAGCGCCATGAAATTGGGCCCTGATTGTGTGGCTTTCCCCCCATTTGCAGTTTCCCTCCCACAGCTAAAACGGAACATTTCTTCTCGTTTTCTAGTCATGCTATTATTGGCGCTAATGCACTGTTGGATGTGTAAAGAAATAAAGGAACACCCAAACATGATTTTTGTATTTTAAAAAGGAAGTCGGTAATTTCACTTTATGTGTGTGAAACTGAAAGTACTTTTGCAGTCAATATCGGTTGTGATTGTATTGATAAAAAAAAAAGCACTTTTGATGATGTTGTGTCATGTGTTGCGCAGCCGAAAAACCATGTCGTCACGTGTTTTGTGTACATGGATTGACCTCTGCAGCAGAACAACAGTTTCTGTTTCGTGGTTTGATGAAATTGAACCAAGGATTGTAGAAAATTTCATAGTGTACAATGTACGTATGTACCGCTTCAGAATGTAACTTAGTGCTGTCTTGCAAAGCCTTAACTCCAATGAAGAGCTCTCTTGTTAGACCTTGTACTACTTTTCCCCCGGCCAGCCCCACATGTCTGAATAACCAGTTTGATTTCTGTGCGATAATGTAATTTCATGTCGTAAATAGTTAAATGCAAGTAGGGTTGTTTACTCTTCCCGCCACAACTGATTCGGCTAGCCAACCTAGTTTACAAGCTTGCCGCCAAGCATGATGTGCTACATGTAGGTTATAAACCTCCCATGATACTATCATGGTATCGTGATAGAGCATCCACTCAATGAGCGAGGAGGATTGTGTTATCATGATACAAGACCGCCCACTTATAAGCTACGGTGGCTATCATGATACAAGACCGCCTACTTATAAGCTGCAGTGGCTATCATGATATGTGGCGGCAAGCTTTCAAACGGTGGCTAGTCGAATCAGGTACCTGCAAGGCTACCTCTATCATAAGAAGCAAGTTAGACTGGCCAAAAATACTCTATAGTGTATAGGATTGTGCACTGACCTTCTTGAAACATAGAATGGTGTTTAATGTGCAACCATGATGATGTTAGAACGGTAAATACTGTTGCAAGTTTACTTTCAGGAAAGTAAAATGTTTTGGCCCCAGGGCCTGTTCAAAACTTCACAATAGCCATTCTGATTTTTTGAATGCGGAAATTCCCTTGCTTATTGGTTAATAATGCCCTTGCCCCTAAAAGATGGGGAATCCCAGGCCAACACAAAGAAAACATGGAAACCACCCAGTAAAGATGCAAAACAAAAGGTGAACTTTTGTTATTCACGAAAACAAATTGCAATTTGAAGGGGGTGCACAATATTAGGCAAGATTGACAAAAAAATAACTGTTCACAGATTTGCACATAAAGATTGTCATTTTGGAAAACTGCCCATTGAAATATTTTTGCCTGAAACGCTATTAGTTTTTGAGAAATGAGAAAAACAATTAGTTCTGACCAAAACCTGTTGTTCTAAAAAAAAAATTTTTTTTCTTCTCACTATTTTCTTTTGATTCCAATGACCGATTGAGCCTAAATTTTCCCTGGTTCCTTATTTGTTTGTGTATACATGTATGTTGGCATTGTTGGGTCACATTAAGTGCAGATACTGGTGTTGACATTACATGTACCAATGTTGTTAAAATGGGCATTAAACTTTGTCACATGTAAACAAAAAAATTCAAGTAAACAGTTTAGAAAAACAAGTAAAGGTACATGTACATGTAGAAGAAATTGCTTGACGGGGCAATTGAGGGTCGTTCTGTCCCCCTAAAAACTCCCATATTCTTTCAAATTCTTGCATACTTTTATCAGTTGCCCTGTGCTTTACAGTAAATGTAGCATATTTTTATTGTTGTTAGTTGTACATTGTTATGCTGGGACCCATGGAAAATGACTGGATTTCACTGAATTTGCCACCCAGCTTAAAAACACACTAAATAAATAGATTTATTGTTGCATTTACACGTGTACCTTTCTGGTAATGAAACCAGTGGACCCTCAAAAGCGACTAGCACTGTGACCCATGCCTGAAGACACCTGTGCAGAGAAAATGATGAAGAAATGTCCATTTAGATAGTTGGGGGGGGGGCAGGTAATGTTCCTGATTGCTTGGGTTTTTTCCCTTAGATGTAGGGTCTAAAAACCCAATCCACATGCAAGGGTCCGGTCCGGGATTCGAAACGGGGTCACAGAGGTGAAAGGCAGGGAATAAACCACCGAGATGATCCGAATGCCCTTCCAACCTGAATGCAGGTACTTCTGAAATGCAGTGGCTGCATTTCATACACAATTAATTTTAGGACAAGCGTAGACCCTATACAAGTTGTTTGATTAATCAATTTCTTCTGTGCAAGTACTTCTTTGTGTGAGGTTATTCCACTGTAAACCACTCTCACTCTACACACAGACTGTTTCCAGCCTTTGCCAGAAGCCCACGCATTCTCAGTCCTTCATTTTAAGGAATACAAGGAGAGCTAAAAACTGCTTTCCTTTGAATTATTAAGGAGAGCTCTTTGCTCTCCTCAGAATTAAACTCCACAAATTAGTATAAAAAAAAGGAATAAGAACGTAAAACAAAAATCTGACTGTTTAAAATTAATTTTTTAAGCACATTTCATATGAGGATTCATGCGTACCGCATTGCATTGAAGGATTAGTTTGGCAGATTGTTATCTTTGTAACATGATCAACGCAAATTAATGCCATACATCAGTTGATAATTTCCTGCCATAAATACATTTTTTCTTTTAAAGCCCCAGCTCAACATTGGTAAGATAGAAAAACATAGTAGTTCACAGATTTACATATTGGTATAAAAATAATGATGGTAGAGAACTTACCCTGAAATACTTCTGCCTGAAGTGTTATCATTTTTGAATAACAAACGAAATACTATCAAAAGTTAATTTACGTCTCACGTGAGACCAAAACTCTGCCTAAGAATGTATACAAAAATGTCGAATGCAATTTGTACCGTTTTCTTGCAAATGAAATGAGTGGAGATGACCTGAAATTGTCACAGGTTGGTTTGATTACGTCTTGATTATTTTGTGCAAAGAATGGAAGCTTTTACAGACACTTTACCAATGTTGAGCTGGGTTTTAAGGGGTTGCTATTTTTCGCACTCTTTGATCAAAGTTGAGTAGTGCAGAGGAGAATGATTGCACTCACTCTCCTCAAAAATGAAGGTCTGATCGTTCAACTAGATTCCAGTACGATTACCAAATCTTTAACTTGGCCGAGCGGTCAAGCGCACTGGACTCAAGCTCTGGTGTTTCTGATCAGCAGAGTGTGGGTTCGAGTCCCGGTCCTGACACTTGTGTTCTCAAGCAAGACGCTTGACCATCATTGCTTTGTCCTTTGGATGGGACATAAAACCGCAGGTCCCTTGTGTTGTGTAATGCACATAAAAGAACCCAGTACACTTATCACTAAGAGAAGAGGTTTGCCCCGGTGTTTCTGGCAGTGGCTGCTGAATGCACCACAGCACCTTGTAAACCCTTAAGCTGCTACATAAATAATGTAAGTCTCATGATTCAAAAACTTCAAAAACCTGTCTTGAAAAATAATAGTAAGCGCTTTGAGTCGCCCATAGATATAGCCAATAGCTTTACAAAAACCAGTTGTTGTTATACAATATAATCAACACTTGAAAACTGCTTTATCATGAACTGCAATTGTAAAGTGCTCAGTTTCACGGTAACAACTAAACTGAATGTTAAAATAGAAACTGCAACCAACTAAGTGGTTTAGATCACAAGTTCATTCGTCTTGTGCTGTGGAGTCTATTTTAAGACCATTTTCATGTCAATGCATTTTAAACTCAGAAGGGCGCACAATGGAACCACATGTGATTCTAAGACGATAACGTGTGCAGGTCTACCTTGGAAGATACACAAGTAGTCTTAGTATGGTATACAGTATCTTAACTTAAGTCGCCATGACAAGAAACACACTTCTAAGGGGGCATCAAGGCAACGACCAGGGGCATGGCTGGGGTTGAATTTTAAGAAAATCTCCACTGAAATTGTTTCTGGCCATCAATATATTTTTGCAAGATCAAACAATTTCTTCCTGGTTGGATATTTGCTGATCTTTTACTTCGGAGATTTTAACTAGAAAAGCCGAAGTTTGTGTAAAAAAAAGTAAGCATTTGGAAAAAGACGATATCGTAGGACCTGTTCAAGGCTCAAAATTTACACTGGACTGCAGGCCCGAGGCCAGCGATTTTAGCGTCAGGCCAGTGAATATATGACCAGACAAGTCCGATGGGCTTCTGTTTTTGATTTGAATAACAATACCTCACTGTGTAATATCTTAAAGTATAAAAAACAAAAATGATGTTCAGAAATTGACTTTGAGTCTGATTAATTTATCTTCCAATTCTGTTGAATATCGAGGTATACTTGCCCATCGAAGACAAATGAGATTAATCTTCTCTTAGTGCTTGCTCAAATAAAAATGGTAAAAATATTAGACTGTTGAGATTTTGATTCTTGTTTGGAATGAGGGCCCAATTTCATGGCTCTGCTTACCAGAGAATTCTGCGCTTACGGCGCCCTTTAAAGCACGCGATTCTATGGGTCGTAAGCACAGAATTCCGCGGTAAGCAGAGCCATGAAATTGGGCCCGGGTCTTGTAATTGAAAGATTTTTGGTCCAGTAAAACTTTAAGCCACAAGCCCTGCGGCCTTTGTGGATTTTCTCTCCGATCTCGAGCCCTGAGTTGTAATGTTACTGTCCCAATGCTTAAACTGCTCCATGTAGGCAATGTAAAAATCAGACAATGTTAAAAAGGATAAACAAGATTTCTTTTCCCACTGGCCTTCCTTCTTCTTATACATGTACATGTGTGTGGGTGGACAGCAGGGCACAGAAGGCCCATTACTAACACACACACACAACCCGGTACATTATTCACTTCATTAGTACGTGTGTATTTTATACACCTTGGACTTAACGCGATGGTTTCAGGATATGCTTGACTTTATCGTTATTTCCTCCTTCTCAGTCGACTTCCTGGTTTCCGGGTTCCCTATTTTTCTTTATAGAATTTGAAGTGAATTCAGCTTTTGTGTCTTAGATGTACATGTAACACTTCAATGAGGCGATAAGAGATTTTTTGTGAAACAATGTGACAAAAAGTATGCTACTTACAAGAAAAAAAAATTAATTACATGTACATGTAAGTCATTTGTGTGTTCAGGTTTTTGTTCCACTGCTTGACGTGTACATGTACAGTAGAAACAAAATTCCATAATTTGTTTTGCCCATCTCTTGATTATGTGTAAAGTACATGTACACGTAGGGATGATAGTCTTTTGGAATCTGAGTTAATTAAGACAATTCATTTACTTCAATATATTTATTTCTATATATTTTTTTCCGCCTAGGATAAAAATATTGAATTTAATTTTCAGATGTTTCAGTTTGCTATAAGCACACCAGGCTACATATGAAAATATCCAATTCTGTGGTCGTAAAAAATTTATGTTTTTTTTTTTTCTGAGATATTTTTTGGACACATAATACAAACATACATATACAGTGCACTTAGTCCAATACAATCAAGGAGCCATAATCGTAAATCATGTAAATCCTTGTAGTGAAATAGTTGGAAAGTTTAAATTCCTTCGGTATTGCAATGCTTTTTATCCCCAAACATCTAGGGCTTTAAGTTTTTTTTAAAGCAATTTCAGCCAATTAATGGAATGGTGCTCTTTGTAAACTCACAATTATAATCCTTGTTCATATGACATGTACTTCAGCCGAAAGCGAACGGACATTTCTTGCGTTACATTTGGAAAACAGTGCGTACTAATGTGAGACTTTTGAGACCTGGCGGCGGCGGCAGACACAATGGGCCTTTTTGACAGTTCTGAGCACGTGCGCGCACATGCTCAGTATTGCGCTTGCAGTTCTGGGCTCACGCTTAGCACTAGCCCGGCGTACATTGTCAAGTAAAAGCCGTTATGGGCTAGTAGACACCACTTCTCAACTTGCCCTGTGGGCTACGAAAAACTGTGCAACTCACTTGTTTATATAATGCTCAATACTTCTTCCTTTTCAGATGTGAATGATACATTTTAGAAATGTGTTAATTCATTTTTAAATGTGTGTGAATGTAACTACATTAGACTGTTAAACTGGTTGTGGTCGCTACCATTAGTGTCAGGAAGATACCTTTATGACAATACATGTTTAAAATTTGGGCAACAAAAACTTCCTGAGGGCAAATAAAACGCACAGTTTACTAGTCTCTTGGGCTACTTTACAAAAAGCTTAAGCGCAAGGCCTGGAGCGTGCGTACTACTGGTGAGAACTGTGGAAAAGGACCGTCCAAAACACTCCCATTATATATGCGTCACAGAAATGTGCATCACATTCGCTTTTACGAACCCAGCATTATTCATATCGACCATAGAATACCTTTTTTGCTGTATGATTTGTTTGTGTGTTGAAAATTTTCATTTTCAATCATGTAGTACAAATTTCAACACATCAAATGAGGCATGTCACTCGGACAATTGCTTGTACAGTTGCAGTATATATATTCATGACGCCCGTATATACAGGTAACATAAGTAAAAGCGTTAATTGCCGTTTGGAGACACTGTACACTTTGATTTAAAACGACCCAATACTTGTAATTAATCCCTTATAATGTGTAAGTGCAATGTATACACTACATTATACAACGAAGCCTGTGGATAATATTCATGTACGGAAACCATAAAGGATGTCATGTGGAAGCCACCCCCCCCCCTTTCCCAAAGTGTCACCTTTTTTGTGACGTGTCAGAAAGACTGTTTTAGTCATTCTAATATTGCAACCGATCAGTGATAGCTGGCAGTGGAACTATTGCAGACAAAGTAACTTACCCTGCTATTTGGTGTCTCAAAAAAGCGTATAGGCCTATGAGTAAAGGATTAAACTGTGCCAAGTTCATGTACATACATGATGTGTACAGGTCTGATTCCTCACAGAGGCGATGGAGGCAATTGCCTTCATTGCCCCTGGTCATTGCCTTGGTGCCCCTTGAAATGTTCCAATAGAAACTTACAATTTCCTCAAAGAGGTGGCCCTTTATCAGGAAGAAAATGCCCTGGTGCCCTTGCCCTTTCCAGAACGAAGCAATCAGGCCTGTGTGTAAATGTACATGTATTGTATGCCATGTAATGCTGCCACAGTCTTCGTCATATGCCTTGTGGGAGACACTTGAAGATGGTACATGGACCCAGGGCTCTCCCCATGCTCAAGCTAACATTTTTCTTTTTTAGATTTTAATATCAAATTCACCAAGTACAGTGTATCTTAAGGGTCATTCCGTGTCAATTCAACACGCTTTTGGACCTGACCCTCACGGATTTAAATGAAATTCGGTATGCTGATTGGACTCCCTGAGAAACGCCCAAATCCCAAATTTTATGTAATTCGGATCATTATTTTGGGAGATACGGCTTAACGAACTTTTGACTAATTAGCATGACCTGCTATGTTTGGACAATCATATCTCCACAAGTAAAGCACCTACAGAGATAATATTTATATCATTTTGAAGCTCTTCACATGGCCCACATTTGATAAAATAAAATCAAAAAAGTTCCACGTACCACCGAAAAAATACGCAAAAATTTGACCTTTGACCTTGATTTGCGAAAATGCGTATTTTTCAAAATGCGTAATTTTTTTTTTAATGCAAGTTTAAGATGTAAGCAACAATATTCTGAAATATTGTGATGGGCACTCTTACAGTTTTTTAGTTATGATTTTTTGAACATTGGCTATCAAGGACAAAACCATTAAAACGCATTGTACAGCATACACAATGTACAGTGTACAGAGTATTGTGTGGTAATGTGTACACGCTCATTATAAACCATGTCACCCTGGTAATAACATGGAGCCTAGAAGTCTAGTTTATGAAAAGACTTATGAGGTAATCCCTTTCATCCCCTTAATTAGAATAGGAGACATTGTTTAATAGCTGGTCCCAACCATACACTTTGTATACACAACCACCAACAGATTATACAACAATGGAATATGGTCAAGCATAGAGAAAGAACCCTATGTGGCTCTATCTATAGGTCATAGCTCTATGCTCTATCCATCCATCTGCCAGGTTGTTGATCAACATTGAATTTACATAGTAAGTGCTTTAAAAGTCAATTCGCTGGAGGATGATCAGACCATCAGACATAGAGAAAAATGTCTTCTAAAGAGCGTGACGTATCAACTAGCCGGACTAAATATATCTAGAGCAATGCATGTTGTGACCCATTTAAATCACACATCAAGAAGAAAATAGCTGGCTTAAGGCAGGTATCAGAAAGGCTGATATTGGAGCATCCAAGTCTTCATTTCACTCGAGCACACAGTTTATGCACCGGCTGTCGCAAGAAGATATCTAAACTGTCGCCTGAGAAAATACTCTCAACATCTGAAAGTTCTAGCAGTGATCCAGAAGTTCAGGGACCATCAACATCATCTGCACATCAGGATGTTTTTGTGCAGCCAAATACCGACATTAACATTATCAATGAGGCTATGACAATTATTGGTGTATCTCCTATCATAAGTAAGAAGAAAGCTCATGGAAGTTACATGGAAAACAAAGTTAAGCGAATAGAGACAACAATAAAGCAGAAACTGGAAACCGCTACAGGAAAACAGTTCGGTGATGATGAAAGTGAGATGATAACTCAGTTGAAACAAAAGTTTCATTCCTTGACCAAGAAAAGTGAAAAAGTTCAAGTCTTGACTGTCTTACCAGTGAGTTGGAGTATCAAAAGAATAGCAGATGAATTTGGAGCATCAAACTACATGGCAAGAAAAGCAAAGAAACTGGTGAATGAGCAGGGAATACTTTCCATTCCAAATCCTAAGGCTGGAAAATCTCTTTCATCAAAAACGGTGCAAACTGTGAGAGACTTTTACTTATCCGAGTCCGTCAGCAGACAAATGCCAGGGATGAAAGATTTTGTATCAGTTACTGTTGACGGTGAGAAGAAACATCTCCAGAAACATCTTGTTCTTTGTAATCTGAAAGAAGTGTTTGAACTTTTCAAAGAAAAAAATCCTAATCTGAAAGTTGGATTTTCAAAATTTGCTGAACTTCGGCCGAAGCAGTGCATCCTTGTCGGATCTAGTGGAACACATTCAGTTTGTGTTTGTACTATACATCAAAATGTGAAACTCATGTTTAGTGGAGCAAAATTTGAAAGTCTGACAAATGGAGAGATCACACACTACCGTGACTGCCTTGCTTCCATGCAATGTAACCCACCACGCATTGAATGTTTCACATATAAATGTGATGCATGTCCAGGCACCAGTATCCTACGAGATAGGCTCGATAATTATATGGAGGACAATATGATTGACCAGATTGAATATAAGCAGTGGACAACAACCGACCGCTCGACACTTGAAACCAAGATTCAGACGGTGGATGATTACTTGGATTCTCTCATGGCTGGTCTCACTAAATTATTACGTCATGACTTCATCGCCAAACAACAGAGCCGTTTTCTTCAACACACTAAGGACAATTTAGAACATGGTGAGATCTTGGTAGTTGCAGATTTTGCAGAAAATTATAGTTTTGTTGTACAGGATGCTGCTCAATCATTTCACTGGAACAACCTGCAAGCTACAATTCATCCATTTGTCTGCTACTTCAGACAGGAAGGACAAGTTAAACACCTGAGCTTTGTTGTCATTTCTGACTGTAATAATCATGATACTGTGGCAGTGCATCTATTTCAGAAGCTACTCATTCAGTTCCTCAACACGAAGATCGAAAGTCTCCTGAAGATTATCTACTTTTCAGATGGTTGTGCTGCTCAGTACAAAAACTTCAAGAACTTCATCAACTTGTGTCACCATGAAGAGGACTTCGGTATTCCCGCAGAGTGGCACTTTTTTGCAACCTCTCATGGGAAAGGCCCATCTGATGGAGTTGGAGGAACCGTCAAGCGCCTCGCAGCTAGGGCAAGCCTTCAGCGCCCTTTGAACAATCAAATTATGACCCCACACCAACTTTATAAGTTTGCAATTTCAGCAATAGAGAAAATAAATTTTGCCTTTTCAACGTCAGAGGAGTACAGACATGAAGCGGGAATCCTCAAAGAGAGATTTGAATCTGCACGAACCATTCCTGGCACACAGAAACTTCACAGATTGTGTCCCATATCCAAGACTAAAGTAACAGTTAGAGAATTTTCCTCTTCCCTACACTCCAGAGAGGAACGAGTATGCCTTCAGAGCGAGCCCATCAAATTGGCAGGAATCAAGGGATATGTTACAGCTGTTTATGACAACCAATGGTGGCTTGCATGTGTCAAGGAAACCCTCCCAGCATCTCAAGAAGTGACACTTAGTTTCCTTCATCCACATGGACCATCTCCATCTTTCAAGTTCCCCTCTCACCCAGATACACTTATCATTCACTGTCAGGATGTACTAACAGTTGTGGAACCTGTAACAGAAACAGGTCGTGTTTACAAGATGTCTGCCAAAGAAATGAAATCTGCAACAAAAACTCTGATGGAGCGAAACCTACAAGCATAAAGCAAAGGAGAAGATTTGAATATGATTATCTTTGAATTTCTAATGTACGTATCATGTACACTACGCTTTACACTGTACATACATGTACATTGCATTGCATACATTTCATGGTTTTGCCTTAACAGCCTATGTTCAAATAATCATTACTAAAAAACTGTAAGAGTGCCCACCACAATATTTCAGAATATTGTTGCTAACATCTTAAACTTGCAGTAAAAATTTTTTTACGCATTTTGAAAAATACGCATTTTCGCAAATCAAGGTCAAAGGTCAAATTTTTGCGTATTTTTTTGGTGGTACATGGAAAATTTTTGATTTTATTTTATTAAATGTGGGCCATGTTAAGAGCTTCAAAATGATGTAAATATTATCTCTGTAGGTGCTTTACTTTTGGAGATATGATTGTCCAAACATAGCAGGTCATGCTAATTAGTCAAAAGTTCGTTAAGCCATATCTCCCAAAATAATGATCCGAATTACATAAAATTTGGGATTTGGGCATTTCTCAGTGAGTCCAATCAGCACACCGAATTTCATTTAAATCCGTGAGGGTCAGGTCCAAAAGCGTGTTGAATTGACACGGAGTGACCCTTAAACAAAAAAAACCCCCATTTTTAAATGTTCCACATTGCACAGTAGAGCTTTTCAAACCCAAAATAATTATAATTTAAAAACGTTCCGAGGACCTGGTTTCAATTGAGCGTGCTTCAACCACACTTTCAAAATTTGGGTCCAGAATGCCCCCCAGTTTTGAAAAAACCTGGGGAGCTCCCTGAGACCAGATGTGGTCCCAGTTCACCTGATGTCGTCATCACAATAATTGTACATGTAGTTGCACCATTTTTGAAGTCAGTGTCCCCATAGGTTATACAACGTACATGTAGTGCGTTAATTAGGCGACGCGGTGTTTACACACAACCGTTATTTTACGTGCAGTTTAACTCCCGCAACGGTGACCGTGGCAGACAGAAGCCGCATGTTACGTTGGTGCGAGGGGTCGATATCCATTGTTCTCGGAAGTGTGTGTGTGTGCTCAGAGTTATGCAAAACAATGGGAAATTACCTGGCGTGTCTGCATAGTACCCCCATCAGCATTAACGAGTACCAGTGGGAGGCTTTTGGACACTAGGTGGCAGCAGACATTTCACTGTTGTGCTGAGTTGTGTACCTGTTAAGACTGTTCACAGCCTCCCAGCATCCCCGAAAGTCTCCCAAATGATTCTCAAAACTTGATTTTACTTTCTTTTTTTTTACACATAAAAATCCAAATGTCTATGTATGAACTACATGCATTCATACATATGCAGATGACATACAAGTACACATTATATGTTCATGTAAGAATTGAAACAGAAAGAAAATACCTTGGGTTTTGTGAAAAACTATTTCTGGTCCAGTAAAGCTACATCACAAGACCTGTGGTAAAGAGATTTTGTCAACATTCGAGCCCTGAATTCTAGACCAGAGTGTCAGCTGATGCAATAAACAATTTTTTTTTTATGCACGATGCCACGCTCATTCACGATGCCCATTTATTGATTTCAAGTTGGTCAAAGAAATTCACAATGAATTTGTAATTCTTGTTGCGGTCATGATCAGTATTCTTTCTGCAAAAAAAAAAAGCAACGTATCTGTTAAAATAGAAAATTCTTGTCTGAATCTCTTAATAAAAATGTAATAAACTGAGTTGAAGTTGTAGGCCTACATATACACGTGTACAACATGTTCAGTATAACACTGTACAGATGTGTACATGCAGCTCTGATACTTTGTTCATCCAAGGGCAAGATAAGAGTACCTCAATGAGGACATGCTGAGAACATTTCAAGGGAAACCGAGAACATTTCAAGGGGCACCAAGGCAATGACCAGGGGCAAAGAGGCGACCCCGGTATGCTTAGGTAATGTTCTAATCCAGGCGCTATTTACTATGACTTGTGTCGATGTGACACACTACACCAACACCATGGCTTACATGCAGTTCCTGATCAACCGCATACGTACATTGTTGCTCGGGTCTCTCCAGGGGCAAAAGTTACCGAAGCATAAAACGCCCTGGTCATTAAACCCCACCAACCCCCAACCTGTAAAAAAAATAAAACTTGTATTGCATAATCTTAAGTCCCAACTGGATTATAGAATAAGTAGTCCTACTGACACATTTTCTGTTCACACGGAGAGCTTTTAGTTAACAGGCTTGCAGTTCTCATTTCATGCCAACCGGAGCGGAACTGCAGGCGGGTCAAATTGCCTGTTAATTACCACACCTGGGAAGAAATTTTAGAGAAAGGTGTTTATGTATATGGAAGGAATAGAAAAACCCACAAGGAAATACAAATTGTACATTAAAATGGATGTACTGACATTTTGAGCCTTGTTCACACTGAGACAAATTTACCAGGGATCTCTGAGAAAATGTTTAGTCGCCTGTTAAATGCTTACTCCAGGAAATCTTGAGATTTGTTCACACTGAGACAAATTCACCAGGGATCTCTGAGAAAAATTTGTTTGCCCTCTTCACTGCTATCCCCAGGAAATATCTGGGGAAAAAGCTTACCCTGTCTAAGGGTAGGGTTTAGCTAGAAAACCCCAATGTGAACTAGTATGTATTTTCCCAGGAAAAATTGTTAAACAAACGGGGTGGCAGTGGGCTTGAATTTATGAGAAAAATGCCCTACCAACTTTCATATTTCCATTTGCTAAAAAAACGTACTGTAGGCACATACAATGTACATATACGGTAAATATTGCACCAGATCCAGACAAAGCATAAACAGTTGTGCGGTGTCTTCTTGCAAATGTGATCGCTTAACTCGACTAAACTTTCACAGATTGGTTGTATAGTAATGTTGATTGAAAACTAGAGCATTGGAATGAACGTTTGTGTACTATTTATGTATTTATTCATTTACTTATTTTATTTATTTATTTATTTTATTACACATCCAACAGCTCAGGTAGCGCCAATTACAGGATGAATAGGAGACAAGAAGAAAATGTTCAGTTTTTAGATGTGGAAGGAAAACCCCAAATGGGGGAAAACCCACGCAATCAGGTAGGGACTGAAAACCCAGTCCACATTGGCAAGGCTCTGGTCCGAGATGGGATTCGAACCAGGGTTCACAGAGGTGAAAGGCAGGGAGAGAAACCACTGAGCTAACCTGATCCCTAAAGTATGCATTGTACATTAAAACTGTTTGATGGTCATTCATTTGCAGTAAAATTCAAAAAAATAATAAGTTCAGTATCGAGGCATTCAGCGCCACCTGTTCGTATTTTGTTTTTGTCTTAAATTGTAGTTATTCCTGCATTTGTGATAGATTGTACGAATTCTTAAAATCACGTCCCTAGAAAAACAAAGGTAAAAAGGATAAAGTTTTGTAAACACATTGTCCTTAATTTTGGTTGTTACAAAATTCCATTTGCTTCAAATTCCATTTTCACAACATTGACAATATTTCAGACAGAAACGCTTCTATGGCAGAGTGGTGCTGGTATGAACTTCATAATCAGTGAGCTTTGCTGAAAACCAGTTCTGTATTCTACCTTTAACATTTTGTATTACACTATAACAATAACTGTGCATGATTTTTTTGAATTTGCACGTTTTTTGTCAAAATGTCTGTACAGCGGTTGCTGTTACCATGATGAGTCACTGTTTGTGATTTGAAAGAGAAATGAAAACCCAGCGCAATTGGAAAAAATCCCCTTGGAGTTGGTTTTGATGATGACGATCAGTAATCGATGCACGATCATGAGGATATCACGTAGCGCCACTCTAGGCAGGTGCCTGGCCGCGCATCAAATTTAGGTTGCATGAAAGAGACTGATGGGGTGATGGGCCCGGTGGGGTGTGTACAGTGTGTGAATAAGGACATGTAATAAACTCGGAACGGGGAATGGAGGGTGGGGGAGAAGGGTGTAGTGGAATGGGGAGGGGGGAGGGGTCAGATCAGTGCAGCACATTACAGTTTACCTGAAAATGTAGAAGTCAGGACACAAGTCATTCAGTATATTTTTGTCTGTGATAGCAGTGCGTACACTGAATGTTTGTTGGGTTAAGAAATAGTGATAGCTGGTACATGTATATTGTATACTTTAAATAACGTCAATGCAAGACCATTCTCTGTGAAATAGGGCAGCCGATGCGAAGCTGGTAAGTGCATCAACAGTGTACATGTACAGCTGCACAAGAACATGATGTGTGTACAACAGTGTACATGGCGTGTAACTCGACACACTAACTGGAGACCACTGGCCAGAGTCCAGTAATTTTAGCATTGGGTCGTTAACCTAAAGTGATGCAGCCGGCCTGAAATTTCAGCTCACAAAATTACATTATGTACTGTGGGGGAAAACTTAAATACATAAATACATGTATGTATCTAGGTCTGACACTTCACGCAGGGCAATCACCTCCTTGCCCCTGGTCATTGCCTCGGTGCCCCTTGAAATGATCCAGTTGAAATTGACATTTCCCTCATTGAGGTGCCCTGTATAAAGGAAAGTAGTAAACAGCACCTGGATTAGAATATTACTAAGCATATCAGGACTGATAATTCAGGGAGGCAACAGAGGCAATTGCCTCCTTGCCCCTGGTCATTGCCTTGGTACCCCTTGAAATGTTCCTGTAGAAATTTACAATTCCCTCATTGAGGTGCTTATTACTAAGGAAAATAATAAACAGCACCTGGATTAGAACATTACTAAAGCATACTAGGACTGATACTTCATGGGGGCTACAGAGGCATTTGCCTCCTTGCCCCTGGTCATTGCCTTGGTGCCCCCTTGAAATGTTCTCAGTAGAAATTGTCATTTTCTCTGATAACGGTGCCCTCAACTTAAGGAAAAACTACGTCGCCCTCACAACACAAGAACGAGTAGCCAGCCTGTTCATGCACAATGGCGCATTCACTGCTGTGCACCTTCATGTAGAATACTGGAACACCCTCAGGCAAACGGAAATTATTGGTAAATGGTACGTGTATGCTCTACATGTACATGCGTGGATACGTTGATTGTTTACTTTGGTTACAGTATATGGACCTGTCAGTTTTCAATATTTTAGCCAATCTAGGGTTTGTCTATGACATGAATGCGCTGGTTATTTTTCTGTCATGCATGGAAACTATCTGATAATGTGTAATGTAATAATGATATTAATAATTATAATCGGCTCTTATATATAGCGCAAGTCCAAAGTATGGTCATTGCGCTTCCAACATTATTACCCCTGGTCACTGGGCCAATTATGTCAATCCTTAAACCATCTCAGCTCCCTGGGGCAGCCTGCGCTGCCGAGTATAGCGTGCTTGAGCTAATTCATTCACATAAAGCATCTCTGCCCTCACAGCTACCCATTTACTCCCGGGTGAAGACAAGTAATTTTAAATAGTGAAGTGTTCTTTGCTCAAGGACACGAGTGTCATGGCCAGGATTCGAACCCCGATGACCTTGCCACCAGAATTTGAGTCTGATGAACTAAACCGCTCCGCCATGGCATGCCAGTTACATATGTACATGTGTTTGGTTTGCCATAAGAATTAGCTATAATGTACATGTAATGAGAATTATATATTGTAACTTCCTCATTGCGGCGAATTGTTACATATTCGGAAGAAAGATCTGGTTTCAATTCATGTGATTGATTCATTTTTCATTTTTCAGCCACAATATATACAGCAAATGTCAGGGGTATGATTCCCAAGGATTTTTTTCTGATTTCTTGATTTTCTCCAAACCTCCTTGAGCCTTTGAATTGTCTTGAAAGAAGTAAAGCAGTCACCAGATAGAGAAGGAAATAGTCCACATTGTGACCAAACCTGTAGTTTTGTATTTCTGGTGATGCACAGAGTCTGTGAACCTCCTGAATCGAATGAAACATATGAAATGTTCCAGCAGTGGACTTCACAAAACTAGAAGGACTAATCCTAACTTACGACTACTCTTATAAATTAGGACTAGCGGTCGTCCTAACTCAAGATAAGACTAGTCCTAGCGCTTTGTGAAATCCACACCCTGGTCTAGAGTATTGAGAGAATACAGAGAAACAAGAATTTTTTTTTCCAGGAATGTTCACATTGTCAGAGCTTATCACTGTTACGTACAACTTCAAGGTATACCATGTATGTGTGCATTTCTTTGTACATCACTGGATTGTGGAAGAGTAAATTCACCAACCCTCCTACTCTTGGTACCATTTTTTTCTAATGAGTTGACCAACCACTTGAACCGTTAATTTTTCATTGGTTGTGTATGGTGACACATCTGTGTACATTATACCAGACATACATTATTTGTGTAAAGTGCACATGTATTATATGCATTCACCGTATTGCTGGCTGGCATACTTTATCTATCATTCACAATCCACAGCGGATGGTATTGAATAGTTGAACAGTAGGAGGGTTGACTGTGTACTGTGCAGGTACATATCTTGACCAGATGTCTATGTACCAAGAAACTGCTGTTGCTGTGGGCATAGTAAATTGTTACTAAGGGATAGTACATTGGTTACTATGGGATAGTACATTGGTTACTATGGGATAGCACATTGGTTACTATGGGATAGTACATTGTTGCTACGGGTATAGCGCCACATGGTAGTTTAAGGTTGTATGGCATCTGACTGACACCCCTGAACAAAATTCAGGTTTTGTAAACAATATTTCTGGTGCAATGGAAGCTTCAAGTATAACAGGCCTGTGCGCTGAAGGAGACTCTCTTGATATTGCGCCCATTTGCATTTTTTGCAATACAGTTTAATTGTGTCCCTTTCCGTTGTACGTTGTGATAAAACCTCGCCTTTGTTGACAAAATCATCAGTGAGACCACACAGATTGGACTAGACCAACAAGGAAATAAAAAAAATGTCTTTCCGCATTCAGATGTCGAGCTCCATTTCGGTAATCTCTTTTTTATCAAAAGGCAATTTCTTTGGTTTCCTGTGGGACAATGTGGGAAGCTCCAGGTCTGCATCTACCGTACAAATCACAGGTCAAAAAATTCCTTTTTTTGTTGTTGGAGGAACTGACACACTTTTTTCCCTCAGTATACAAGAAAATACAATAATGTCAACATCACACTTAATCGCATTTCCCATTTCTGTAGAACTCAATTACAAGTACAGCATATTGTTAAGAAGTTTGTTTTTTTATTTGTATTTTTTTTATGCAGTTCGCCCATCACAAGGCCTAAAGGCCACTTGAGGTGTGGGCTATTTTTTTTGAAGGGATAGAAACCTGCCCCAATGTGCAGAAACAAGACATGGCGAGATATAAACGCAAGTCTCTTCATAGCACAGCTAAGAACAGGCAGGGGTAAATGAATCCGTTGCGAACATAACTGCCTCTTCCCCTATTTGAAGCATTTATAGTTAAGTGTCTTGCTGAAGGACACAAGTGTCATGACCGGGATTCGAACCCACATTCTGATGACTTACCCACCAGAACTTGAGTCGGATGCACTTAACCACTCGGCCACAACTCACTAATCAGATGAAATCTTGAGGAAGACACCCCATGGCCTATGATTTGTTGAGGATTTATTCAGATTTTAGGATTTTTTCTTTCTTTTTTGTCAGATCTCCATGTCATCTGCCCTTGCCTGTAAATTTTATCAAAAACCTGTAGTTTGCTCTCATGGGAAGAAAAGACAAAGCTGTAACTGTGTTCAACACTAAAGATTTTCATTTGTAGTGATAAGGAGAGTCTATTAACTGTAGATATAATGTGACACTCTGGAAGTTTGAATTTTCATCTCCACACCATGACGAGACTGCTACCCATTCTCCCATTTAACGTACCCTCATACATGTACATGTAGATACACATTTACATACATGTACACCTGGATGGAGAGAAGCACATTATGGTCAAGTGTCATACACTCTTGGGGAGTGTGCAAACTCAGACAGCTGCTGAGCACTTAGGGTTTACTCAGTACCATCTCAACTCTCTCAGGTACCTATCCTACACCTGGATGAAGAGAAGCACATTATGGTCAAGTGCCATTACACTCTTGGAGAGTGTGCAAACTCGGACAGCTGCTGAGCACTTAGAGTTTGCTCACAGCCAACGCCATCCCTACTCCCACAGGTACCCATCCTACACCTGGATGAAGAGAAGCACATTATGGTCAAGTGTCACACACTCTTGGGGAGTGTGCAAACTCGGGCAGCTGCTGAGCACTTAGGGTTTGTTCACAGCCAATGCCATCCCTACTCCCACAGGTACCTATCCTACACCTGGATGAAGAGAAGCACATTATGGTCAAGTGTCACACACTCTTGGGGAGTGTGTAAAATTGGACAGCTGCAGAGCACTTATAATTTACTCAAAGGCAGTACCATCTCAACTCTCACAGGCACCCATCCCACACCTGGATGAAGAGAAGCACATTATTGACAAGTGTCATGCTCAAAGTCAGCAGCTGTGACATTTTATATAGGCCATGTTGCCTGTTCGCGAGTCAGGTGGCACCAGACCACTTTGCTAAGGTAAGTTCCCCAAGCTGGATATACTGTAATGAGATCCCTGTACTAACCCCTAAAAAAAAAAGTTCATCCATTATTCATGGCTTTGCTAAAAGTTCCTTAACCTTTTAATGTCAGATATCTGTGACAATGTTATAGCAATGGGCTTTCCAGCGCAGAGTCTTGAGAAGGTGTACAGGAATGACATGGAGTCAGTTGTCAAGTAAGTAGTTTTCCCTCTTGTTCTTTTCTTCAGCGAATTGTAGAATTTCTGTTTGACGGTCATATCTTTGGCCAGTGTAAATCGATTGTCGGCTTCTTGATAACCCATCTCTGAAATTAATGAGGAAAGTTATTCGTTAACTTTCAACCTTGGCAAAATGCAAAAAAAAAATAAAAAATGTATACAAAATTAGGGCTTCAAAAGGAGGCGGTAGACTGAAGACTAATCGGAGCAGCTTATTCATGGGCATTTACACCACTGCAGCTATGGCCGCCGCGTGTGGGCGTCAACGCACACGCACTGAATCCTCCATGCTGATTGCTACATTAGTGCGCTGACGCGCTATTGTCGTGTGGTGCACGCGTGTGGCAGCCATAGCTGCGGTGGTGTAAAACATGATAAATGAGCGCTGCTTGGATTAGCGTAGACTACATGTACTTGGTTGTCCATACGCATTTGAGTAAAAATAACTACTGTGAGCCGATTTTTATATTTTGTATAATATTAATTTGCATACCTGGAATTTTATTTTTGAAGTACAATTTATTTGTACACTTTCTTTGGAAAAAAACAATCTTGAAGTCTGTTTGAATACCTTGAGGGGGGGGGGGGGGCACCAAGGCTGAGGCCTGGGGTATCACCAGAGGCCATGGTCCCCAATGGCCAAGGTGTACATTCCAGGCTTGAGTTCGGTTGCTTGATACCTGAAAATGAATTGTTTTGATTGTTTTTGATCGCAGTCTACTAATTCTGGCAATAAAAAAAACACCAAATCCCACAAACATCTAGCAGATTCTTTGCTGCGAATGTTTTGCAATAATTGAGCACATTTCAACGAGAGCTAGTTGTTCGTTGCGAATGTGTGACTCCGACTTTGGCTTCGCATTCGCTTTATAGAGTTTGCATGAAGTACGGAGTGGGGCACCTTTCCTGTGGCTCAATTCATCCAGCGTCCCCAGACTGCGTAGTATGTCAAACATGAATGGTCATGTGTTTTTAAATCAGTAATCAGCAAAGTGGCCTCCAAATTCCAATAAATTTGCTTTAAATCAGCCAAAAGGATTTGAAAATACCAGCCTGCTGGAAAAGCTGAAGTTTCCCTCACCTTGTGAAATGCATGGGGAAACTGCTTCTTTGTGTTCTTTTGAACATTACAGAAAGGACAAAGGGACATACATGTAACTTACTAAGTTTTTTCTTTCATGATGGAAGCGATGGTCTTACACACACTATGCACAAAAAGGTTTTTCCTTTGTCTGATTATGCTTTGTATCGTCCGAAAAAATGTTTGGGTTTTGTTTTCGTAAACAGTGTTGATCTGGATCAATTTATTGGGATTATTGATTAGTTTTACCGCAAGACGTGAACACAAGGTGTATGATATGGATTCTGCCCACGTCGTCTCTGTCCAGCTTGTTGAATTTTTGTCCAATCACAATCTGTGGTCCAGAATGCCGCATTTGTTCAATCTTCTCGATCACCTGAAACAGTATTCTGTTACCAAAAAACGTGGCTTTACAACTCATCTGTCAGTGACAAAAAAAAAAATTATACATCTGTGTCCCCAGAGACGGGTCTGTTGACAATAGGGGACCGCGAACGGCCCCCAGATGTCGTGGTGTGTAAGGAGCTAATCAATTGTAAGTGTGTTTCTCCCACGTTCAACAACGAAGTGCGTAGTTGTGTGTATCATCCACCATCAGATACCCTCTGCTCAAGGACACAAACGGATCTTGATAATCATGGATTAAGATCCGACTTGACAACTGAAATTCTTTACGCTCTCTCAAGATGTAGGTCGGCTTGGCTTGAACTGACGTTCGGGGCCTGCTTCTGTGCGGAAGGCAGCAAACTGCTGTTTTGACCACTTGTAGGTTACTTAGGAATTCATGGGCATCAGCAATACATCTCAAAATGTCATATGGAGATTTACTTTTGCTTGAATATTATATATAATTCTTCTCAACATGGGAAAGGTCCAGCTGGCCTATGTGTAGATCGCTAGCTGGGGTTTTTTTTAGGTTTTTTTTTTTCCTTCTTCTTTTTCATTGAGTTTGTGTTTAACGAAAAATCACAAGAGCGGTTTGATGAATCGGCCTATGATACTATACAAAAGTATTGTAATATCTGTATGCGGAGACGGAGATTCCAGAACACCGTCAAACAGAATCTAGAGACTCAATTTGGTTTCAGTTCGAGTGAAAAGACTCGAAAGAATTTCATATTGCCCGTGTCTGAGAGACCGGGCCCAAGCCATCTGAACACAATGTCGTGGATGCAGAAATTTGATTATGTGAACGGTTATCTGAGATGTCAGCATTGTTAGAAATTATATGCAGTCATCTCCCCCCCCCCCACCTCCCCCACCTCCCTCACCTCCCTTCATTCTGATTATTGCATATTCCGTGTGTGCGTACAGTTTTTTTCCCTTCTTCATGCAGTCGTCGTGTAGCGTCAGAAGAACAAGCTTGTGAGGACTATCTTTTGTCCTGCCGTTATTTTCTCAGAAAATGTCACTGGCATGTAATGACCTATCCATGGACCCCCGCGAGACTAGAGTGAAACTAGCAGCCCCTGGGCAATCCATGGCATTTTGAAAGCAGGAATGGTGTCCCTTCTGCTAGTCTTTCGTACTCGCTCACTCTTTTTTTTATTTTTTTTTTATTTTACATAAAAAATTCTCTCCCACGTGTCAAAAAAAAAAAAAAAGACACTCTGTGTTGCGCTGAATGAGTTAAATTGAAGGTTTTTTTCTGTTGAATTGTGACCCCCCCCCCCTGTCATTGAAGTTAATTTGGCACTGATAATTTATTGCCATGGCAGTAATGAAAACACATGGACTAATGGATGGAGATGTGTGTGCGTGTGCTCTGAAGATGGGGCACCTGACTAGTATGGGTCACCACACGTGCACGCAGGAACACGTGCTATCTGAAAGCACATGTAAATCATGTGACAACCTGAATTTGTTACTGCCCCTAACAGTTTGTAAACTGGCCCCTGATTTTTTTCGAGGCCTCTTTCCACGTCATCTCGCGCCCATTGTAAAGGAGATGTTTTACATTTGACTGTCAGGAGATTCGTTCTAGTAACCCACTTTTTCATCTCCAAATAATTTTGAGCGTTTTTTTGTGTTTTTTTTTTCTTTCTCGCTTTTTTAATTCCCTGAAGTAAAGGGGAAAAAATCAAGCGCTGTTAAAAAAAAAGAAGAATTATAATTACCTAGACCTAAGAATTGTATCCATGGTTTATCATGCTTGGAATTTTACCTTTTTTCTTTTCAAGGGGGGGGGGGTACATTTCTGTGTACAGGAATATTTTTAAATGATAAATAAGGCCAGGGCCAAGGGCAACATAGGCCATGGGCCTCCTGTAAATCTAGACCTGGTTCATACGTCGACACAATGGACCTTTCCCATGAAATATGCTTATTGCATTCACGCATGCGTACAGACCCTGTTGGTTGGCAAACGCCATTGGAATGTGCACAAAGCAGACGCACAAAGCGCGTACGCGTCACGCGCCCATCAGTCCCATGCAAAAGGGCGCACTGTTTCCAAAATTTTGCCAACCAAAATGTAAGTGCGCACGCCCGATGTTCAATTTACATATTTCATGGGAAAGGTCTATTATATTTGTTGTCGAAATTCTAAACCTCACTTTTTTGTGTTTGTTTTCTTCCTTCCTAGGTTTCTGGATCAGAAACACCCGAACCACTACAAGGTCTACAATTTGTAAGTATAATTTTGTCACCGTGACAATATTTGTTCAGTGTCGGTACGCCAGATATCAAATGTTGACTCTAGTCCGGACCTTTCGGTAGAATTGTTTCAACCTACATCAAAGAAGAGTTTTTTAACGACTAGACTAACCCTTAATGCTTCGCCCAATCGCAACCGTAAATATGAGCCAAAACGTTTGACACATTAAAAATCAAAATGTGGTATATGAGCCACCAGCATTTGGGATTGTTGCGTCTGCAATTTTTTTCTTCTTCGATAGGTGGCTTTAGAGACTCGTGTGTCATGTGACTCATGTGCGTGCCGTTGATTGATAGACAGGTTTTTTATTGTGGGCAGGGCTTCGATGAACAGTCTAGCAATTTTACAAATATGTTACTGCTTTTTTTTTTTGCAGTAACATGCCTGCATATGCAGGCCTGATTGCTTCATTCTTGAAAGGGCAAGGGCACCAAGGCATTTTGTTCTTCTTGAGGAAGGGCACCTCTATGAGGGAATTGTAAATATCTATTGAAACATTTCAAGGGCACCAAGGCAATGACCAGGGGCAACGGAGGCGAGTTGCCTCCGTTGCCTCCGTGAAGTATCAGGCCGGGTAGAGTGTAGAGAAACCACACTGTAAGATGTTTTTGCCTCTGACAGGGCTTTCTGTGGGTATTACTAGGATGTGGCCAGCAGTTGCGGAGATGTGGCCCGCGATTGGTAGAATGTGGCCAGCAGTTGCGGAGATGTGGCCAGCGATTGGTAGAATGTGGCCAGCAGTTGGGGAGATGTGGCCAGCGATTGGTAGAATGTGGCCAGCAGTTGGGGAGATGTGGCAAGCGATTGGTAGAATGTGGCCGGCTATTGCTTGGATGAGGCCAAGCTGGTGCTGAGGTGTGGACACCTTTACACTGTACACATACAGTACAGGTACAGGTTGAATGACCAGATGTGGCCAACCATTGTTTGACCTACATTTGCAGAGAGGTAACCTGCCAGATGTGGCCAGTTATTGATGTCAGAGAACCTGCCTTAATACATAACCAGACATCTGGCTTCTAAGTGTAGAGAGGATACATGTACATGTAGCTGCCATATGTGGCCAGTCATTGATTGGCTTACTGTACATGTGTACAAGTGACCACCTGCTGAATGTGGCCAGTCATTTATTGGCCCCTAAATGAAGAGAGGCAACGTGAAGCCTGCCGTTTGGCTTAAAAGTGTAGAGAGGCTACATCTGCTACAAGTGGCCAGCCATTGATTGGCCAACAAAATGTGAAGGGGGGCCTACATGTCAAACTGCCTGATATGGCCGGCCATTTGGCCTACAAGAAATGTCAGTTACCTACCAGATGTGGCCAGCTAGAAAAGAATAATTCTTGTCTAGCCTGTGAATCATGTCCACCTGTCCAAAGTGTTTACCGCGGCCGGGCTGGATTAGAATGACATCCCTGTGGCCGGCCTACGGCTAGCCGGCTGCCACTAATTTGCAGCCAGGACTCTCTCCTAAATTGCATTTATTTTCTCTTTGCATAACTCACGAAGGAAATTTTTTGGGGGGAGCATTGGACGGTGTGAGAGGTCTTATCTCTGTGGAGGCACATAGTTGTCAGATCCACTTACATTCACTGGGATGCATAGTGACGAATTTGAAAGAATCGCATGATGTTCAGGTCGAACATTCTCCTGCAATCATTCTTCAGTCATGTGTGTTACTCAATTTGTCTTTCCCCGAGGGTGGGGTGGGGGTGGGCGTGGGGGGGTTGTGGTGGGGGTGGCAGTTACAAAGAGCCGTTTAAGCGCACAAATTATCTAAGCAGAAAACAATTGTGCAATTTAACGGAGAGAGAGGGTAGCAGCCAAAATGTGTATTCGCGGTAGTCTCGCTGGAACCCAACTTCAGGGAACCATTAGGAACCATTCAGGATTTAACGTGCTTGCGATTTTTTATAATTACAGGGCCATTCCGAATTATAAATTTTTTTAATTTAGACGATATTATTGTGTGTTTTTTGCTGGTTTTGGGGAAAATGTGAGTGGCTCGGAGAAAACAGTTAAAATAAGAATTTTATTTTCAGTTGAAAAGAAAAATTGAAATTGTTAAATTAATTGGAAATTGGGGTGGGTGGGTCTTTTTTTTCTTCTTTTTTTCTTGAGGGGGGGGGGGTTTAGAATAAAACAGATCACTTAGGAGCGTGGTGAAAACTCAGTCCCCATTTTGTGTAGATTCAAAATGTATGTTTGCTTAGAATATTTGAGTTATTTCTCCTTGTCAATATCATTACAGCGTTTGTTCAGTCCCCCCAAAACTCATCAATTATAAGAAGTGCTACGTTTACGTCTGTCTGTGCCGTCTTTTCTTAAACCGCTTGCTTTGTTGAATTTCTTCGTACCTCATCATGCAATGTGTGGCCACGATTGCAGGCAAAGTGAACCATGTTTATATTTCATTAGGGGGGGCAATTGCTGTCAGTGTGAAAAGCACACGTTTTGCACAGACGAGTGACGCAGCTGTCCGGGGGTCCCCTCGCCTCTACGTCGCTGTTAACCCATTTACATCTATTCATGCATATTCAAAATGAAATGACAAATTGATTTAAGCCCCTGCCCTAGAAACTTGTTGGAAGGTAAAATTTGCATTTTTTTTTTTATTTATTTTTTTTTTTTTTTACACCTGGAAAGAAAATATTGAATTATGTATTACATTTAAGATTTTCATTTGTGGGAATGACAATTTATGTCTGTTGAATAAAGTGACATTTGTGATGTTAAATTTATATCGAGGATGAGAATATTGTTTGTTTTTTGCCCATACACTGATCTGTGTTAAGCACTGTACACTCGGTACTTTTTCCCGAGTCCTTTGAAAAAAACAAACATCACAGGCATATTCCTCGGGTGGGATTCGAACCCACGACCGCTGCCATTCTAGAGCAGATGTCTTACCAACTAGACTACCGAGATTGCATGCACGATGTAGTTTCAATTTTGCATTTGGGAAACGGCTCTTTTCAGAGCCAACACTCCTCCCGACAGGCGTGTGATTTGTCAGGATTTTTCATCCGGATTTCAGGATTTTTCTCGAAATCTCGATTGAGAGAAGTAAAGCAGTCACCAAATGGAGAAAGAAATAGTCCACATTGTGTCCAAACCTGTAGTTTTGTCTTTCTGGCGATGCACAGAGTCTGTAAACCTCTTCAACTTTAAATATTGGAGGTTCTCGATCTGGGATAAGTGGGGGGGGGGGGGGGGGAACACAGGCCAGGGAGCTGTTTGTCAGGAGTTTTCACATTCGTCAAATCTCATCTCTGTCCCGAAAGAGATTTACACATATTTGTGCCCGCAAGTTTACTAGTTATAGTTACTTCTTATTATCCACGCCATGCAAAGCTTCAGACATCACCTGGGAAAAACTTGTTTATAAATGCACAAAAACAGCACATGAAAACTGCGTTTATTCAGCAAAAAAAAAAAAATTGAGATTATTGTTTTGTTGTCCATCTTACATGGTGCTTACATTGTACATCTGCATTTTGTATTGTTCTGTTTACTATTGTTTGTCCTTTTAAGAACATTTTATCCACTAATTTTACCGGACAATTTTTAAGAGATCAACCATCTCCACAAACCGTAACAAAACACATAATGTGACAGTATGGTATAACGAGTATATTCTGCCAAGCTTGGAACTAACTTCTGCATGGAACTAACTTCTGCAGATTTTCACAGATTTCTCAAAAAACGTTACCATCTTTTGAAACCAAATTTTCTAATAATAGTTTTATGGTATATATCTACAACTATATAGGATTGAAACAAAGTCTGGTTCCAAACACCAAACGTATCCCATGCCTTTATTTAAGGTGAATACTGTATTATTTGAACACCAGTACTGTAACTTTCAAACCTTTTAAGATTGTTTTACTTTTGTTCTGATTGCCAGATGTTCTGAACGGAACTACGACGCCTCCAAATTTTACCACAGGGTAGCCCATTATCCATTTGATGATCACAACCCGCCCAAAATTGAACTCATCCAACCGTTCTGCGACGACGTTGAGCGCTGGCTGAAGGAAGACAAGGGCAATGTTGCCGTTATACATTGTAAAGCAGGAAAGGTGAGCTCCCCTTCCCATACTTCTGCACACACCAGCCTCGTCTGGTTCTCTGACTGACGTCATTAGGAATTCCACAGTATTGTGTAAAGGGCCTGACTATTTTTTCCTTCTAGCCTCATTTTGACTCAATTTAATAAATTGTTGGATGAAAATGAAGATGGTTGCAAAAGAACTTAAGACAGAGACCATCTGTTGTCATTCTAAATAAGTGAATAAATAATAACTAGTTCTTTTTTAGCGCATTTCACAATAACATCTCAATGCGCAATTCTGAGTAACTTTCTCAGGAAATTCATGGTCGTGGCCGTCTTGGCTGAATTGCAAATTGCAGCTTTCTCATGGGTCAATCTGGTACAGTTTACCATACTCCGATGTCACATGGTATTGATAATTGTTGTCAACTGCTAGCGTAGAGGGCGTAAACAGCAAACACAGATAGAGATCAAGGAAAGCATTCTCCAAGGCCAAGTTCACACAGGGACCATTTGTCAACTAGCGGTCGATATTAGATATCCACGCTTGTCAATGCGCAACAAACAAATTTGTGCCACAAAAGATCACCATTGACGGGCGCACGCGGTTGTGGTGTACGGGTACATGTTCGTTTTGTGCCACAGAAATAGCCGTCGGGTAAGGGTGAGGAGCCTGCATATTTAACTGGTACTCATGCTCTAAAACATGTGTTGGGTACCAGGCAATAGCGGCCTCTAGTCGCCAAATGGTCCTTGTGCGAACTTGGCCCAGATGGTATCATATAGTCAGTCTACAAGTTTCCAAGGTCGGATCTGGTTTTTTTTGTAAGTGACTGTATCTAGTCAGAGCCACCACTCCCCCTAAAGAAATGTATAGATGGTTGTACCAGCAAGTTTACTAGTTTACTAGTTATAGTCACTTATCCTTCACCAGGCCTTGATCTTAACCAAGGCCACCGAGGCCATTGGCCTCATGCCCTGTCGAGTTGGCCAGCATGCCCTTCAGAAAAATTGCACTGTCACTACCAACTTGGCCAGCATGCCCTTGTACAATTTCTCTGATTTGGCCAGCAAAGGCCTACCCCCGTTTTTCTTAAGATCGAGGCCTGCTTCACACCATGCTAGGCTTCAAATACCACTGTTTTTTTTTATGTTAGGGGAGGACTGGCGTGATGATATGTGCGCTGCTACTACATCAAGGGAAGTGCGCTTCGGCGGAAGAGGCTATGGAGAAATACGGGGAGAAGAGAACGAGGGACGGCAAGGTAAAGAAAAGTTATCACAATTCAGGCTTTGTATTCTTCCAATTTTCCTATTTGATCACCCTTAAAAATTTTTTTAGTAACATTATTATTAAATTGCTTGGAAAAAAAGTATTTGACAACCTGTACCATATGTAGGTCAATAACTTTTTAATGTTTTATTTTTGTCAAGTGTCAAATATCATGGCTGTGATCAAATTCTTTAATATAGGAAACAATTTTGTTGAGTTCCGAAACACCCGGAATTACTGAGCTCTGAAAAACAAGTATAGGTTAGCAATTATGTGGCAGTGGTGAAAAGCTAATTCAGTTTTGGTGGAGTTACTTTTGGTTATGGTCGACAAAATGTACTGCAGGTGACCAGGTAAAGTACCATGTGATGCATGTAATTTACGACTGGTTTCCAGCTGATTTTGCTCCTAGTCTAAAGTATCTGTTGAGCAAGAAGCCATTATCATGATGCAACCAACTTAATCCCCCCCTCCTCATTTCACGCCAAAGAAATCAAACTAAGGCTGAATGGAAAAAAACAGTCTGGTGCCTCTCAAGGGATGTTAGAATCAGTGTTCATGCTTAGTATAGCATACAGGGTACATGGTGGCAGCAGGTCTGTGGCTCTCCCTCAAGCAGGTCGGTGAAATCGGCCCCAGCTGTGTGGTACTGTTTGCAAAGTGTGTCCCAGTTCAGCAAGGAAAACAGCTTGCTCAAAACCTCAAAATCAGTGGCAATGCCAGAATAACGTTGTGAATCTTCGGAAAGCTTAACAGCGGGAATACTCCATGAATGGCAGGGTTTACAGACGTTTTCCCTAACGATTACTGGCAAGATCTAAATATCTACGAGCAGAGGGGGGGGCACTGACAAAACACCTGTTTGTGCGAGTTGATAATTGATTCGGAGGGGGAATGGACGACTTTGTGGAACAGGTGTTTTCTGTGATTGACAGGTGGTTTTAGAATATTCAGTTAACTGTGTGGGGTTATGTGATTGACAGCAGGCGATGATTTTGATTGATAGCTTTGGATCCAAGTATATAAAGTAATAATACGCAGTTCTTATATAGCGCTTTATCACACCCGATGGGCGTCTCAAAGCGCTAAGTATTTTTTCCTGCAAGGTATGATGAGTTACGTTTTTGAAGTATGAGACCTGTTCCTTTACATAGCACCATGTAATGGTTTACCATAGAGCAAAGTTCTTGCTCTATGGGTTTACAAGGTGCTGTCGCGCAATCTGCAGCCGATCAAACCAGTAACACCGGGGCGAACCCCTTCTCTTTGCGATAAGTGCACTGGGTTCTTTTACTTGCATTACACAAGACACAGGACCTACCGCTTTCCGTCCCATCCAAAGGACACAGCAAGTATGGTTAAGTGTCTTGCTTAAGGACACAAGTGTCACGACCGGGACTGGAACCCACACTCTGCTGATCAGAAACACCAGAGCTTGAGTCCAGTGTTCTTATCCGCTCGGCCAGGACACGCCATAGGGGATAAGTAGCTAAAGTTCATGAACTCACAATTTTTGTCTTCATTGCCCTCCCCTCCCCCCCCCCACCCCACCTTTACCCTTTCAGGGCGTAACCATTCCAAGCCAGCGGCGCTATGTACAGTACTATGGGGAAATCATCCGGAGAAATCTAACGTACACGACAGTCACGCTTTTACTTCAGAGAGTGCAGTTGGAGACGGTGCCAATGATGAGCAACGGCTCATGCACACCCTTCTTCGTCATCTACAAGCAGAAAGTCAAGGTCTACTCATCGGATGTTGTAAAGGTAATACCACATTTTGAGGGAAAGAGTCGTGAACCTAATAAAAAACAAAAAAACAATCCATCCATCACTCGTTGAGTAAAAAAAAATGATTAAGGAAGCCTCTCTTATCCTTCAACACCATTCTATTCACCCATGATTAAAAAATTGAAATAATTTATCGGAGAAAATTACGCTTGTAATAGCTTCAGTGTGCTGCCTCACAGTACAGGCAGCTACCTTGGTTAGATGGTTGAGAAGGGAGAGAGGAGTCATGCTAAGGGAGGGGTTTATATTTGGGGGAGGGGGCGGGATTCCAAACATATGCGTTGTACTTAAAATGGATGTAAGCGATGCCATCTCCAAGCCTTCTGCAACACAGTCTAGATATGTTTCGGTGTTTTTTTTCTTCTTCGTTTCCGTAGTTGTTAAAAGCAGAAAGTTCTGTTATAAGTTTCAATTCTCTTTTGGAGTCAAACTTCATCCAGATATTAAGGGGGGATGGGGGAGCATATTTCCAGCTTCTTAGTCAGTTTGTAAGCACAAAGGCAATCCAAATCCTGATGGAGATGGTTGTACTTTTATCTGCTAGCTAGAAAATTTACAAGGACGGGCCTTGGGAAATTAATACAGCTATCTGTTTGGGGAGTCGGCGATTTGGAATCGTGAAATATGCCACAAGACTTCATTCACGGACAGATAGAGTGGGGGGATTGTATGTGATCACAGCATTGTGGCCGAAGAGGTTTGCATTGTGCAACGGACGTAATTAGGTCCCAGAAGAGAGCCCTGCGGAACGCTGCAGCGCATGTCAATCGGCTTAATTGAGGGAGATTTGTAATTGCATTGTGGACTCGAGCCAATGCACTTTGGGTGTGAGGGGGGGAAATCTTCTTAGGATGTCCTCTTTACTGGAGAGAAGATTTCTAAGGGGGAGCCATCTTGTTTTTATTCGCCCCATTCATAAATACCACTAGACAGTTTATCCATTCTGATTGGTCAGGAGGAGATCACGTGACCATGTTTAAAACGTGTAGTTTTTAGAGACATGACAAAAAAAAGTTTAAACACGGTTAGCCTGCACACAGTCAGAGCCATACAGGTGTTGGCAGGCAAGCTTACATGGGTGCTAACTTACGCATAAAGCAAAAAATGCATGCCGTTACTCAGAGTCGAATCTACTATTAGTGCATTCGCTTGAGGACAACCGTTGAGCGTCGTGTGACCCTTTGCGAAACAGTACCTGAAGACAGGAATTAAAAAATTTTACCAAAAAAAAAAAAAAAATTTTCATTTACTATTATGCTTTTTAACAAAAAGGGTATTTACTCGGTCTTAAATGGCCATTTAAAAGACCTTGCAGGGTCGTGGCCGTATAATAAAGGACGCAGCTTTCAGGTCAGTCCTTATCGCATGGCCACGACCCTGCCAGTCTTACACTACCGTTTTAGAGTCACCACTCTTTTATTCCTTTATTCAAAGCAGTGTAACCAAACTGAGGCTGGAAGATCAAAATAGTCTGGCACCTGTTTGGTGTAACAGGAATCAGTACAATCGACTGCTGTTGCATACAGGGTAATTGGCCCCCCCAAAATGGCAGCATGATAGAGGATTAAAAGTAGTACACCTTCTCCATAAGGTTGTCCCTGGTATAAACTTCTATAGCTTTCAGATTAAAACTAATCATTTTGTTTATGTTTCGGGACGCAGGTTGCCTTACTGGTTTCTTTCTCTGCCTTTCATCTCTGTGGACCCCAGTTTGAATCCCGCGTCAGACCAGGGCCTTGCATGTGGATTATGTCTTCAGTCTCTACCTGATTGCCTGTGTTTTCCCCTTGTATGGGGATTCTCCTTCCACATCCAAAACTGAAAATGTCGTCGTCAGCTCCAATTCATCCAGTTTTTGGCGTTTACGCTTGTTGGATGTGTAATATAAAGATAAACGCAATTTTAAAAATGCAAAATTTCACCTCTAAATAAAATATATATATATATTTTTTGTCCTCAGGGAATTAAGAGAGGGGAGAGAATTATTGAGTTCGACATTCCCAGCACGGTACCCATCTGCGGCGACGTCAAGGTTGAATTCTTCCACAAGACACCGATGCTTGTGAGTAACTTTCTTTTCACACTCTCTTTGTTTCCATGTATAAATTTGTAGAGCGTGTAATTGCTCAGGCATCACCTAAAGTGCACACCAGACATTGTAACACATTCTTAGGCTCTATATGGACAGTGTATGATTCTTTTTCACCAAGTTTTGTTGAAAAAAGGTGGCACATCTCAAAATTTTATTCAGAGGTTATTTAAAAAAACAAAAAAAACAAACAAAAACATTTTAATCACAGTACAAAATGTAAAACTTCTTACAAAAACTTTGTACAAAAAGTCCTCCCAATGGTGGCTTGCGCTTGCCACTCACCACTGTTTCCCTGGTTGGATTCCCGGCTAAGGCCATATGTGAGTAGAGTTGTGCATTGATTCTCTCCTGTGCTACGAGGGTTTTTTTCTCCAGGCCCTCCAGTTTTCCTCCCTCTGAAAAAAAAAAACCCAAACACTTTTGATCTCAAGCTGTGCTCTGTGATCCTGTATGTGGCTGGCTGCCAAAGGCACCCTTGTATGCCAGCAGCTCGAACATGTGTAGCCACACCCTTTGCAGTTCAGCTTCTCAGCTGCCAGTAAGGATGATTAGCGTCCCAAATTGTTATGAATATATGTAGCACCAGCGTCTAGCGTCTCTCCTGAAGACAATCAGAGCGTACTGATCCAAACATCCAGTTGATAACACCACCAGTTCTTTTTCAGAACCCCCCCCTACACCCTAATACCTTGGCGTTACTGCAAACATTTCAAGACTGAATAATCTGTGCCTTTATTTGTTGAACCACAGGATAAAAAGTCCATGTTCCACTTTTGGTTCAACACCTTTTTCATCGTTCATCCCGTGTCGGAGACGGGCCGGCCGGGGTCGGCTTCCTGCAACACCGAGACAGTTCCGCTGGCCAACGGGAGCGAGGAGCTGGTGATGGGACTGAACAAAGACGCTCTAGACAAGGCCAACAAGGATAAGACAAACAAAGTCTTCTCACCAAACCTTAAGGTTAGATTAGATGAGAAGGGGAAAAAATAAGTCAGGAAAGGGGGTGACGAGGTGGCGTGTCATGGCCGAGTGGTCAAGCGCACTGGACCCAAGCTCTGGTGTTTCTGACCAGCAGAGTGTGGGTTTGAGTCCCTGTCTTGACACTTGTGTCCTTAAGCAAGACACTTGACCATCATTGCTTCGTCCTTTTTGTTGTGTAATACACGTAAAAGAACCCAATTACACTTATTGCTCAGAGAAGGGGTTTGCCACGGTGATCTGGTAAACCATTACAAGGTGCTACATAAATGGCTCTCATAATTAAAAATACCCTCAAAAACCTGCCTTAAAATACAAGCGCCTTGAGTACTAAATTGTTGATAGATATCAGTGCTATTTTAAGACTCCGGTATTGTTGTTATATTGCCTTTGTTATGTTCTTACTAACTGATTTCATTTGATAAACACAGATACGGTTGTACTTCTCGAGAGGCAACGATGCAGATCACGAGAAACCGTCGACCCACCTGGAAGAAAACTTGAGTCCATGTAATAGCTCAAACGATCTTCTGGAACTGGATTCATCCGAGTCTGAAGATGAGGAGTGGGGAGACGGGACGACGACATTCGTATGATGACGGCCCCCCCGTGCCTCTGTGTGGAGCTTAACACCCCCACACATGCTCGACCCATGTCTTGCTTTCGTCGGCGCGCTTAGTTGGAACCTGTAGTGGGCACCAGGCAATATCGGCCGCAAACTGGAACATCAACCAATCATAAAAGTCTTATTTTGCTGGAGGGAGATAGGCCCCAACGGGAAGAGTGATGCTGAGTTGTCTAGCGCCCTCAAGAGTGACCGACAAACCACGTCGACACGCGTCGATAACCATGTTTATAGGTCTTAACAAAAAAAGCTGATATAAGGACAGGCACAGAGGAATTTATATATATATTATATGTAAATGTTTATATATCTATATCAGTACTTTATGAAGCTGAAGCATCAGGTAGCTTCTCGTCCGATCAATGGATGTTTGGCATGAAATGATCCCCCCATGTTTCTCCTGGATCTTTCCAAAAGCTGATACGTACGTTAAGTGTTACCCAGCTGTCTTGCGAGGGCGCGGCCCGAGCTCCCAAAGGCCTTAGATTGATCTTAAGATGGTCTCGCCCCACCAAAAAAACCCAGAGTGATTTGTACTAGGAACCCTTCTCTCTGTAGCCAAGCTGTTGGACCCTGATTGTTGTGATACATGTAGTAGTTGATGAGTGCAGTCCTCGGTCCAGCAGAATCAAAAGAAAACTAACAGGTGGATTTTGATGGATTGGGTGTGGTGGGGGTGGGGTTAGTGAGGAAACCACAAGGTGGCAGTTGACTTATAGCGGGCTAAAAACCCATTGCCTGTTGCAAACGTCCAGAGTTACATAAGCAATTGGGAATGTCTGCTGCCACCAACAGTCTCCTGTCGCCAGGCACAGTGTGATGTCACAGTCCAGATCTCAGTGGTGATAAAGTAGGCTTGCCGTAAGATCGATCACTGCACTTTTGTGAAAATCAGGCCGCAACTTACAACATGATTCCATTGGAGATCCCTTCCCGAAAAGTAACCAGTGTTTACCCGGGGAGTTTCCCCTGACCCAACTTTTCCCGGTCTTTTGAAACATTATTCATGAATAATTTGTGATAGAAAACCGGGAGAAAGCAGTTGGGCTGGCAGAAGACACTTGGTTAAGGACATTCCAATTGTGTTTCCTCCCCAACAAGTCTTCTTTTGTGGAGGGGTAGGTGCTGTGCGGATATATTCTTCTAGTAATTTGACTGGTCTCCAAACATCCCAAATCTAGTTGTGAAAAACTGAAATCAAATTTGTTTGGCAGCCTTTACTTAAAAAATTGATGCTCAACTCAATTTTGTTAAAATTTTGGTCCTTTATAACTTTTAACACACTTTTTCTGATTCAAAATTACCATTTGGAATCCTTTCCAAACAACAACACAAACCCCACAAAAATCTTGAAAGATACAGGTTACCAGCCAAAAGACCATGTCATGTGTAATGCATGCCTGGTTCCCTGCTAATTTTTGCTTAGCATAGAAAATTGCTAAGCAGTAGTTTCTTCACAGCAAACCTTTTTCGGGTGCGTGTCGTGCCGCGCAGGTGCGTGATTGTAGAGTTAAAAATTGCACAGATTTGAACTGGCCTCAACTTTAGCTTTCACAGGGTTTTCTTTGCAAAATCTCGGGTGTGACATCACAGTTCGGCTTTCAGTCACGTGAAGTATAAAACCAGGCGTTTGGGAATACAACACAAGATACGATTGGTTAACAGGGGTGCACCATGAACTTTTATAACCCAATAAGGAGTCCCGTAACAAATATGTAATTGTCTTTGCACCATGCAATGCAACGCCATGGTATATGCATGTAAGCAATTGGATAGCTTTTATTTGTGAAGGCGTTGTTTATTATAGTTAAAACGAAACAAAAAGAGGAATTGTACATTTCATATATCTTAAAATCCCTAGTTTTATATATGAAAAAGAACGATGTCTATTGCCGCATGTGAATACTTATGTACAGATGAGGTTTAAAAAAAAAAAAAAAAAAAAAAATAGCTTAAAAACAAAATTAAATAAATCATCAGGGAACATGTACACAGACAAGAGCTATGAACTGTTGGACAAATTGAAAAGTTTGTCAGATTGATGCATTTATTCTTGCTTCCATCATACGGCACAATTCTCAGTGGAATTTACATTCGTCATCTGTACTTGGTTTTGCGGGGGGAGCAGGCAGGTCTAAAAATTTGTTCTTACAGGGGCAAAAGTCCACGAGAGAAGGGGCACTTCCGGGCCTGGAGTTACACGGGGGGCCACAGAGGCCTGTTGCCCTGGTCTTGGCCTTGGTGCCCCTTCAAAGAAAAGTTACCCATGGACTTTGAAAGGAAAGTGCCCTTTGCAAATTTGAAACCGGCCTTGCCCTCTCAATTCAGAAAATCAGAACAGCTGTAGGAAAGGAAGAAATGTGAAATATAAGAATGAATTCAAATACCAGCATTCTTCAGACATGGACTTCTCAGGACATTTGTAGCAGTACCAACTTTCTACCAAGTAAGCTTTCAAACTTTCAAAACTTGCTGTCTTAGAGTATGGCTTTTAAATTAACTACCTGAATTTATTCATTTGTTACATTTCAATAAGTCCAACAAAAGGACCTTTTTAAAACTGGTCTTTACATACTTAAATATTTTTCCGATGATATCCTAAAAATAGTTCTAAAAGGCCTAGTAAAATGAAATCTTTTTTCATTTGCTGTAATTCTGATTTGACAGCGTTTAAAATTGTTTTTTTTTTTTTTGGGGGGGAGGTGAGTGGAACAACCCAGTCCTTTTTTTCAATGAACGTAACACATGCCAAAGGAATTCCCTATATTGTATTGATGGTAACTAATTTGACCTCAATAGGGTCAAAGATCAATATCAGATGACCTCCCCAGCAGTTGGATTATACCATTGTACATGAGGGGGGAGGGGGGTATTTGTAAGCTGCCTTGTTCCCTCGACACGAGACCAAAAACGTGGTTGATCCATGTTTGTAACAAGATGAAGACTGTTGGACGTCTGAAACCGAGTTTTGTGCTGTGTGGTAGCAAGGTTATCTGTTTCGGTAGAAACGAACCCATTGGAGGGAAAAAAAAGGATAAATGTAGACTCTTAAATATAGTAAGAAAATTGCCAAAGGATTTTAAAGTATCACTGTTGTTTTTTTTAAAAAAAGGTGTTTTTACAAACTGAGAGGAAGACAAAAAACATAGGTTGGTTGTTACAGTCGATATTTGTGGAATGACTAGTTTTTTTTATAGGTAAAGGTAAACATCACAGACTGTGAACTAATTTTATTGATGAGATGTTGTGGTAGCTTTCGTTCCGAGGCACGTGAATCGGGGGGATGACATTGCGTCGTTGTGGTGTTTTGATTGTGAGTCGTTTGTACCTGGGAATACACCATCTGACATGCTTGTGCTTCAGTAGACCGATCCAGGAAGCCCTGCCCCCCTGAACCTATTGACCAATCACAGCATTGGCTGCATCATCACTGTACACTCGTGAGGAGCACAGTTTATGTCTCTTCAATGCCACACTGCATGTGCGCACTGTAAGTACATGCACACATGTTTACATTTTCCAATAGGATTTTATCGTGTCTGACTTTTGTCAGACTTTCTGTGGCATAGCCAAAGGCTGTGATTGGTCAACAGGTAAGGGGGCAGGGCTTAATGGATTAGTCTATTGCCCCGCCCCCTTTTAATCACAGTACAAAGTGTAAAACTTCCTACAAAATGTCCTCCCATTGGTGGCTTTTGTGTAAAGCACTCGCAACTCACCACGGTGGCAATGGTTCGATTCCTGGCTTAAGGCCGTATGTGAGTAGAGTTGTGCTTTGGTTCTCTCCTGTGCAACGAGGGTTTTTCTCCAGGCCATCCGGTTCTCCTCCCTCCGGAAAAAACTCAAACACTTTCGACATCTGGCTGTGCTCCGTTGTCATGTATGGGTCGATGTAGCTGGCTGCCAAAGGCACCCTTGCATGCCTGCGGCTGGAACGCATTGTAGCCGCGTCCTTTGCAATTCAGCTTCTCAGCTGCCAGTAAGGATGACTAGCCTCCCTACAAAATTATTGTGTTACAAATCAACACTGTCAGTAAGTCCACCAATGTGGTTCATTGCTTATTCTTTGAAATTAAAAAGTCGCATCCCCTGAAGTTGATCCCTGTCCTGCCGTTTCCCAGGTTATATCCATATAGAGCTTTAGAGCTCTGTGGTTGTATCGTTTACTTGGGGTGAGATCCCTGGTTATACGGCAGTTTTAGGTTGTATGGCTTCTGACTGGCACCCCTCGAACAAATGACTATAAAGAGAGACCGCCAACATCAGGGCTGGATAGCTCAGTTGGCAGAGCGCCGGTACGTTAAGCCGGGGGTCGCAGGTTCAAATCCCGCTCAAGTCAATTTTTCTTCGTTCTCCTCCAAAATTAAGTCCACCAATATGTAGATATTTTGGGGTATAAAACAAATAATTTGGGGCAAAATACAAACGGCAATTCAATGCATGTCAGATGTGTGTGTTTCTCGGACGTGGAGCAAAGCTTGCCCAGTGATGTTTAAACCGCAGTTAGTCAATTTTAGGAAACTGTACAGTAGTACGCGTGTATAATTATGTACATATATATTGTGTATACATATTATATAGAGAAACATTTGAACGAGGTTCAAATTATGTGAAACATCTCCGCCTACCCGTAAAAAAAACAAACAAACAGCTTTTTCGGTATTTTTCTGAAATGTATGTATTTTTTATCGCAATGTTGTGAGACAAGTGTTGTTGGTCTTTTTTCTTTTTTTTTTCTTTTAAAAAGAGGGCTTGGTGGTCTCGGGTGGTTCCAGACACCAAGCGTCTCGTAACTTTGTCTGCAGGGTGGTGTCTTTTTATTTTAACAAACATCACAACTTTGTGGTAGAACGGTGGCATGGCAACTCGACTGTAAACAGATGTACTAAAACTGGTCTTTTGATCGGTTATTTTTTATTACTGTTAGTTTGGTCGGCAAAAATCATGTATTTATTGTGCAAATCTGTGACTTTTTTTTTTTTATATTTAGGAATGGAAATACACTTTCCACCGTTTCCTGTATAAATTAAATCTACCAAAGTTAACTGCTTGGTACTTATTTATAGATTACAAAATAAAACTGTCCATGTGATGAGATTGAGGGCGATGTCGTTCCCTTTCTTAGCTCCAAAAAGAAAAAAAGAAAAGGAAAAAAATATATATATATACAACACCAAAAACTTTGATACTATTTCTGTAATTGTTTTCTACGTTCACTTCAAAATGAATTCCTTGTCCACCACTACGCAATGGAATGTACTTTCGCTATTATTTTTTTTTCTCAAGAAGTCAAGAAAATCCTTGAACAGTAACACTATGGCCATCTTGAAGCTGTTTTGAAAACTGATGAATTTAAAAACAAGTGTTGATTTCATCTGAACCAAGTTTCCTTTCCACGTATGTACTAAAATGTTCATTTCAAGGATTTGTGTCCATGTAATTGTACACATTGTTATTTCCCCCCCCCCCAATAAAATCATATGGATCACACACAGTACAATATCAAGAATCCTCTTCAACATGAAGGGCTCCCTCTGGAGTTTGTGCCCCAGAAGGGATTGATTTTTTAATCAGGAACCAGGGGCGTGTTTTGGCGACCGCGACCAGAAACAAGTTTGAGCTTCGGTCATTGGTTTAGCGTTTTTGCGTGTTCTGTTCAATCACAGTGACGCAGCTGTTCCAACCAAACCGTAACCGAGTTGTTGGCTCGGTTAGGCTTGGTTTCAAGATGGCTGATTCCATAAACATACAAAAAGTGTTGACAAAATTCTTTTAAAAATGAAAAATATTAAAGCATACCAATCCAACAATGTTGATAAAATTACAAAAACTAAGTTCCATTACTTAAAAAAAAAGAAGGCTGCACATTTTGAGAACATTAATTTCGAAGAAATGTACCCACGTCACAAACTGTTCCTGGTTACCGACCTGTTTTTGCGTAGCTCTCAAAATTTTTTCTGGCCTGTGAATTTGACGTCAGAAACTTGTTTCTGGTCGAGGTCGCTAAAACACGCCCCAGGATGGTATATGGCAGAGCTGTTTGTGGAGAGAGTTGCGACTAGAAGCCATGTTTGGTCCAAACATGTGCACACAGGGTGCCAGACTAGACTGCACATTGGGTTGTGCTCTCTGATCTCTATTATACTGACTGGATAGTGGGTCGGGCCTATGTGTGTACAAGAGACAGTGAAGTCGTCACACAGAAGCGGCAGCCATTTTGAAACTCGCAAAAAAAATATTTAGTGTACAAAGTGTGTATACAAAATGTGATGTATTTTCTAAGTCGAGGAAGAAATTTTGATTCATCAACAAATTTTTCTTTATTCTTAAAACTTGTTTATGTCCACCACGTGTGTTCTATTCATTGTATACTTCTTTTGGAAATTTGCATCAAAACATGCACGGCAAGCCTTGATAATGTATTGTCAAGCCAGTTTCGAAATGGTGTCCGGTGACTTCAGTGAACATAAGCAACCCGCTGTCCAGTCCAAATAGAGATTTGTGGTTGTGCAACATTTGGACCGAAAACGGCGTCCAGCAACCGCGTGACCAAAGAAAACTGGACCCTCCATGTTGCAACTCTCTCAGCACACAGCTCTGGTCGGACAGATGACAGGATTCTGTCAAAATTCTTGGGTATCACATGCATTTGTACTTCCTAACCAGATTGTAGATGTTTATAAAATGAGTTGTCTGTGATATTTCGACCTCTAAAATCATTGGGGCATAACGGATGGGTTACTGAAAGCCTCGAGGTAGAACAAAAAAACCTCCATGATAGAGCTGAAATCTACTGTCCTGCCCTCATGCACTGTTAATGTTACACTATCTAACCAACGTTAATAGTGGAAGAGGGATTGTAGGTCAGTGTGTTCTGTAGCCTGAGCATAAAGTAGATATTCTAGACCTTTGCATATGACATCATAAGCTCAAACAGCGCCCTCACCGAGCTCAAAGGAGAACCTATCATTGGCTGAGAGTTGTGCGCAGCATGTACATGCTGGCATGTTACCATTGTTTGGCCTCGGTGATGATGGCCTATGCAAGGGGATCTAAAGACCTTCATTATGGTGCGGCCATCTTGATTTTTCTCTGATCCAAACCGAGGCTGAAAGAACAAAAACAGTCTGGTTCCATTTTTGTGCAATGAATATTAGCATTCATTACTGTCATGGGATACAGGGAACATGATCGAGACGGTGGCAGCATGATAAAGGTCTATTGCCAAATAGATTGGTCAATCTTGAATAAAGGAAACCAGCTGGAAACATGTACATCAAATGCAATTTTAACTGGTAACCCATTTCTACTGAGCAGAACATCTATGTGCTTAGCAGATTTGCGTACACCCCTGCAACAACTCTGGGAAGTTGGTCTTGTTAGGGTTGCAAGTACAACATATTGACCCCTTGCACCAACGTCACACGTGGCTACTGTCAGGAAACACTCGCCATTTTGGAAGTCAAATTACATGTAAAAGATGGTAAGCGTGTAAACGCTGTGTTGCCTAAAAATGGGCACTACACTGTACAACACTCAGGGACATTGACTCCCAACCAAGGTTAGAGACCGTTCCGGCTTTGGCAACAAGCCCCGCCCACACACCTTAGTTTGTGTACGTTTACGCTGCACGTTTGACCGAGGTCACATGACCAAAAGGCGTGATCCAATTGGTCAATGCGCAAAGTTTGATTGACAGGTCGGAACGGTCTATTGTGATGACGACGTCAGGTGAATTAGGTCACAAGTGTCAAACGAACATTGGCGGGCATTGGCGGGCAAGTCTAAGTAAAGCCCCTTTGTGGTCCTATAGGTGACTCTCTCTTGTTTTTGTTTTTTTGTTTTTTATTACATAATCACCCACAAGGACTAATATATCAACTCGTGTCGGTATTCTCCTCGTCGATGCCTAACATTAGAATCAAAATCATTGAAATCAATGACTATCTAAATTTCTTTTCAGACGGTTCAACTTTCGGAATGTCCCAAACAAAACTGGGTGATTTCTTGGACTTGCCCTGATGCCGTCACTGTTCAAGCAAGTCAAGCAAGGGGACCATGTTTTGTTTCAGGTTGGTTGATCAGAAACGATTTGAGCCCCTGTTGGTTAAATATCAGTAAATGCATCCATACCTTTATCAGAATCCAAAGAGATGCAGGGAAACATGACCTGGAGAAGTTTGTGAATGTTCTCTTCAAGAGTTGCAAGCATACTTAGTGACAGCTTTACATCTGCGGCGAGGACCCAAATTTGAATGTTTGTTTGAGTGAAACGATAACGTTCGTGCTACCAAACGCCATGCACAATTGCTCCTCTCGTCTTACTGCCCTCAACAAGCGAGTTATATTTGCTACAGTGATTTGCCTGGTCACTATTAAATGCTCAATTTGAATTCGGCCTCGGACTAAAAGTACTGTCCCTACATCACATAGGCGGAGACAGCTTTTGTCTAGCAAGCTCAAGATCAACTTCATCAGAGACAAGTATCCTTGTGCCATACATCTCATTTGGAAAAGACCGATCCGTTGAGCCGCGACGTGATTGCGCAACCATGAGTCCGGCAAAAGTCCGACAAACACGTTGGTGTGTATGGCGCGCTTGCACAGCGGGTGGGGCTTAATGGATCGGTGCATTATGTACGGGTGTTTGTCATTTCTTATGTAACTAGCAGTCTCTTATGTAACCAAAAAAAAAGCTTGCCCCTAACTATACGACGTAGCAACACTGGATGTAGTCCCGAGGAATTCAAAATTGAGCTTTTGCGGTCAGACATCTTCAAATCCAGATCGCGAATGGCTGTATAGTCAGGGATAAATCCATCAACATTAAAGTGAGAAAGTTTAAGACATTTCTGCTGCATGGCCTACAATGAAAATGAGATGGAACTCTACCAGGTTTTGTCTTCTTGAATTCTGACATAGTAAAGATGCATTTTACAACCATTTTAGCAAAGAGGTACAATCCCTTATTAAGAGACGCCCCAGTACTGTAGCATCCGTAGGGGACCAAAATGAATAACCAACCCTTCAGGAAAGTCAAGTTCTCATGTTAGGTTTCCGTAGTAAACTATTTTAGTCGACGACAACACCACAGTATTGTAAACGATTCTCAAGTAAATAAATGGACACACAGAAGGTATTAACGTAAAGCAAGATATCTTGTGGTTTTATTTATTAACCTTGCGAGTGTTGAGTTAAAGATGACAATTTGATCCGATTCGTTCAAATAATTTGTAACATCCCAATTCTTGCCCAGCTCTAGAACAAGCTGAATAAATAATGAGCTCAACAAACGATAAGACGCCCCCAGAAGACTGATCCTGTAGGCCCCACCCCTTGAGGCGTTAACAAATCACAACTCAAAATTTAAAGCAATAAACCACAAGGGAAACTGACTGGGTAAATTTCAAATTAATTCAAAATTTAAACACTTAATGCAGGAACAGACAAAATTATTACAGTCATATAAAGTTCAAACGGTGGTTTTTTACTTCACAAGTTGCATATCCAATTGCCAAAGTGAAGGATTCAAGACTGGGACCGGCAGGCCCAAATAACAATTGCTTATCACTGGGTCAGGCATACCAATCGTATCCAAGTCCAAACAATTTGGGTGTGGAGTGACATAGGAGAAGAGGATATGATATGGGACGATCGAGGCCACATACACTGCCCAGCCTGTTAGGGTTTTAATGTTCCATGATATCACCTTAATACATAGTAAAAAAACTGACAGCTGGCTTGATTTATACTTTACATTTATCCATATTCCATTAAGTGCTGTACATATACAAGACTTTTTTGGTTGTTTGGGGATAAAGCCGAAATGGTTGCTAAACTATGCAATCCTGCAATGCGATATCATATGGTGAATGCATTATACACAGCACACACATGTAAACAGTTAGTTCTGTACACAGTTGTGCCACCACACACAACCCAAGAAGTAAAATGGTTTCAAACGGTTGGTCAACTCCCTGGAAAAATTTAGTAGCCAGAAAGCCTTACAATCACATGTACATGAAAACTTAAAAAATATTCGTCCAGACGAACTGATAATGTACTGATCCCATTTTTTACTCATTATGTACACTTCTTTTATGAACAATGACATCAAAAAACAAATGCAATCTCCGAAAACTTGATTTTGTCAAAATCTGCTGAACAACTTATGTTATTCAAGTCCAAATTTAATAGAGTGAGAGCATTATCAGAAACTTAACTGTGCAATCTTGAAAAGAAAAAAATTATATAAAATACTAATTGTAGGTCAAAAAAAGTAAAACATTTACAAACAAAAAATCAAAATTAAGAAAATTATCAGAAAAAAAAATGTCTATTCTACAATGGTCATTAAATTCTGGATATGCTTGTGCCTAAAAGCTACCAAGAACAGTAGGCTACCTGCAAAATGTGACCAGTCTTAGAATGAAAACCTAAGTAACGTGACCACTTGAGAATTACAACCAAAACTAACAACAAATTATTAAATGAGTATTAAAAAAAGAAACCAAATTATGCATTTTAATAATCCCACTTTTATTCTAGTCGCTGTCAAACTTGATGGAGTTGACGTTCTGGGAGATCTGGCCCCCGCGATAGCTGCCCCGCTTCTTTTTCGTTTTCTCGTGGCGGAACGCTTTCCCGCGCACCACCCTCAAATCTTTGTTGGCTTTATCTCCCCAGGATCCATACGCGCCTCTCTGTTCAAGAAAGATAGAATCGGAAGGAAAATATGGTTAACAAAAAATTACATCACCTTGTACCTAAAAGATAGAGGGCAGTCTTTGAGCCATGTCACACAAGGCAAATTGACAGGTATCCATTTTCAGGAAATCTCCCAAGAAGAAAAAAACATTCACATAGTTTTTTTCTCAGGGGATAGTTACGGCCATTTCCAAGTTAGCGGCTGCGGCTGAGTCACGTTATTATGCATTGAAGTATAGGCTGCCAATAGCAACACGCTTAGCAACAGCCACAGCCTGAGACACTGTAAAAAAAACAAAAAAAACAAAAAAACTCCTGTGTTAAAAAAAGTGTTTATTTTGCACGCAGTGCAGTTGGCTGCCCCCAAGTTGAATGAATGACAAGTCCCTTATGCACACTAGAGTTGCAAAAACTAATTACCTTTGCTTCAAAAGAGTTATCTTGAAGTCTTGGGTCGATCACATGATCTTCTTCCTTCACCCTCCTGAAGGGGGCTGGCTTGTTCTGCAAAGAAAGCAAAGAAACACATTGTTAAAAATTTGCAGAATATTTTCGTCAAGTACAGTGTATCATGCGGCGGCCATAGCTGCGGTGGTGTAAATCGCCCACGAACGAACTGCTCAAATTAGTCTATATGAACATGCAAAAAAATCCCTGATCGATACAAATATTTCATTTTTATTTTGTCACTAGAGGAATGAATTCACTGTTCCAAAGAACCATCATGAATTACACCTTTAAAAAAAAATATATGTAAAGTTCCATGCATGAAAAAACAAACTTTTTTTGCGACTTACTGCTCGTGGTACAGTTGCCGGAGATTTGTTCTTCTGGGCCAGAGACGGAGTACCTGGGGAAGGTATTGGTAGTGTCTTGTTGGCTGGTTTAGTGTCTTCATCGTCGTCGCTGTCGTCACTGGAAGACGATGACGATGACGATGATGACTTGGATGGCTTCTTCTGTTGATGTTGAACAGAAACAATACTAATATCACAGTGTATGAATATCATTTAAAGGGGCTGTGTCGTCATGATTATAGCAGGCCTGTGGCTGTTCATGGAAAGATGAACTCTCACCCAGATACTGCACACGAGTGTGCTTGCTGTCAAATCACAAAGGGTGCCGTCTTTGTCAGTGTGACCACCAGCGCGTACGCGCGTGTAGTAACTGACTTATTCAATTCACTGCTATAATCAATGCAACGCAGCCCCTTTAAATATCTTTACAATGTTTAAAAATCGATCTTTAATTTTTTTTTTTCAATTGTGTCTGGGGGACAAAGTTAAATGGGAAACTACTTTGATCCAAACGCAGATTTCCGAAATTACAATAAGTTTCTTGTAATTCACAGACTCCCTTTGGAATTTCAGATTACTTTCAGGTAAACTAAACTAGTTTGCAAGAAACAGCATGTCAACGGTCACTAGTTGTTTTTTAGTTAATGTGATAATACTCATTAGGCATTTTGAATATTTTAAGACTTTTCTCTGGAAAAATGACGGGTTTTCAGGTGGAAATATTTCTCAAGATTGTTAGGAGTTCAAATTAAAACCAAGACATTTTTCTGTAAACCAAAGTCAAGAATTATAAACTGCTTTATGTGAGAAGAGAAATTTGTTTTTCCCTGACCTTTGTTAACACTTTCTTTATCCCTACTTTTCCCCCGTCACTGTCGGAGCTGGACTCATCAGAGCTGCTGTCGCTGTCCTTGCCGTTTGTCTTCGCAACCTGACTGGAGGGCGCCCTCCCATTCTGCGCTTTCCTGGACGTCTGTGCGGGTGTCATCTTTCTGGTCTGTGGGACTGTTTTCTTTGCCTCGGTTTCGCTCTCGGACGAGCTGGAATCTTCAGAGCTTGACGAGTCTGCTTTGGCAGCAGTAGAAGGAGTTACGGGGGTCTTAGATTTCGGAGCTGGTTTCTTGTCCGTTTCGCTTTCATCACTTGAATCGTCAGAGCTACTTTCGCTACTAGAGCTTTCAGCCTTCACTGGTTTCTTGGTTACTTGCTTAGAGTTTGGAACATTTTTCACAGCAGCAGGCTTTTTCTTGGATTCTGGTTCGCTCTCCGAGCTGGAATCTTCCGAGCTTGATGAATCTTGCTTGGGTTTAGCTGCAAGTGATTTTTTCGCTGGCTGTGATTGTGAGGTACTTTTTGTTACCGCTTTCGCAGCGGGTGCTTTGGTCTTTTTCTCGTCCTCCTCCGAACTGGAGCTATCACTGTCATCTTCAGAGCTTGAGCTGGCGTCTTTCTTAGTGGGTTTAGCCTTTGGACCTTTCTGCTGCGTTGTTTTCTTAACGGGCTGCGCGGGTTTCTTGGCATCTTCATCAGAATCGGATTCAGAGCTGGAATCTTCTGAGCTTGAGTCTTGTTTCGTGGCTTGTTTTTGTTTCTGAGGGAGTGAATACAGGGTTGCTTTAGCTGGGGTAGGTTTCTTTGCTTTATCATCCTCAGACTCGGAGCTTGAATCTTCTGAGCTTGAATCTTCTGAACTCGATGAATCTTTTTTTACGGCTTGTTTTTTTTGAATGGGTGTTTTGGGGGCTGGCTTAGCTGGGGTTGACTTAGCCGGAGTTGGTTTCTGTACTTTTTCATCCTCAGACTCCGAGCTGGAATCTTCGGAGCTTGAATCTTCTGAACTCGATGAATCTTTTTTTACAGCTTGTTTTTGAGTTTGTGTTTTAGAGGCTGCTTTGGCTGGGGTTGATTTGGCTGGGGTTGATTTCTTTGCATTTTCATCCTCAGACTCAGAGCTGGAATCTTCGAAGCTTGAATCTTCTGAACTCGATGAATCTTTTTTTACGGCTTGTTTTTGAGTTTGTGTTTTAGAGGCTGGTTTGGCTGGGGTTGATTTCTTTGCTTTTTCATCCTCAGACTCAGAGCTTGAATCTTCTGAACTCGAACCTTTTTTTACGGCTTGTTTTTGAGTTTGTGTTTTAGAGGCTGGTTTGGCCGGGGTTAATTTAGCTTGGGTAGGTTTTTTTGCTTTTTCATCCTCAGACTCTGAGCTGGAATCTTCAGAGCTGGAGGATGCCTCTTTCACTTTTGCTGCCAGTGATTTGGCCACTGGCTTTGCCGCTGTCTTTGTCACTGGTTTGACAGGCGGTCTCTTTGTGGTTGTGTCATCCTCATCATCACTGGAATCTTCAGAGCTTGAAGAGGAATCAGCCTGTTTCTTCAAAGGTTTTTTCTTTGCCGGTTGCGGAGTTTTCTTCACTTGTTTTGTTAAAGCTGGCTTCTTGGCTTTTTCATCGTCGCTGTCAGAATCTGAACTAGAGTCTTCCTCAGAACTGGAGGAAACATCTTTACTCATCTGTTTCTTTGCCGGTGCTTTAGCAGTCTGCGGTTTCACAACTGCCGACGGCTTTTTGGGTGCGACCTCTGCTTCACTCTCCGAGCTTGATTCTTCAGAACTGGATGATGAATCTGCTTTGGACGGACCCTTCACTGGAGTCTTTGTGGGTTGTGGTTTAGGAGTAGTCGCTGGCTTCTTAGTTTCCGTTTCACTTTCCGAGTCTGAATCTGAACTTGAATCGTCAGAGCTTGGGGGAGCTTTTGGTGGCGGTGTTTTTTGGGCTGGTTTTGCCACCTTCTCTGCCTCAGATTCTGAACTGGAGTCATCTTCTGAGCTAGACACCTGTGCTTTAAGCTTTTTGGCCGGTGGACCCTTGGGAGCCTTTGCTTGTGTTTTAGTGGTCTTGGTTGGTGTGTTTTTTGCCGGTGTTTTTTTAGCTGGTGTGGTTTTCGCCAGCGTGCTTTTTGCCGGTGTGGTTTTTGCCGGTGTGGTTTTTGCTGGTGTGGTCTTTGATGCTGTGGTCTTTTGTTTCTTTGTGGCTGATGGCTGTAAAGGATCGCTGGATTTCGCTTTACGTTTGCTTCCTTTCGTCGGGGAGACCATGTCATAGGTTTTCAGAATCTCCATCAAGTTTCCCTCTTCATTTTTGGGCGGATGAATGGGCTGTTGAAAGAGAGAAATAAAATCCTCACATTATTTTAAATGTCAACAGTTTGCACAATAAATGTTTCCAAAGCAATCTCCAGTCTTGTATATAATTAGTTGTAATAATCAAGGGTTATAATTATTGTGTCTAACAGACATCCATTGAACACAATTATTTAAAGTAAAGTACAGTTTAGGAAAACATGAACATATAAAAACCATGCTTAGGCTTTGTAATAGTAACACTAACAGTAAACATAATTTGAGCTTTATAAATTATGGTTTCATTAGTTAGGCCAGTATTACCAGTCAACAGGAATAGCAAATCGAATTCATTTTCTCGCTCATAAAAATTAAAAAGTAAAAACAGTATCAGATTACACTTTTAACTGTGTAAAAAAGTGTGATTTGTAATTGTATAAATTTTAATTCACTAATCCAATCACTTTAGTTTAGACTGTGTGGTGTTGCCTGTTTGGCAGTTTATGACCGACGATTCTTACAAAATGATTTTTTTAAAAATAAAATCCTATAAAATGAGAAAGATTAATCATAAAGGACGGTCCTCCATGGTTTTAATTTACTTTAAATGAAGATACATCGTCAAGGAAAATAAGTGATAAGTGTGTCCGGAAACTGGCCAAATCACCGGGTCGAAAACTTACCGATCCCGTCTCCTGCTGAAGAGCCTTTGCCGTCTTCTTCAGCTTGTTCTCCGTCAGAAACCCGTAAATATACGAGAATAACCTACTAGGAACCGTGGTGCTCATACTGAAAGTGACTTTTACCAGTTACACTTTGGAGAAAGTTGCTCAAAAGCTCGTTCACAAGCCCCGAACACACGTGGTTTTACAAGATTACAGCGAGTTAAAGTTAAAACACAACGTGCTTGGGGCATGTGTAGAGTCGATTTTTGCAACCCGACTACAGTGGTTAGAGAATCGATTGTGGAAGCTACTCAAAGCTCCGCCCACAAACATCAACTTTACTAAATTTACCCAATGTAGAAAATAATGATGTAATACTTTTAAAAAGTCATGAGCCTTTGTCTTGCTGACAAACTAACACGTTGTCTTCGGATTAGGCGCTTTTGGGCTATAAAAAGCGTTTGTTATGAAATGAATATGGTTGGAAAGATATTTTAAAAGTAGAGTACAATGATTCACACAAATATCCCTTGAAGAAATTATGTGTTTTTTTGTTTAATTTTGTGATAGAACACGGTCCGCCATTTTGAAGAACTAAGTAAGCATGAACGACTCTCCAAAGGATAAGGAGCAGTTTTAAGAGATTTGAAGGCAATGTGTCCCTAATGTATCTTTGTACTTTCTTATTATCTTTTTTTTTTCTTTTTCACAGTAAAGAAAAAATGATAATTCCACATAATATCTCAAGTAGGTAGATACACGAACTTCCACAGAGGCGATTTCTACATTAATCGATTCTCACAATCGAATGAAAGAATCGCCACCGACTGTTATTTTTTTTGTGCGGAGGTCAAACTCGAGATGATGTCGCAATCTAGAGGTAATAGCGCCCTCTCTTGTACAACAGTGCGGCATGAGTTTCCTTCACCGGTCACCATTTCACCACCACAAGGGAGAGATTTGTTCTTGATGTTGAAACGCTTTATTAGCTTGTGTAGGAAAAAAGGGATAAAAGGTAAAACAAATCTGTCTTATATTTTGCATTAATCAATGTTTACACTGGTGTTCATTTTCTCTTAATTCATAAAACGGTGTTTGGTTTTATTTTGCGGTAAAAAAGTAAATTCTAAATCTGGTGGAGTGCGCTGACGAACCCCATGCAGGCAAATTTCTACCTCCATCCCAAGCTGAAACGGTCTTTAGTTTTAGACTAGTTTAGAGGGGGTAGAGGCAAGGAACAAGGTCAGGTTCTAGCCCCGTAAATAATTCCAAAACCTTGGCACTAAATATTATTAATGAATGGGTGGGGGGGGGGGGGGGGTATGAGATAAAACCATGAGGTTTTCACAGTGTAGTCGCAAGCAATTATAAATAACAATAGACCATGACGTCACTATGACTCATGAGCATTTAGTACAGGAACGGGCCGAGATAAAAAAACACACGTTTGATGCTGCATTTTAGCCCGGCATTTGACCTCAAAGATGGCGGCGGATGCATAAGGTCTATTTAATATAAATAGTTCATCAATGCAATGATTGAAAAAAAAAACGTACACTACTCTAGACCCAGTGTAACTGGGGCGCTGTACTCCTTTTTTTGAAATTTTGATTATTATGGTCGTACTCGCGCCCTAAAGAAGCATGGGGGTATGGGAAAAAAATAAAAGGTAAAACACTCAATGTTTTCTCTTTAAAGGATAAAACATAAACAGCCAATACTTATAGTAGCCTATAGACCTTCTGCACATGACGTCATTTGAGTAGGGCGCCCTCGGCTAGAGATCAAAAGAGGGTTGCTTAGTGGCCCATCCTGTGCAACATGCGTACAAAGATTGTGCAGAATACATGTACAGGTTTAATTTAGTTAAATTTACAGAGTACAGGTTAGTTATAATTATGGTGTATTTATTGAAAACTAGAGGATGGGAATATTTTTTGTTCTTAGAAATATAACTGACAAATCATACCTGAAAGTTAACAATTTGATTTCTTTTCCCGTAAAGTTGATAGTCTACAAGCCTGAAATAGTTCATAATGTCGGATTTGGAAGGATCGACACGAACCATCAAACTGAGCCTGACAAAGAGTGAGATATTTGGTCTAGTCTTCCGGCTTGCTATACTTGGTGTGTCCACGTACTACGGGGTACGATGGATCGTCAAAGCGATGGACCCTACAAGAAAACAAAAACAAGAAGCAAAAGAACAGGTATCTTTTCGTTGGTGGGGGTGTTGTGATGATCGCAGCCCTCCCCTGGTCCGGTGGGGGACCATCGGGGAGGAGGGTTACGATCGTTGCAACTAGTTTTGGGGGCTCAGATTTAAAGAGCAGGGCCCAATTTTATAGAGCTGCTTAAACAGAAAATGTTGCTCAAAAAATTTCTGCTTAGCAAAAAGAAGCAGGATACCAGTCACATTTTGTACATAAGACATGTTATTTTGGCTGGTAACTTACTCTGGTAAGCAAAATTTTGTTGTGCTTAGCTGCTTTTTGCTGCCACTTGGGCCCAGGGACTAATTTCATTGAGCTGCTTAAGCACAAAAATTAGCTAAGCAAAAAAAAAGTTGCTTACCAGAAAAAGGGTTACCAGCCAAAATGCCATTTCATGTGTACCATTTTTGACTGGTTTCCTGCTAACTTTTGCTGAGCAGAAATTTGTTAAACAATATTTTCTGCTTAAACAGCTCTATGAAATTGGTCCCCGGGCACAATTTTATGGCTCCGCTTGCTACGAAAATCTTTGCGTCCTTTCACCATGCTCGGCTCACAGGGTTAACGCCAACATTTTGCTTAGCTGTGTAAGCGAAGAATGCTTAATGCCCAAGCACAATTTTACGGCTCTGCTTACTACGAAAATGTTAGCGTCATTTCACCATGCTCGGCTCACAGTGTTATGCCAACATTTTGCTTAGCTGTGTAAGCGAAGAATGCTTAGTAGCTTAAAAGATGCAGACATAAGCAAAAGTTCCTTGTTAACCAATGAAATATTTTTATGTTAAGCAAGGATTTTTCTGCTTCCGTAAGCACAGATTGTTTCGCTAAGCAAGCCATGAAATTTTGCAGCATGGAAGAGCAAAAAGTATTGCTAAGAAACCAGTCGCAACTAGAACACATGAAATTGTATTTTGGCTGGTAACTTTTTTTCTGACTATCCAAATTTGATAAGCTAAACACCAAATACATGAGGGAAATTTAACCTAACTTTGTTTTTCACCAACAGGCAGAGAAGCTGATGAAGAGCATCGGAGTCCAAGGAGTGAGTCTCAGCGATTATGAGATGAGCATTGCGGCCCAGCTCGTCGACCCTCTGACGCTGTCAATAACCTGGCGAGACATCGGGGGCCTTGAGGAGATCTGCTCTGAGATCCGAGAAACGATCCTGCTACCGATGAAGAAGAAGCATCTGTTTAAAGAGTCTGTGTTGATGCAGCCGCCAAAAGGTCAGGAGAGATACAAGATAGTGAATTAGTAGAGTAGTTAGTGGGGATCTGGTTGGCTTCTGGGTACCCTGCCTTTCACCTCTGTGGACCAGGTTCGAATCCCGCCTCCGATCAGAGCTTGTGTGTGGAGTCCCATCCTGATTGCATGGGTTTGCCCGTTTAGAGTAAAGTTGTAGCTCGTTCACATGGTGGTTTACACCACCGCAGCTATGGCCACCGCACACGCGAGCGATGCAGCGTAGCGTGTCAGCCATGCATATCTAATCAACATGGAGGATTCACAGTGCGTGTGCGTTCATAGGCGCGTGCGGTGGTCACAGCTGTGGTGGTGTAAATGACCTTGAACGGTCTGCTCGGATTAGTCTATACCTGTTGTAAAGTAATGTGCAGCTTAAGATGCCTGTAGATAAAGCCCTACCTTTTGACATTAGAAGGTCTATTGTCTAATCGATTGATCTATTTTGCATTTCACCCAACACTGTTACAACAGTTTTAATTTCCTTGTTACAGGTGTGCTCCTTTACGGACCTCCAGGATGCGGTAAGACCATGATTGCCAAGGCAATTGCCAAGGATGCTGGGTGCCGCTTCATCAACCTTCAGGCCTCAAACCTGACCGACAAATGGTACGGAGAGTCACAGAAACTGGCATCTGCCGTCTTCTCATTGGTGAGTAGATCAGTATTATCTCAATGCAGGGATATGAAAAAAAGTAATTATTGTTTTAATGAGCTTTTTGTTGTTTTGTCGTTTCTATGAAGGCCGTCAAGTTACAACCGGCAATCATCTTCATCGATGAGATCGACTCATTCTTGAGATCGAGAGCAAGCCATGACCATGAGGCCACAGCGATGATGAAAGCTCAGTTTATGACCATGTGGGATGGTCTCATCACAGACAACAGTTGTGAGGTAGGACAGGGAATACCACAACTACAGTGGGTGATAATGAATGGTCAGACAGTAGGAGGGTTGACTGTGTACTGTGTATATGCATTCACCACATGATATATTGCGGGCTGGCTTAGTTTATCTATCATTCAAAACTACACTAGATAATGAATGGTCAGATAGTAGAAGGGTTGACTGTGTACTGTGTAGATGAATTCACCACATGGTATCAAATTGCTGGCTGGCATAGTGTACCACTCTAAATCGCAGAGGGTGATATTGAATGGTCAGACAGTAGGAGGGTTGACTGTGTACTGTGTAGATGCATTCACCACATGATATTAAATTGCTGGATGGCATAGTTTATCATTCAAAACCACAGTGGGTGATATCGAATGGTCAGACAGTAGGAGGGTTGACTTTGTACTGTGTAGATGCATTCACCACATGATATCAAATTGATATTGATGGTCAGATAGTAGAAGGATTTCATAATCATAGCCATTATCTTTGTTACATTTTTTTGGTCTAAGGTGATTTTAATGGGTGCTACCAACAGACCCAGAGATGTAGATCCAGCAATCTTAAGGAGAATGCCAACAACTTTTCACATTGGATTACCTGTAAGTCATGTTTAACAACTGTTTCCTAAAACAAAATAAATGTCCAATGTTTTTTAACGCAAAATGTATGACAGATAATTATCAAAAGTAAATTTTGTTTGTTTCATTCTAGAAGATTAAAGATAAAAAAGTTCATGCAAAATTTGTTAATGGCCTCATGTTTCGACCCTAGCAGAATCTTTCCCAGAGGCTTTGAGGAAGACTCTGCTAGTGTCAAAACGTGAGGCCAATAACAACTTTTTTGCATTTATACAACAGTTCCTTTTTGGTTGTTCTTTTGGTCTGTGTTATTTGAAATCCCCCCAAATCACAGTTGCTTATTTTGATCATCACAGTCGAAGTGACAATAACATGGATATGCAGAAAATCCTCCAACGGCAACATGAATTTGGTTGTTTCATCAAAACATGACCCAGGCCTTGAACTTCGCTCTTGAAAGGACACGGAAATTTTCCTCTGGTAAGGGGCACTTCTATGAGGAAAATGTAGACTTGTATTGGATCTTTACCAAGGGCACCACGGCAATTGCTGTGGGTGCCGTGGGTTAATTTGAGGCCCGATGACCACTTAATTTGATAAATTGTTCACAGTTTTAAATTTCCTTTATGTAACGTTACAGGGAAAGCGGGAGCGACAGAGTATACTTAAAATAATTCTTCGAACGGAAAAGGTAAGCTGCATTACTGATTAATAGTTCATCGAAACAGCTGCATGAGTGAAAACACTTTGACAATTCTGTACGAATAAAGAAGTCAGCTTTATTTTGGCATTCAAAAAATTTTTTCTCTAAAACAGCAGTTTGAAAGTACTTTAAACACTTGAACTTCAACCTGGCTTGAAAAGTGCACAATAGATACATATTATTACTATTTTAGATTTTATGGATATTCTTTTTTGATTTTGATTTTACTTTTCAGTTGGGAGAGAGCGTTAACTTGAATGAAATTGCCGACCAAACAGATGGATTCTCCGGGAGTGATCTAAGAGAAATGTGTCGTAACGCCTGCATCTACACCATGAGAGACTACATCAGGGGTCAGAGATCATCGACAAGGTCAGGGGTCGTGGTTCACAGTTCAGGGGGTCGTGGTTTGCAGTTCAGGGGGTCATGGTTCGCAGTTCAGGGGGTCATGGTTCGCAGTTCAGGGGTCATTGGAGTGTTTCTAAGCCCCCCTTTTCGAAGTCACGGCTTAGGATCTTTATTTAGTAATTTCGGGACAGGACTTCACTGTCAATTTTATCTTCTGATACAGTTTTATTTGCATAAATAAAAGACAAGTCTTGTTTACCTCACAAGAACAAACTGTCACACCTTGTAAACTGTCCGTTACATGGTGCTATGTAAAGGAACAGGTCTCATACTTCAAAAATGTAACTCCACATACCTTGCAGGAAAAAATACTGAGTGCTTTGAGACGCCCATCGGGTGTGATAATGCGCTATATAAGAACTGCGTATTATTATGTATTATTATGGGCGTTTACACCACCGCAGCTGTGGGTGCTGCACTCGCTCGTCTACACACACACTCCATGCCGATTGGTACATTGCGCGCTGACGAGCTAATGTCGTGTCGTGCGTGCGTGCGGCGGCCATCTGCGGTGGTGTGAAACACTGTAAACAAGCGCTGCTCAGATTAGTGTGTACACACACATACAGTTTTACTAGAGTACACTTTTCATTGTACATTCATTCATGATGTTTTAATGATAGTTTATTAATTTTTTTCATTGTTCATTCTGTGTATATTTTGATGGAATAAATTTTACAAATAAAACAATTTTATTTTTACAGTGAGGAGTACCAGGGTGATGAAGAAGAAGAAGAACCACTCCGACCCGTCTCCATGGCTGACCTTTTGACCTCTCTAAATAAGACACGCGAGACCAAGCAGCTACAGCCGGGATTGGGCAGTCAAGCCACTTCGCTGCCCCTGGACTAGGAGCTGCCGGAGCTACCCGCCACGGCTTGACCAAAGACGCCAGGTACCAGCCAAAATCTGTTGGGTTATTTGTTTTTTGGGGAAAGATTGGTCGGAAGGGGAACCAGTTCACTCTCCCGCAACTTGGCTATGATTCAAAGCATCAATTGCTTGATCAAGATGCCAAGTACCAGCCAAAATCCGTTGGAATACTTGTATTGTGGTCAGGGTTATTGGAAGAGGAACCAGTTGGCGTTTCCCTAACTTGGCTAAGATGAGATGTTTAGTGCCAACAAGAGTCTGTCGGGAAAGTTGTTTTTTTATTATGTTTTTGGGAGGGGAAACCATTCACTTTTCCTCGACTTGGCTGTATGTGACACTAAACAGTAAATGCATGGTCTATAACATGCGAGATACCAACCAGGGTCAGAGGTTAAAATTGTATTGGTGTAATATTGTTATGGAGGGAAACCGGTTCACTCCCCCTCGCTGCAAAGTCAGGCAGCAAGGCTGAGCCAAGATGCGAGGTACCGGCCAAAATGTGTTGGTAAATTTGTGTTTGTTGCGGAGGGGGAACCAGTTAAGTTCTCCTTGATGTGGCTACATAGCAATGTTTGGTCAACATGCCAGGTACCAGCCAGGGTATTTTTGTCAAATTTGTACATTTTGACTGGTACCCCGTTGGTCTGTGTGCGTTAGTTACCAAACTATGCATCATTAAACCAACAAAGATGGCATCCAGTATTTAAAAAAAAAACTGAAAAAGTGTGTGTTTATGTAGCAATACACAGAAATTTTATAATATATGCAATAAATTCAATAGCCACGAATTGCCATTTTATGTAAATTGTTTGTAAAGAACAAATGAAGACACTGTGGGCTGATTTGTGCTATCTTAGTTATAATCGTACCCCCAGAACAAAACTTCAAGTGTCCCCTGACCATTCTCCTAATAAGCCCCTCCCACCCACCTCAACTGTCCAACAGCCAGCAATGACCTTTGACACTGGGTCAGATTGTATTTTTTAGCTTTGCTTTTTTTCCCACCCGTCTACCCAAATAGACATTTTCTTAGCTGCCCCTCCCCCCCCCCCCTCCTAACCACTAACTAATGGCCAAACTTGCCTGAACTTTGACACAAGGTGAGAGGTCATATCGTTATGCCTTGACCTCACTCCAGCCCTAACTCTACCGTCTCACTCCAAACTCTCAACTCCTGAAGAAGTTCACCTGTGGCACTGATTGACAAGCTTTATCTTGAGTTGTGCTCAACCTACCCCCCTCCCACCCCGCCTCCTTAATCTGCAACCAAACACCTCAAACAGCCACTAGGGGGAATTAGTTAGCCTTGACCCAACCCCCCTCCCCACTGCTGCAACCCAAAAAGTCTTACCTCTTGGCAGTGACATTTTGGTGATAAATTGATTACTTTGCAACACCTCTGCAGGCCCTCCCCCCTTCCACTCCCCTGTGGGCCCCACTGTCAAAAGAGATTGACCTTCCTCACTTGATATTAGGTTAATTTTGTTAGCTTTCCAATGCATTCTCCAACCCCAACCCCCCACCCCTCTGCTAAAAATTCTTAGTTTTGCAATTTGATCGCAGGTTATACTTTGCATCACCCCCAACCATCTCTCCACCACCACCCCCTCCCCCGCCAATGCCAGCCCCTTATCAGCAGAACAACCCCCACTACTAAAAGAACATGACATTTAGCACTTTTTAAACGACACGTTTTATCTCCAAATTTACACTGCCCCCCCCCCCCCCCCCACCTTCATGCTAAAAAGGTCATTTTGTGCCGTTGGGCGCAAGCTCTCCATTATGTGATGCCTAGCTAGATGCTCTCCCCCTAATGGAGACCCGAGGGGGAATGATGAAATTGGTTAAAGTCAGGTCTCTCAGAAGTACGTGATTGTAATGCTATAATCCTAGAGCAGTATATTTTACTACGCTACGGTGTCCTGGATGTATGAATTAGACTGCAATACACTACTAGGGTCCTTTAAAATGCACAAGGAGTATGTGAGGAGAAGGGTGAGGGGACCGGGGGAGGGGGGGAGGGGGGAGGCAGGAGCATTTTGGGGAAGAGATGTACATATGGGCAATGTCACTCATGACATTACTTGTGTACGTGTAATTGAGCCAACGAGACTGGACTTCTTGAACAAACTGCACAAAACTCGACGGAAGTAAAAACGTGAAAATCTTACATTTTATGGAGATGGAATTTTATGAATTTCATCAACTTCTGAACTTACTCAGAGCTTTTTTTTTTTTTTAATACTTGCTTTTATGGTGAAACTACAGTATGAAATGTAAGATTAACTCATATTACCAACATGGTATTTTCTTGCCTGACAGGAAATTCCCTTGAATGCTCTAAGCCACTCTCTTTATAATAAAGGTGACTTGATGTTGCCCTCCAGGACTTCACTTAATCCAAAACACCAGGCAACAGCTCTCTTTTTTAAGTAAATGAACAGACATTAGTTTCATTCTACATTTGTACTTAGCTGTCGTCATTCGCATGAAAAAACTTTATCGGACAACTCAAACTGAACACAAACTTTTTAGAAAAAAAAAAAACAATTTCTTCCGATTTTATTGGGATTTCTTCCGATTTTATTGATTGAGTTGGTGTTGAACAAAAGGTCGGGCAGCAGCTGTCTTTTGAATAAGGAAATGAGCAAACATAGTGAGGATGGACCTTGGCTGAATGTGGAGGGGGAGGGGTTAGACCGTCAACCTCCTCCCCTTCCCCCCTTCCCCCACAGTGCAAGACACTCTCCCAGCAGTAAAGAACTATATGAAAGCACTGCTGATTTCGTCACCCTTATTGTTCTACACATGAGATTAAGCAGTTTTATTTTGTACATATGTGTTGCAATGATGTATTGGTTGATGTTGTTTTTAAGGATGTATTATTTAATTTTGGGGTGGACAAAGACAAAATGACCTGAGCTTGAACCTTCCACCCAAGTTTGAACTCAATTTCCATGTGGTTTATATTGCTTAATATGATGTATGATTTGAACAACATTTGTCTTCAATCTACAAATCATCTTCATAAACATTTTCAGCACTATTATCAATGTAGCGTTTCGTGATGTATTGGTTGATGTTGTTTTTAAGGATGTATTATTTAATTTTGGGGTGGACAAAGACAAAATGACCTGAGCTTGAACCTTCCACCCAAGTTTGAACTCAATTTCCATGTGGTTTATATTGCTTAGTATGATGTATGATTTGAACAACATTTGTCTTCAATCTACAAATCATCTTCATAAACTTTTTCAGCACTATTATCAATGTAGCGTGTTGTGGCCCAGCGGTTTAGTGCATCGGACTCAAAATCTGGGGGCTAAATCATCAGGATGTGGGTTCGAATCCCGGTTGTGACACTTGTGTACTTGAGCATGACACATGACTATAGTTGCTTCAAAAAGGCGAAGAGGCAGTTAAGTTTGCCTCGCAACGGATGCATTTACCCCTCCCCGTTCTTAGCTGTGCTGTGAAGAGACTTGCGTTTATATCTCGTTTGTTTGTTTGTTTGTTTGTTCATTTGTTGGTTGGGTTGGTTGGTTGGTTGGTTGGTTGGTTGTTTGTTTGTTTGTTTGTTTGTTTGTTTGTTTGTTTTTTGTTTGTTTGTTTGTTTGTTTGTTTGTTTGTGTGTTTGTTTGTTTGTTTGTTTGTTTGTTTGTTTGTTTGTTTGTTTGTTTGTATGTTTGTTTGTTGGTTGGTTGGTTGGTTGGTTGGTTGGTTTGTTTGTTTGTCTGTCTGTTTGTTTGTTTGTTTGTTTGTTTGTTTGTTTTTTTGTCCACACGTCAGTTGGAATGTCTCCAAGATATATTAATTACCATGTCTATCATAATCGATATCATAATTGTCACAATAATGATCCCTCATTAAATAATCCACCATCGTCATTTCTTTTTTAATTTATTTTTTTTAGCACAAATAGCACAGGAATAAAATAAATAAAAACCTGTCAATCCTGTGTAAACTGCAGACGCTGCCTGAACCATAAAATAAGGGATAATAAACTCCGTGTCAATTGCTCAGCTTTTAAAAATTCTTCCGCCCGGTCGCACTCCCCCCACCAAGGCGAGACAAGAGCCACCATCCCCGCTGCATATCACCGAGAAGGCGATGACCAAATGGCTTTGACGCGGACATGTTATTAAAATGCCACCGGAACTGTGTTAGTTTTTAAAACGGTGACCTAGTTTTTGGGAAAGAGGAGCTATCGGGTTGTGTGTTTGCTGGATGAACGACGTCTTGTTAAGTCGCGTCTATACGGTTGTGTGTCTCAAAAATAATGGGTCAGGGAAGGTTTGTCATCAATAGATAATCGCAGATGTAATACATTAATTTTAATACCGACAGGGCTGACTTTTTGAGCGAGCGATGAGAATCATATTAGCATTTGGAGGGGTATTCATTAACCCAAACCATTAAAACCCAAAAGTATGTTTTGTTGGATGGTGTTGGACTGAGGACTACACTAGAAGACAGTTTATGCTTTACATGGGATCGGGCACACCACCATAAATCAGAGTCCAAGATAAAAACCCATCAAAACCCATGTTTTGTTTTGATTCTGTTGGACTGAGAACTGTACTAGTAAACTGATTATGTTTTACATTTTAGATAAGGCAATCACCTTAACCAGAGTCCAACATTAAAAAAAAACCTTCAAAACGCATCTGCACCTTTTGTTTTGTTTCTGTTGGACTGAGGACTGCGCTAATAAATATTATGCTTTACTTGGGATCAGGCAATCCACCATAATCAGAATCCAGCAGTCTAGGTGTTGAGTTAACCATTAATGGTGTTGGATTTTGTTTTTGAGTGAGGAATTGGGGTCCATAGTAAATGACACATTTTCAAGAGAGGGATGAAACATTGTTGGTTTGTGATCGAAAATAAATATTTCCCAGAACCAAAAAGAAACCGAAGAAAAAAAACTAAATGAAAGGTTCATGTGTTCCATTCGTTTCTTTTTTCTTTTTCTTTTTTAAATCAAGACAAGCACTATGAATGGGCACAACATTCCTAACAAAGTTAAAACTGCGGTCAATGTTTTGTTGACAACGTCACCACCTATAATTTGGCGAGATTTTATGTTGCACGGTCCGATTTTCGGCGAAAGAATTGTATTTTCTTTCTCTCTGAACGAATTTTGACAGATGATGCTGTTTCAAAACGAAAAACGTACAAAAACTTTGGCATGTGCCAAGGACAATGCACAAAATACATGCAATATGCAAAGAAATTGTACATAGCTGATGGACGTGAGATAATGTTGGGATCCCAACAATAATTAATTTTTAAGTTTTTAATTAACTACCACTTATCATTGGCGATTTTTGTTGTTTGTGTGTGCAATAAATACCCTAAAAAGAAAGCCTATAACTTTCTCGAATCCTATAAAAATAGCTATTTCAGATTTAGCTCTACATTTTGGGGTCAAATCGGTCAACTAGGATCTAGCATCTTCAAACAGTTTGTCCGTATGGTATGTTTACGGAAGACTGGATTATGTGTACTCTTCCAAATAACAATGATGTATCATATTAATTTCTTTATAATATAAAATTTTATATTGTTTGAACATTTCATAGCCTTTGATTTCGTCAGTTATGTCATTTTTATAAAGCATTGTATGCCATCTCGAATTAAATAATACAAATCAAGAAGTAAAATAAATTTGTATTAATAAATCTTCATCTTCGTGTGCAAGAAAAAAATAAATAAATAGCAGAAGATATGACAGAAAAAAAGGTTGCATCACCCACATCGTTACGTCATCAGCTGTTGTTCCGGTTGGTCTATTTATAGACATGTTTATGGGAACGATCACAAGTTGACCGCGACCCCGCATACGGCCCCCACAGGCTAGGTTATTGTATCCCTGGGATTAAGATGGTCGGCGTCCCTTTGATGTGAACACGTTGAAAAGAATACGGGGACCCATAACGTGTGATGGCCTCCGGGCTAACTTATGCATCTCTCTCTTATCAGGGTTTGTTTCTTTTCACCTTAGTTTTTTAATGTAAATTTTTTGTGATGGGAAATTACTGACGCTATTTCTGATTCCAGGAGCTTCCAGGGGGCGGGTCCCGGACGTCCAAAAGAGGGGCGCATGAAATGGCGTTGAGGATGCGGGCTAAAACATATGAAAATGAAGGAGCCTCAAGTTTTTTTACGAATTTAATAGAGGCTGGTGGAATGGCCAAATAGTCTGATACCTATTTTGGTGTAACACATAATCCATTGAGTCGAATTCGTGCCTGGGACATCGAAGGCAGGGACCCGCTCTGCAATAGACCTTTCTGCTGTTGATAAACAAACCGCGCTGGTTGGCATGGACTGCCAAAAGTAGCAACTCATTTAAGGCTTGTTGACAGACGTTGTGACAAAATCCAACATTTTTGCAAAGTTTCTTTTTAAAGAAAATACATCTCATCATTTAGTTGGTTTGTTTCCAACAAATTGTACATTTTTTTGAATATTTGTGTAACAATTTTACAAACTTTGATTATGTGTTTTTGTTTTGCATTGATGGCTCCCCGTAGTTTCTCCATTTTGGTTGGCAAAAACTCGGGCGGTGACGTTGCAAAAGAAAGGGTCTTGAGACCTTTCTGCTTTCTGCGCCATCAGTTTTGGAAAGGCACACGCGCCCCCATCGTCAGCAGAGTGGCTTTATTCGAACCACGCGCTCGCCAAAAAGATAGGAAAAACGTGACGTGATTCCACCTTTAATAAAGACGGTTCTGCACGATTGGTGATGATAAAATAAGTAACAATTTTTTTTTACCTTTAAGCTTGTTTCTTATAAACTTGGTACCAAATATTTTTTCCCGAATTTTATGACCAAGGCCTCGATCGTGGAAGTCGCATCGTTTTTATGACAGTTTTGTGGGTTTTTTTTCTAATCATTATTATTATTTTTTTTCTTCTTTTTTTTACTTCCCTGGACGACTCCTAGTCAACACGTTTTTAGTGTCCGAATATTTATACTAACTAAATACAAATAATAGAGCAAGGACCATTACCAACTATCCTGAAGAACAAAAAATGCAAGTGCAATGTGCAAGACATTTTTGAAATTGTCTACCAAAACTCGGCTTTCATTTCGAATTGTTAAACCGAAATAAACACTATCGCAAAAACCCCGATAAAACATAAAAACCGCTGTAGGTGTTTCGCTCTCTGAAACACGACTTCCAAATTGGATGAAATTTGCACAAGTTGATTTCATGTTTACTGGAGACTACTAGATGGGAATGACTGTACTCTTCCCCAAACCCAATGATGTATTATACCCTGTTAAATGCTCAGAGAGTATATGGAGTCATGAAGTCATTTGCCGGTTCAGGGTTGATATCATTCTTGGTGTCCAGACGTCCGCGTCTCCAGACGTTCGTGGTTATCAATGAATCAGCGTATCCATGCAGCATCAATGAATCACTCATTGGGTGTAAACCATTAACGTCTCGAAACAAGACTAATAGGGCCATGGATCGTTGATAATTAGCCGCATTAATAATGTACTAATTGTAATACCGTAGACCAAGGACAATGCAATCATCCTTACAAATTTGGTTCAATTCCAGCCCCTTCCAAATAATTGTCAATTACAGCAGCCCACCCAATGGAAGAGGGCCCCCCCCCCCACCCCGCCCCTTCCAGAACACCCCACGTGACATTAGATCACTCTGCTACGCTATGCCGACATCTCCTTATACGGGCATACAAAGACTGCGCCGCGGTAACCATCAAAGGGCGCCGCCTCTCTCCAGAGATTGGTGGGTCCTCCCACTCCAAATGGGGGCCTGGGGGGACCGGTTAGGTCACAGGTAATCAGAAAAGGCTATCGTAGTCTTTGTTAGGAGGGTGCGAAGTTCGGCAGGGTTTTTTCCGCATAGAGAGGCTCATACAATCATGGCTGATACAGCACGCATTGGGATAATAATAATGCGTTAATAGACATATAACAGTCCGGTGAAAAAAATAATCAGTGATCAGAAAGTGGAAAAGTGACTCTGCAAGCGGCGCTACGAAGGAAGTCAACGGCCCTTGCATGCCCCTGAACCAGGAGTTTGTTCACAGCGAATACTTTCAATATTTGTACTCAATTCTTGCACTGATGCACCTACCAGTTTGTGTAAGTCAATGTAGCCAAAGCGAGGTCTGAAGGTGGAAAAAAAAGTCAGTGACTTTGTTGGTATAATGAGAATCAGTAAATTATTATTGCTAGTGTAGACAGGGATCACGACTGAACATTTTAGTGGTCTGCTCCTTCACCGATGAATGATTTCAAAAACCACAGTTTTTACTCGATGAATTTCCGACTTCGGAATACTCACGCGTGTTTTCAGTTCCTTTGCTGATCAAACTCACCGTAAGCTGTCGTAAAAATCAATTCGATGTTCGGATCCGAGAGACCCCCACTAAGATTTGTTCTGATCCGAAAATCAGTTCCCGGCTTTTGGTTTTGTGTTTTTGTTTTGTTTTATGATTTTATTACCCGGGAGATTAGTGAGTGGCCTTGAACGTCAAGGGAGGTATAGTGGAACGTGATCGATTCATTTTGAGCATTTTTTTGTTTTACTTTAAAGTGCTACCCCATCTTAGAAATCGTTTTGTCATTGTCGTTGTCGTCGTCGTCGTTGTCGTTACCTTCATCGTCATCGTCATCTCCCCCTTTATAACCCCCAAAAATCCCTTTAGAGAAACCCCCATCATATCGTTACATTGTCATCATCCTGTCATCGTCATTGTCATCGCCATCGTCGTCAACAATCATGATCACTTCATTACTGTCGTAGTGCATCATCATCATTACCATCACTCCGGGACAGTAAGCCAACAGTATACGTCATCAAGTGTATCGATGTTTTTTAGCTTCCCGTATAGTTGTATATATTTATATTTTTTGTATTTTAATATTTTTGGGATTTTTTTTATCTGGACAGTTCTGACACATCAATGATGACAGTTTTTTTAAACGTTTGTCTTGACCCGGACAATTTTAAATGTAAATATTTATTTTATTGTCCGAAGATGTAAAATAACTCGGTCATTCTAACAATGACAACGACAATCGCCACCACCAATAGTATCGCCATCAGTTTAGTTGTTCTTCAGTTTTATAGGATTTTGGGAGTGAACAAAAAAAAATTGACTAGAACAGGACTTGAACCAGCGACTCCGGCTTAACGTACCGGCGCTATACCAACTGAGATATCCAGCACTAATGTTGGCGGTCTCTCTATGTAGTCATTTGTTCAGGGTTGCCAGTCAGAAGCCATTTTTACCTAAAACTGCCGTATAACGAGGGATCACACCCCAAGTAAACGATACAACCACAGAGCTCTAAAGCTCTATATGGATACAACCTGGGAAGCACCAGGACAGGGATCAACTTAAGGGGATCGCAGGGCTAGATAGCTCTGTAGGTGGGGCCCGGCACGTTAATCCGGAGTTCGCAGATTCAGATCCCATTCTAGTCGATTTTTCTTTGTTCACCCAAAAATTTATTTAATATTACCATGTCAGTTTTCCTTGTGGATTATTACTCGGTTTTATAAGGCGATATTACACACATGTGACACTTTAGCGTCCACACATGTAGTTATCCCATTTCTAAAAAGAAAGAAAAAACCCATTCTCATTACCTCAAAAAAACTTGGTGAGAAACCCCTTTTTGTTTTTAAAGTTTGAGGTTGGTGATACCCTGGAGGGAAGGAACGACTAGAATGAGGGTTTGGTTTATGCACATAGACGTCTATGGGAATGTCTGCCAGTCATGTACCATTTACTGTAATAATTACTGCGTCATCATCTTGACCACACGTGACCCCCTCCCCCTCCCCCTCCCCCTCAACCCCCTCCCCCTCAACCCACCCCCGGAACAGACGCTTGATGTCGCACCCTTTTGGTTACTATTCTGTCCTCGATCCAGCCGTGTCTACGTTTGCGTAACATTGTTATTATCTGCAGGAATTTCATACTGTTTTCCTTGCGAATGTTTTAATTGTGGATAGATTTATCTATAAATTATTAGGAGAAATAAAGTGTAAATAATTACAAAAGAATATATTCACTGATTTTAATAAATCTGTAAGAACAACTAAATAAATAAACAACAACAAATAGCTGTTGCAAACTGCTACCGGTGACCTATAGTATAAAAATGCACAAAAAAATGTTAATTGCCTCACGTTTAAAACTTATAGCAGAGTATTTCCTTTGAGAAAGACTCTGCTATGGTCGAAACGTGAGGTCACGAACAACCTTTATTATTATAATCAATCGTACAAACAAGTTATAACCGAGTGATATGCCGTCATAAATCACCAGTTTTTATACTATTCTCGCCGCTTAATAATCCAAAATCCTTTCTTCTCCTGCCACAAGTTCTCCTCCTTTTCCCGTCCACTGTCCACAAACTTCTCACTCCCCTTCGGTCGATGCCTTCAAAGCCCGGTCCTCAAAAGCTCGTTCACACCTCTCGGGTATATTCCCCTGCCCAGCGTAGTTCCAGCTGCCGGGGCCAAGCGCTTCGATCGCCCCGTAGACTCCGATATCCGCATCTTCGATTTGCACTTTGTCGGCACGGAGTCGTGTGTCTGGCCCCCACCGCATTCTGGGTCCGAGGGCCAGACTAATGTTGTCTGGTTCATCAACGATTGAACTGGTGTCTTTTAATTTCTATATTTCAATAAATAAAAAAATGTATTAATGTTTAGAAAACATAATTCGGCTAGTATTTATTGGAGCATAAATTACAGTTTACACTCTTATACCTCTCGAAGAATGAAGTAGAGCGAAGCATCCCCTGTACAATTAATTAATTTCCTCACTAGATCGACTTTGCAGAGACCAGTTTTTGGTAAACATGAAGAACAACTGAAAATTACTGATGTGTTTGAAATAAGTGTTTCCACCGGCGATCCTGCTTCTCAAACTTCATACTTTTATGACGTCTTTGACCATCCATGTTCTGATTGGTTGACAGTTATCAATAGCCTATTTTTGAAGGTTTCCTCCGGCGATCCTAAAGTGCTTCTCAAACTTCATACGCTTGAATAATGCAGTATGACGTAAGGCCGTTCCATGTTCTGATTGGTTGACAGTTATCAATAGCCTGTTTTTGAAGGTTTCCACCGGCAATCCTAAAGTGCTTCTCAAACTGCATACGTCACGAATAATGCAGTATGACGTAAGGCCGTTCCATGTTCTGATTGGTTGACAGTTATCAATTGCGCATTAATGAAATGATATTAGAGAGTGCAATGATAATGGTATGCTTTGGTCTTTGAGGAGACGGAGTTTCGTGTGGTCCTTGCAATATTTTGTACCAAACGTTTGGTTTGTTAGCATCAAATAAATATGGTGGCTTTAAAGGGACACTCACACGTATGTATGCATTTACGTCAATATTGCCGTCACTGTTGTTAACCCCGTTAGTTCATTTTAGGAGCAAATTTATGACCCTTTATTTAGTCAGTGTACCCGTGTATAAGTGTGGCTCGCATGATTGTTGGTACAACCTTAACTTGAACCCCACCCTTCCAATGACGTAATACGGTATTTAATGATTGGTATGGAATAGTTTTAACCTCATTAAAACTTTTGTTTTCTCCGGGGAAGGGGCGGGGCTTACTACCACGACGTACATGCACATGTGCTGTGCCTCGGTTGAGGAGCGTTAATCATGCTATTTTTACAGTCGGTCATCGACTTGCTGTTCTCTTTTGTTCCAACATACACTGTCACAGGATCTGTCATGAACTCCTCCGTATCGAGGGGTGTAATTAAAGACAAAGGCTAAATCTAAAACAATTGTCTCGCCGAAATGTCACTTCATCACTTGTGGATTTTTACCCTCTCCTCCCCCGCTTGTGCAAGACTTATCTTTTGATATTATCTATTCTACTGGCAGATTCGCGCCGCTTGTCACCCGCCGTGTGATGATGGAGGCGCACCGGTGCTACAGAGCTGTTACCGGGGTGTCGAAGATCGGTGTGGTCCGGGCGAGATGCGAATAGTTGCTGTCAAACAGCGGTTGAATTGCGTTTTTTCCCCCCTTCTTTCTCTCTCTTGAAACAACAATAGAGGGTGATATCGAGCGGTGGTTGACGGGGGGATTCAGCGCGGAGTTGACGACGTGTGAGAAGCGGTGGAAGGGACTGCGGTGATTTTGTGTTTGAGCGCAATGCAATGATTGACACAGGCCGTTATACGGCTCGCTGGGCCCCCGTAGGTGACCGAAGTGATCCCGCTCTTGCACTTTTGTGTGCGCTCTTTATTCCTTTTTGTAGGTGTGTGTGGCTCGTGGCATCAAATCGGCTTGGCTTAAAAAGCTGGGGTCGACGAATGAACGAATGGGGACACTTTACCCTAAAAAAACACCAGCAAACTTTCTCGACACACCGATAAGGCGGGCCACAAACTTACCACTTTTACATCCCTTTTGTTCTGCTCTACAACTCTTTATGTTATGTTACAATTTTGGGACTGTTTTAAAACCCATTTAAGTCCTATTATACAAAACTGATCAGCAAAACAAATGAATTGCCCTCATCACGAATTAATGTTAATAATGAGTACCCACCGATATCGAATTTGGATAAAGTCATATTTTGTGAAATTTATTTCAGCTTTGTTGTGTTTTAGCATCACACCAGACTGTGCGTTGTTTTGGGTTTTCAGGAGAATTGTTCCCGAACTGCTAATTCGTTGATCTTGCGGAGTGCCGAACTCGCCGCCGCGCCCGACAGCGACCCGGTCATACGTGAAGTAATGAGACATGGATTTGTGCCGCTCACTGCCTGCTGCCGCCACACACAATCCACGGGGAAGTTTGCATCTTTTCTCCCCCCGCTGTAAAACCCCCTCTCCCTGGTAGGGTCATCGACATCTTATACTTCCCCGCATCGATTTCTCTCTCTGTGTTCAACTCGTCTCGTTGTCATTCTTGCTTTCACCTTCATCATCATCCTTCTCTCTCTCTGCCCGCGCCATCACCGCCCAGCGCCGCGCCCGCCTGGGTAGAAAAGTACAAGTCGCCCCGTCGTCGCTGCCTGACTGCCCCGTTGATACGACGGATCCTTTCACTTTTAGTACATGTAGGTCTATCCATGGTCACTGGTAATCGGCCTCATGCTTCATAAAATATAACACGTAATTGGACTTAGACTAAAAATCAGTATAGAAAAGAAGGCTCGGGACGGCGCGCCGAGCACCTGGTGAGCTCTTTGCTGGCTGGCTATCTGGTAGTAAGTACCCATTATCGCCATCGGTTGCCTGTTGTCGACTTAGAGAGCGCCTTTACGCCACATGAAGTTTGACTTCAATATCAGTCATAAAAAGGCCCACTTTTCTCGCCTATCTCCCGTCTGCTTTCGATGACAGAACATCACATTTAATTATCCACCGCCATTTCCCCATTTTGTTTTCTTCTCCAGGCTGAGAGGATGAACTCACCTAATTTAATTTACTAGTCCCACACATTTTCAAATGTATTTTTTTAGCAGTTTATTTATTTATTTATTTGTAATTTTTGTATGGAGTCGCTCCTAAGAATCCCAAGCATGGGAGATTAAAGCCACAGCACAACATTGGTAAGAAGAAAAACACAAAGTTCACAGGTTTACATAATACCTTACATGGTATAGAGATAATGATGGTAGAAAACTTTCCTCGAAATATTTCCTCCTGAAGTGCCATCGTTTTTTTTAAATAATAAATGAAATAAGATTCCAAATTAGTTTTCGTCTCAGTGAGACGAGAATACTCTGCCTAAAGGAATGCGTACAAAAATGCTGAATGCATTTTTACCGTTTATTCGCAGATGAAACAACGAAATGAGCTGACATTTTCACAGGTTGGTTTTATTACAAACATCTTGATTTGTGCAAAGAATGTAAGCATTTACAGCCACTATATCAATGTTGAGCTGGGGCTTTAAAGTGATGGATAAACAAAATGGAAGGGAGGAATGTGAAGGAAAAAAATCATAGCAGAGCAGAAAGACAGTCAAAACGTCAGAAACAGTTTCAATTTTGCAGCCGTCTGTTGAATTCGGAAAAATCTGTATCATCTCATAAGATGATCAGTGAATAATCAAATATACAGAGTAATTTTTGAATAATTGTTTCTCTGCCATTTTGTGTACATCCACACAGAGACTACAGTCACGCAAATGCTAGACGTCGTGGCAACATGGTCGGCTTTGTATCGTATGCATTACTTAAAACGTTTTTGTTTTAACTTCCCTTTAGTAACAATATTGCATCAGTTATGAAGAGTTTAGGCCTGTCTCTTTCGTGGTTAACTATTTTTCTGCGTTAAAGGAGTTGAATCCTTTTGTCTCTGTCTTGATTGTTCCGTCTATAGACCTTTATCATGGTGCGGCCATCTTGATTTTCTTCCATTCAAACCAAAGTAACCATACCGAGGCTGGAAGGGCAAATAGTCTGGTTCCTTTTTGTACAATGAATGTTAGCATATATTACTGTTATTAGATACAGGGAACATGACCAAGATAGTTGCAGCATGATAAAAGTCTATTGTCTTTGTTGCTTGTCTTGTTTTCTCCTTGTGCGTTTGTGTTTGTGTTTGTGTAATAACTATTGTATACTGTCTGCATAGACGCTGTTCTCTACAAGGCCCGGTTTACTATGAACAGCCCCATACACTGCACTCGGGTGTTTATTTGATTCTCTTGGTATTATGACAACACCAACATGGTGTTAATTTTACCAACGATAAAGTAATGGGGATAACTAACACCAACCATGTCGGTGTTGTCACAATATAGATACCGAGAGAATCAATTTAATACCCCAGTTTTTGCAGTGTACTTTTCACCCGCTATAGTTATTTTGTTTTTGGTTATAATTGTAGATTTCTATTATTCATTAATCTTGTATTCCTGTACCTAATTATGTGGATATGGAAAGTATGGAAATAAATGTTGCATTGAACTGTATTGAATTGAATTTAATTTAATTTAATTGAATCCTAAATGACAACTACATTTGTATATTCTGACACTTTTTAATGAGCTACACATGCCTTGGCTCCCTTAATGTAAAAGAGTGAAAAACACTCTTCTTATCCGCCATACCACTCTTTCAAGGAGCCATATGACGGACAACTATTTTTAGAGTGAAAAACATGTATTTTCACTAGAATCCGAGTGAAATTCACTCCACTTTCACTAAAAAAAAAGAGTGGTGAAGAGTGAGTTTCACTCTCAAAAGAGCCAAACTGACACCACTCTGGCAAGCGAGTGAAGTGAGTCACTCTTTTACATTTAGAGAGTACGAATACAACTAATAATGGGTCATGTCACACGGGACAACTTAAAGCCAACCAGTTCCAGCCAATCTCCAAGAGAAGAAAAAGAAACTTCACTTGTCAATTTCCACATAACTGTCTTGGGGACAGTAAAGATACTGTTAGAAAAAAATATCTCTTGTACTATCGAAGTGTTCCTTTTGCGTGCAATGCAGTTAGATGCCTCCGAGTTGCCTGTAAAAAATATCCACTGTGACAAGGGATAACGCCATGCATCCATGTTTAAAACTCTCTAATTGTAAAAGAGTTTTTAAAGAAATACTCGTTTTGTCCGCCATATACCACTCTTGCAAAGAGCCATATGGCGGACAACTCTTTTTAAAGTGAAAGACGGGAATTTTGTACTTGAATCAGAATGAAGTTCGCTCCATTTTCACTCCTCAATGGGGCGATGCACAAAATGACACAATTGGGGCGAGAGAGTGAATTTTTCACTCTTTTACTTTTAAAGACGAGGAACAAGAGTAGACAAGATCAAGTGTTCAAAAACTCACATCAGAAAGTGTTGGGGTTTCAAAATGAATTTTAAGTGTAAACGATTTAATGGCTTCGGCAGTAGTGGCTTTGGCTGGATTGCTGAAAAGACATATTCTTTAACGCTGTCGCTGAAGCCAACATCCATAGCCGTAGGCAAAGTAGCTTCATTCGGAGGATGCATCAAAATTATGTATCTGGTAGGTTCTAATGCAGAGCAAGAATTTAATAAACACGTGGTGGAGCATCTCCATTGCATTGCAAACTACATCCGTATAATGAGTGAACAGCGCCCTCATTCGTAGCCATCGGTCCATTCTGTGAAAACAAGAAAAACAATGCACTCGCGATTTTGTTCTTTCTTTTTAATAACTACTAGGCTTAGTCAATAGTCTTCAATAAATTGCTTGCCAAATTAGTGGATAATACTGTGAACAATCACAAAAATATTCATTGTGTGGATTTATTATATTAAAAAAAATATGCAGGATTTGAAAGAGTCAGAACAAAAACATTGATTGAATCAACTCACAATAAATACTGGATTGTTGAATTGAATTGGTATTTGTATTCCCGTGCTGCATTACCTTCCGCTATGGTTATTGGTTATTATCCGCTCCAATCTAAAGCAACATTGTCACTGAGAGTGCGTATTTTCCTTCCTCTATTGTATGTCTAGGGCCACTCTAATCACAATATTATATCTTTTTTTTTTTAGTGGTCAAAATTGAAAACCTTCCTGCATTATTCACTCCCATGCTGTCAATGTTTATTTAAAGTTAACATTTCAATTACGATTACGTGAGCTTTATCGATCCGCTCCATGATGTTTTTTTTTTCTCAGCAGTTTCATTCTATTTTTCGCTCAGTTCAATCCATGCTGCTACTGCACGATATTGAAGCAATTATTTTTGACCCTCACATTTCAATTGGATCATTATCCTGCCTACTAAAAAAAATTAAAAAAATACGCAAATCCTTTTTGATGTCAAAAATATTTCGTGCTATAATGAATGCCACGCGGCAAACTGGGACACATAAAAAGTGCACATCACTTCGGACTCGACCACGGGCTTGTTACATAGGGCTGAAGGCAATTTTGTTTTACCACTTTCGCTAAAAGTCTGTGTTTTCCCCTATTTTTTTCTCCCTCTTGCTCTCTACACGAGAGAGATTCACGTATGCCAGTCCAAATTAATTTTCGACACACTCCCCGCTCGATAAATACGGCGGACCCACTCAACCAAAAAACGCGCCAACGTAAAAAGGGGAGCGAGGGGGAAAAATGATGAAAGAAAATAATGTCAGGAAAAAATATCACGGAATTGGGTCAGCCGTTCATATCTTAAAGAGAACGGGTGGTTGTTCTGCAGACTGACGGTTGCTGATTGGTGAACTCACCATTTGTTATTTTAATCTCATTAACAACCGGCCGACCAACCGGCTCGTGTGTTCAACGTAGAGGGCGTGGCACCACCTGTCGCGTTGTCTTTAACGCGGTGTTTACTTTATGAAATGAGTTGACTTTTTCCTGTGGGGTTCGACCGCAGTTTTTTCCCCTTCTTTTCACTTTTATGGGTCTGCAGGGTCTACCCATGCAACAGTCGTTGGTTATGAATCGTCCGACGACGAATCGGTGTTCGTTCAAGTGTGACGAGGAAATACATATGGACGTTTATTAATCTTTCTCGGCTTAAAATCACGAGTTTCATGTAATTTAATTTAGATTAGTTCGATATTCTTTAGTTTAGATTTCGAAAGGATTTTCAACAAACGAATAAATTAATTTTGACATTTTAATGGTACCTATGGTAATAGTGAAAACTTGACCAGAATTAACATTAAAATTTCGGAATTATTTTAGATATAAAATACGATTTTATATCTGTTTTACTTCTATCTGCTGACAGCTCTACTGATAACAATATGTTTTTGTTTTTATTTTATAGACAAAACACAATTTCTTTGCTTTCTTTGTTCAGGAAAGTTGATCAACTTAAACTTACTTGGATCATGGGGTAAGGAAATTTTTGTCTTAAAATCATTCAAGATTTTATATATATTTCACACCTAGGGCTCTATGGATAAAATCTTGCTCGATTCATCACGTGCATAGACTTGGTTTTTATCGAGTTTCGATCGCCATTTTTTTCTTGTTCACTGTGTGCAAATTAAATCGTATAATGATTTTCATTGTTTGATTTTGTTTACCCCAAAATAAGGGGCCGGACTATTTTTCTCCACCGGCCTCGGTTTGGAATACATTGATCTGAATTGGAGAAAAGATGGCTGCGCTACAAAGTTGCCCGTTTGTTTGTTCAGTGGTCTAAAATCAAGATTTATTAACACGCAGAATTGTCACCACCGATGCATCTGTGTGTGCACGGAATAATCACACGCGGTACACCGTTAAAGTGGATATGTTAAAATCACATATCACACCGTACAGTAAATCTCGGCTACCCAGATATGCAAAACTGATAAGTTGCGATCATGACTGACAGTGTTGTGTACCGTGTAGTGTAGCGGCCTGATCAGTTCAAGTCATGGCAGTTTCAGACAACGCACCACAAGTACATCCGGTGGAGACCAAACTACATAAGGCATTTGACAAAGGCCGGCTTTTGCGGTTGACTGTGCTTAATAATTTACATCTCCCTCAGAGTTGTTTTAATTTGTTAATTTATCATTAACTTTAATTTCATCGCACCAGGCAGTCTTTATTACTTACATAAGAGTCATTACCCAACACCGATTTTATCTTGTCAATATTGTACTTCAAGTATTTTGCAACACACTAACCAATGAATATTAAACATGTATTTGCATACAATTAGCACCAGCAGCGGAAAAAAAACACGAAATCGGTTGTTTATTTTTGTCAACCCCAAGTGCACGTATATCGCGCCATCTGAAAAACACTACATCCGCTCGGCGCAGGAAAATCACTTGTTTATCTAGCTAGGGCTATTGCTTTGGCGCTAAGGCCTGTATCGCCGTATCAGGCGCCTGGAATGTCAGGAATTTATTCCATATTCATTAATAATCCTACATAAATCAAGCACATTGGACTGTGATTGGTCAGTTGGCCTTCAATCGCGGCGGAAATGTAGTTAATATTAATCTTGTGTGCATGACATCACGAAATGCTTCGTTAATTGATTGGCTACACTGGGCCCCCAGCTGACACGGCTGCCTGTCAATCACTGGGCGCGGAGTCTTTTGATGTTAGCCGGTCGCCTTTGCGTCTGTACACAACTGAATGGTTGGGGTTCATTGACGTGGGACGTAGAAAGAAAGTGGAGTCAACTTGAAACGGTTTCGCCGCGATTTTTTTTCCCGTGGATTTTTACCCGGCTGTACAATGCCACAGCAGCCCAGCCGTAGTGGTGAGGACGATGGGCCACCAGATGAGACGAAAACCTACCACACCGAAGGAGAACAGGAGGAAAAAATCAACGAGAACGCCGTTGGAGTACGGGAATCTTTCGATCACCTGAACGATGTCAAGTCGAGCCTTGTGAACGAGGGCGAATCGTCCAGTAGCTCCAGCAAACCCAACACAAGTTCACAGGTATGTTAACGTGTCCCGTGAACCTCACCCCCCGCTAAAACACCTCTTGTCATGTCCCCCGAATCCCCAGCTACCTGAAAACCAACTTCTTTTTGTTTATTTTCGTTTCACAGAGGAATAAACGGTTAGGGCCAAGCGAGTATGTGGACTCAATCACAAGTAAAGATGCACGAGTTAAAAAACTACATGGACTCTCCGTTGGCGAAGGTGCGTAGTGAAGCCACGCCGTTAAAACACGGCCCTGTACGGGTATTTGGTTGCATGTTGTGCTGTATGTAATTGTGTGTGTAAAGCTATGACTCAGTTCACCAAAAATGACCTAGTGGTTTTGGCGGCCACCACACTGTCCTAGGCCGTCCATTTTACACGTGCATGTCATGCATAGCCGTATCCCTTGCCCAGGCAATCCACGGTGTGATTGTGCGGTCAAAAGGGTGCGAAATTCGATCTCCTACAGTGGGCATGGGTTACACAAAATGGCCGTACTTCGATCTCACAACATGCTGCACTTGTCAATGTGCGGCACGACATGTACATAAACACTAGACCCTAACTACTTGATGAGCTAGACGTATTCTTTGACTATGCATCATTGTAACAATGACACATTGTTGTGGGTGCCCTCTGTGTGAACTGTTGGTGACTCCAGTTTTCCTGGCATGGGTGTCTAATTTCTAAATGTAAACTAGTGTGCAGTTTTGGGAACCCATCTACTGCCATGCAAATTTGGCATGACATTCACATGTTTATGTTGCAGTGATGGGCAATGTCTTATAACACAAAATGCTACTGGTTGTACATGCGTGTACTTTATCTGTACACAAGTGGGTATGATAAAAAGGACCGAACACTTCCATGGGAAAATCATGTAAATAAAATTATTCCAGTTTATACACAACATCTCAGATGACACGCGTGTTGATTGACTTAAACTCAACATCTTGAGGCCATAGTATAAGCAAGTAAAATGACAGCCGTAGTTCAATGAAAATTGTAGAGAAATTCATAAATGAATCAAGCACAGTATTCGTGAATTTGCATTTCCAGAAAAATAGTGTGAAAAAAGAGGCTTAAACAGGGAGTTTGTTTGCGTTTTTAAATTACTTTTGGTTTTAATGGAAACTCAAACCCAAAGGCATATTCACGTCTTGGCGAGGGTGCCAGTTATAGCTCAAAAGAGACCCCAAATACAGAACTGGAATGATGTAAAATGATATTTAGATAAACAAATCAAGTCCAATGAGCTCAAACATGTCCTTTTTCCAGAGAAACTTAACGATCTGTGAAGGAAACAAAAATGATGACGGCCGTTATTCATGATGACAAAAAAAAAGAAAAAGAGAAATGACAAAAGTCAACTAGGGTTCTCCCCATCCACAAGCTAGCATATTAGGCCGATACCCGTGAAGTACGGGCCAATATGCAGAAATTACGGTTGATATGCAAAAAAAAAAAATGTTTGTTCGTTTGTTTATTTTTTTCAGATTTTAATATCAAATTCACAAAAATCCTAACATAAAACCATTTTAAATGCTCCAGATTGCACAGTAGAGCTTTTCAAACCAAACAGAAAATGTTAATAAAAACATTCCAAGAACCTGCTACCAATTTAGCGTGCTTCGGCCACACTTTCAAAATTTGGGTCCAGAATGCCCCACAGTTTTGAAAAATCCTGGGGAAAACCCTGTCAACAATGCAAACTAGGGCAGTATATTTTCAACAAACTGGTATGCAATGAATGAATTACCTACCCATTGGTCCATGACAACATCTGGTACCAAACGGCAACAATTGAAAATTTGTAAACTTGTGTAATTGTTAATCCACAAATGGGGTACAGCCGTACGTTTATGTTGTGTAAATGTAGCGAGGGATTCCTCAAAACTTCAATTAAAAGGGAACATACAATATTACTCCCAACAACTCCAAAATGACAACATTTTTTTCAAAATCTAACTGTAGTTATTTGTTCAATATAAATTTGCACAATCCTTCTGAAAGATAACTTTCTAAACTTGTACGCTGTCCCCTTGACAACTGAAATGCTAAAAAAAAATGTTTGTAAAACTTTCCAAGTCGTGCAAATTCTGCAAAGTGGAAGATTTTCATAGAATTACAGCGCTCTTGAAACCAGTGTTAAATCTCACATGTACTTTTGTGAGTAATATTTGGCATTCCTTTTTTGTGTTCACTGGTGGTAGGTGCATGATTCAGCTTAAAGTCACATAATTGTGTTTACAGTTCGTCTGTTAGAGCTTTTCCAAATCACAGCTATCTAAAGCCCGTACCAGACCGCGGTGTTTTGGCGTTTGTGTTTTGGTACCGCAGTCATGACTCACTTTTACAAATGGATGACAAATGTTTTTTTTGTGCCAACACCATTATGTTCATTGTATGTTGTCTATTAACGTATGGAGATATCCCTTTGTGCAGTGTGCATCAGTGGTTCGTACAATCCTCATAATGATGGAGTAATTGTTATGACCCATTTCTCCCATTTTGACTCCAAAGTATTGACTTCATTTTACTAACATACAATTGTGGATGTCGTCTGGTACTCAAAACATGTACCATCTCTCAGTGTTACTGCATCAGAGCGTTCAAGCAGATGGCTTCGACCTTTATTATGTTGCCGCCATCTTGGTAATGTACCCTGCGTGCAATGATGTTAATGAATACTAATTCCCCTAAATACGGAACAGGGATCCGACCATTTTGTCATCCCTGGTTTAGTTTACCATTATCTTTTCAATCAGCTCCAGCTTGAGCCATGTCAGTGATTTTGAAATAGTGTGCTTTGGGCATGTAAGGCTTTCAAAAAGATGGCAAAATCCCAAGCAATGGTTTCGAAAATCACATAGATTTGAAATTGGGAGGGAAATAAGAGTGTTATACAGTGGTTTGCATCTTAAAAACACATCTACTGATCTTGGTTTTCTAAGCATCTACATTATTCCTCAAACTTTGTACAGTTATACTTCCAAGTACATGTACACAGTTATTTTGAAATTCATCATTTTATGGTTTCAGATTTAATTTGGAAAAAACCTTTTTTTTTATTTGAACTCCCTTGCATTATTTTGTAAATACATTATTTACATTAGTGGCCAAAGGTTTTTTTGTCTTCCTTTAAAAATTGTTTTTTTTTCTGAAAATGTTGATTCCCAATTATTTTCTTTAACCCACCAACCCACACACATTTTTTGAGAGAAACAAATTTAAATTTAAACAAGTTGGTAATTCTGAATGGCCTCTTGCATGCACTGTACTGTTTCTATCAAAGATAAAAAGTATGGTGCCCAAATTCAAAACGGTGTATGACACCCAGGCACCCCCTCTGGCAAACTGTCATAGACTGAGGCTTTGGAATTGCAGGACATTACCTTCAGTGCCCTCTCCTCAACCCAGGTGCAAAACACCGTCTTTGCATAAGAAATAAATGCTGTTTTAGATGATTTCAAATTTTGTTTATTTGATGCAGGTCAGCAAAAACGGTGCTAGTCTGTAACTCTCTGATGTGTTTATAAAAACACTAAGATTTTGTGACGCTGCAATTTGATAACCCTTCATTTTGTTATGATTTAAAATTCAGTAAGTTGAAAAAGAAAAAAAATTAATCAATCATGAATTATGGCGGTGGTAATTTCATAAATGAATTGAGGCATTTATCATAAAACGTTTGGTGGTGGGTATCCATCCTCGTTTCCCATTAGCACCTCGGGTTTTCAATATCTGTCCGCTCCGAGAGTGGCTAGAAACTGTTAATTATGACAAATCTTTCTGTCCAGGGCATACAATGCAGTCCCAACTGTCCCCGGTTCACCGGCTTGACTGAAAAACCTAGTGCATTGTGTTGTTGCAATGTGGACGGAAACCAACCAACCATGCGTGACACGTACGCAAATTTGCATTTTAAATCTTAAGGGTTTATCTCTTTTTTTTCATGGGGGGGGGGGAGTTAGTAAGGCCTAGAGCTTTACACCTGTGTGTTAAGTTAACGGAAAGGGGAAAATTGATTTTGGGGAAAAACAAAACCCAGCATTTTTTATAGTCTAGTCTCCCACAGATGAATCTTGTACTGTGAAACTAAAAAAAAAAACAAAAAAAAAAAACGCTTGAAAAGATTGCAAACAAATGTGTTTATTTAGGATTTAAGTTTTCATATTTTGGGAACTGTGAGCATTTTTCTTTAACTTAAAGGTACTTGTTGTGATTATTCAAACTCTATAATAGGGAGGCAATCCCCTCAATACACCTTGACATTGCTTTGGTGCCCCTTTGAAATGTTCCAGAATAAATTTAAATTGCCCACACAGATGTGTAATTCGTTACCAAAAAAAAGAAAAGAAAAAAAGAAGAAGCTGCCTTCCCTTACAGCAATGCTTAATATGTATGTATACTTCAAATAACATCAAAGTGTGTTGTGTCAGTGATAATTTGTTAATTTTATGAATTTATGACTGGTTGATCTGAACCCTTTAAACTTCGCCGCTTTGGGTTATTCCATTAGCAGAGCGTGGTTTAATATGTGATAAATATTTCAGTGGTCTTTGTACGATGTAACATGCCGTCTGTTCGTATACCAGCCCAAACAGTTTACGCATGCTGTAATAGCTATATTTAACACATGACCAAATTTGCGTGCACGGTGTACTGTTATTGTTTGTTTATTCATAAGATGCATTTTCTTATTCATAAATACATTCATTATTTGCATACAATTACCCTCTTTATTGAAAGTTGTTTTTGTTTTTTTCAGAGAAATTATAGAGGCTTTTACAATGATACAAGTCGCCTCGTTAAAAGTGATCAGATATTTATTGAGCTGAAGACTCTTGAACTGATTGACTTTTATTTTTTCCCTCTTATTTTTACTGGACAGGAGAGAAATAAATGCATTGGGCCCCCCCTTTCTGGTCACATTTCTGTGTGATGTGCATTGTGGTGCAGACCTGGTACCTCACGGAGGCAATTGCCTCCGTTGCCCCCGATCATTGCCTTGGTGCCCTCGAAATGTTCCAATAGTACAATTTCTTCTGATAGAGGTGCCCTCTACTCAGGAGAACATACCATGGTGCCCTTACCCTTTCAAGAACGAAGCATACAGGCCTGGGGGTATGGGCCACAGGCATGTGTGGGCCTCCACGTTTAGGCCACAGAGGTATGCCCCTTGTTGACCTGGTCTTGCCCATGGTGCCCCTTCATAAGTTTCCCATACATAGGCCTATGCTTCAAGATTTTCTAGTGGAAGTGCTCTTTGCAGAAATTCCAGGCCTTTGGCTTTTGGGCTATGTCAAGACACCCAACTTCATCATTAATTTGCATGAAACAGGTGAATTGTAGATGATCTTTAACCTTTCCCGCCCCCAACCCTTCAAAATTCTAACTGCACGTTTTGTTTGACTCTGTTGGACTAAGGACTGCACTAGTAAAGTGATCATGCATACCAACATAATCGCAAGTCCAACAGTTAGGGAGTTGAGTTGCCATATGGTGTTGGATTATGCTAGAGCGAGGAAGGATCCTAGTAAAACCACTCAAGGGAGTGCAGGTTAAACTAACGGTGCATTTGGACTCCCTGTTTTTCAAATATCAGCAAGTTTGGAAACCTTAATTCTAAATGCTCGCCAAAACCTTGCATTTTCCAGTTAAAAGAGTTTCAGTGCATAGATGTGGCTGAAAACCCATTTCCACTTTTCTGTGACCTTTCTGAGCAGCACTTGTTCTGGCCAACACTCATCATTTATACAAAAAAATGTGATTGTAAATGCTGGATTCTGAGCCCAAGATCACAGGGCTAATGATCCGAAAATTATGTTCCTACGTTTGTTTGCTAACCATAACATTACTGGGAACCACTAAAGATCAGTGCAACATCACATTGAATTTTAGTTGGGTATCTGCAACAATTTACTCAGCTTAGCAAGTTTGTCTTTAGAAGCTAGTAACTGTAAATGAAATTTGTCCCCTTCTTTCCATAAATCATTATGAAATACAAACTTTTAAGGAGAACAAAATTTAATGTCGGGGGTCATAACTTGAAATGGAAAAATCATTATGAACAGAAGGGTTAAGGAACCTCTGTTGAGAGTCTGTGCCAAGGCCAGGCATGGATTGTTTATTAACAGATCGAGCAATGAACCAGTAAATGAACAAGCCATATTGACGTTAATTACACTTGCTGATATTATGAACTTGACCCGACTTTATGGATGACTACTTCCTGTAAAAAAATCTTTGGCATAGAGGCTCGGTTTACAAAATTAATATTGTTTGAATTGTGTCATTTTTCTGTATATAATTTCTTTAAATAAAAGAAAGAAATGTAGTAATCATGTAATTTCATCATTTATTCAGCTCTTATTTAATGTTTAGTTTTGCATCCATGCTTAATGCCACACACTGAGCTTATCTTCCAGACATGCAACTTTTCAGCTGATTTCCTCATTTTGTTTGGTTTCTCAGCTGTGCCATTGAAAATTGAAAAACACAGTACAAAGTCTTGCTGTGCCTGGCACTTTTCTTATTTTTTTTCTCATCAAACTGCATTTGCACGCCTCGTCTTCAGCTTAATCGAAGCAACTGCCCCACTGTTTCGGTTTATGTATGCCCTAGTGCCCCATGAAATGTAAGCCCTGAACTTGCCAGTTGAATTTGTTTTTGCCTGGACGCGCCCTAAATTCTGAAATAGTACTTTCCTTTTATTCCTCATTGATAAAATTGCGTTGCCCCTTTGAAAATAAAAGTTCAATTAGTCACCGATCTGGTACTTCATACTTGTATGGGCAAGGCAGTTTTTCATGATACAGGGCACCTCTATAGGCCTTTTCACACTTTCAAGCGCCGATTTGTTCCCAAAGCAAATTTCAATCCGTGTTGACATCATAAAATTTCAACATGGTTCAAATCCGCTCTGCTCTTCACACTGCCTGGTCGCGAAATAAGCTTTTTTGCTACACATCTAATTCTCTACTTGGGTCGAAAACCCTCTACCCACCTCCCGAACAGGGTTGGTTTCAACACGGATCGTGTGCACTACACGGGTCAGCGCCGGATTGAAATGTTGTAGTGTGAAAAGGTCAGTCGAACTTACAAGGGGTTGGACCCCTGGACAACACAGAGATTTTTCATAGTGTGAAAAGGTCTTATAACGAAAATGTAATGCCAGGGATTGTAAAGGGCACCAAGGCATTGACCAGAGGCCTCCGTTGCCTCTGTGAAGTTTCTGGCCCAACCGCCTGGCCCATTGTATACAGACAGCTTCTTCTGTGTTCCCTTATTAACACTAAGCTATGAAAACTGATGTTCCTAGAAGGGATAATCCTCACTTGTTAATCCTCATTGATCCTTCATCCTAATGGATTATGTTTTCTCTGCTCCCCTCCACCCAAGGTGGAGTGGCATGTGTGATTTTTTGTGTTTATTTATTTTTTCTTCTTCTAAATATCCTGACAGGAAGCAAAGCCGAGCATTTTCATGATATTGCACGGTTTGCAGCTTATAACAACCTGGCGATCATCGCTGGTGGTTACCATCCAAATGGCTCCATGGTACCCGGCTCTTCGGTAAGTCCACTTTTCAAATTTTCAAACAGACACTAAACTGATCATGATTGAAAATGTAGACGTAACATTTTACGTGGTGTTCACAGTTTTAAGGCAGACTCTGAAAACCTAAAAACTAGGTTATTTAGTCGATACAGGGTTCTTTTAATGTTGTGATGATTTATTTTTTTCTACCCAAATATTCGTCTAAATAGATTTATAGATTTGTGCATACTTTTCTTATTGATATTTTTTCAAGAATGTTTGTCTTCAAAACAAATCTTGAACATGTGTGTGTCAGTGTAACTAAATCAACAGCTTCAGTGTAAAATTAAACTACAAAATTTCAACTTTATGGGACGCTTTTGGTTTCCGTGTTTGCCTTCGCCTCTTACCATTCAAAGAGAAGGTAAGAAACAGCTCATAAAAAAAACTGCCTCGGCTGCTGAAGTCCTTTTTTTTTCCGGTTTTGGCGTTGATGAATCAAGGACATTCCATCCATTACACCTGGTGCTTAAACGAGCCAGACATCTCACCTATCACTGCGCCTCATGACAGTCGTCGTCTGACATTGACACCCTGTCTGTCGCTGCGCTAACGTTATCCACCCGGCGTCACGTGCACTGCCCACGGGCAGTGACAAGGAAAGAAGGAAGAAAAGCGCGGGAGGAATACAGCGTTCTTAGTCTCTAAGACCCGTGCCTTGACTCGGACCACATAAACGCTTCACTAAAAAAAAAAAAATCCACGATACACTTCAGATTAGAAAATATTGTCAATTTCTGGCTTTTGTTGACCATCTTCTTATTAAAGGAAGATTCTACGCTGCTTTTGAAATCAGCTGCACGTGTTCTTATCTTGTTGATTTTGTAACTCTAAGCCATTCTCGGACATTTCAATCGATATCGAGACTGTAGAAAAAAATTATTAGAAAAGGTGTGACGGTTAAAAGAAACTTTGTCGTATATTTGTCCTTTTTAATTGTTATGTACACTTCATACATACATGTACACGTGCAGTTTGTGTTGAAAGTAATTTTTTTTTTAAATTGATCTGAAAGTTTGACTTCCTTAAATGTAGGTGCTTTCACCACGCATCCTGACAATTTATCCATCTGAAATGTCGTCACTGTTTTGAAGGGAAAAAAAGGGCTTGAATCTCCCTCTGATAAGACTGGCCTGGATCAACAGTTTTGTGAAGCATTACGCTCGAAAACTGGACCAAAAAATCATACGAAACCGCTGTTTTCTTGAAAACATTTTGCATCGATTTGAAGTGAAATGTTCACGGGGGTATTTTCTTGACACCTCGCTTGAAATTAAGGCAACCGGAATGAGTAGTGTTCTGCAAACGGATTGTCTGCTTTCCTTCCAATTTAGGAAAGTGTGCCACACTGTGGACAAAATTCTTTTGCTTCAGTCAAAACACTTGAGCCATATACATTGGCACATTTTCTCGTTCAAGGTGACAGTGATATTTCTCATGGTTACGTTGTTTAAAGTTTAATTCCCGGACACTACAATCACACAGCAGGCACAAGTGTTCTATTTTTATTAAATTTCTGCCATGCTGAGAACGGCACCAATCTTCTACATCGCATTCTAAATTCTCTCTTCTTTTTTTTTTTTTTTTTTACGTGTTCGCATTTCTGCCCGTAGCAACCTCCCTATTCCATGCATTCATGTTTTTCGGCTGGCCTGGTGCTGTTTGTCAAACCAATGCAAACAGAACTTAACATTTGTTTTAGTTTTTGAGCTGACACGGCTTCTCCTACTGCGTACTCTCTACATGTAAAAAGAGTGAAAATGTCACTCTCTCGCCCAAGTGGTGTCAGTTAATCTCTTTTGAGAGTGAAACTCACTGTTTACATCACCCTTTTTGAGTGAAATTGGAGCAAACTTCACTATGATTCAAGTTGAAAATACCTGTCTCCTTCACTAAAAAAAAGAGTTGTCAACCATTATTGGGTCTTTGCAATAGTGGTGTGGCGGACAAAACAAGTGATTTTTCACTCTTCCACATTTAGAGAATAGTTTCATTGTTCTACAAATTGCATCCCCGTGATGGGCTGCTCCATATCATAAATCAAAATTTAAATTGGATTCTCCATTTCCTACATTATCTATGAAAAAAAAAAGTCCAATCAACTTTTCCCTAATAATAGTGCCATTACTGTAGCAGCTTACACGTATATAACCTTTTTGTGTGTTAAATACACTAAGCAGACTTCACCTCTTTGGTCATGAGTACACAAGCCGAACCCGCCCCGCCCGTTAGACATTTAAAAAAATCATGAACTCCTAATTATCAACAATCTGGCGGTCGTTAAAGTTCATTGTGAGTTTTACAGTAAAGCCTCGCTGGCATTTTATTATTTATTTTTTTTCTTTTCTTTTTTTTCCTCCTTCCCTCACCCTTCCTTTCTACTCGCTGGAGTTGTGTGTAAACACAGTCTGTGTGCTCGGAAAAGACCCTACTGTATTGCTAAATTGTCCCTGCACATTGTTTTGTTTACATAGCTGTGCATGAAGACTCAATGGAAGTGACCTTTGACCCTAAACTACCAAGTGGAGCTCCCATTTGTTTGTACACATCAGAGAGACTGGTATAACAGTACACAGCGACCATGGGTGAATTACACCCCGACTTTCATAAACTGGTTGTCCGTGGAAGCCGGTTCCCCCATACCCTTGTGGTGTTAAGTAGTTAACACCAACGGAGACGCCGCGTTGCTGGCAACAGTTTTAATATTGAAGTCAATATCTAAGCGGCTTTGAAAAATGGCTTAAAATATACACTCCAATTCACTGTAAAGCTTGATTGCTCGGTGCTGTGCTATAATCAGAATCTTTGAATGAACAGCGTTATTAAAAAAAGGGGGCTTAGTTAATGTAGACACTACCTGATAGTCTATATCTGTAACACTGCTTTTCTTGTTATAGATACAATGTGTGGTGTATGTACTTGAGGCAGTCTGCCTTGCTAGTACGGCTGGCTTGCTAATTTTCCTGCCAAAATTGCCCTCTACACAAAAGATTTGCCATTAAAGAAACACCCACAGAATAATAATTATTGTGTCACATTTCTTGTTCATGTTGTCGACCTTTTTTAACCGAGATTTGAAATCAATTTTGTTCAGTGGAGGAGTCGGTTTTAAACCGGCGTTTTCTTTGACCACAGTCAATCAGCCATTGGGAAACACTGATGCGTTACTATGGTGGATTCCCTGTTCCCAATATTACAATTGTGATAATGTATCACTGCATAATAAAAAGGGGCCAGGCGATTTTCAGCAGTCTTAGATTACTTGTTGGAGACGATTCAGCAAAAGACCAGGGTATTTACCCTGTGACTGGCATGGTGAAAGTTGGTTGTCTTGTGTTGAAAATCCTAGCCAACATCATTATAAAAGAAAAAGGAGCATGCCCTTTTTTTAATTTTTTTATTTTTGTAACCTTGGGGAGAAAGGGTCCATAATAAATCTGATATATTCATTACTATGTAATCAGAATATTAATGAGTATTCATAACGCCCATTTTAACAAGAAAGAGTAAAAGTGCTGCTCTGAAGGAGAAGTGAGGAAGTGTTAAAGTTGATTGAAACAATCTTGTGATAAGACTTCAACTTGTTTTGTAAGTTTTATTACTTGTACATACATTGTACGCCGGTGCAACCTTTAAATAAAACTGGGCTATATACCTGCCAAGGTTCCACCGCCACCGTGGCAGTCTCCTATAAAACAGACGTTTGAAATTGATTTAAATTTACAGCCTCCTTTTCCAATAGACCAGTTCACTACCTCGTAACCGTGTTTAATTCTCGCGATGTTCCACGTACCCGCCGTGTACATCTACGTGTATAATGCGGGAAAAATAACATACACGTGACGTACACCTGTACCAAATCCATGCCCAATATCTAAACGGGTTAATTAATATTGAACGGGGGGCATTGCCGAATCAATTTTAATTGACTTAATGCACAATCATTTTTGTAATGCCCCCCCAAAAAACAGTTAGCCTGGAGTTATCAGAGATTAAGGTTTTGCTTTGGGTTGTCTTGTCAGTTGAGGGAAGTGGGCAAATGTTAGTACGATGATTTCAATGTCTGCGGTCAAGATTTAGACAATTTTTAAGTGTTTGAAGTTATCACATTTTGTTGTTCTCATTGAAATTTTGTAGTGTATAAGTCAACTTTGAAAGAAGCAGAATACACACTCGCAGTAAAATAATTAGCAGAAGAGGGTGAAGAAATTTTTATATTAAGAATTAATTGTGAAAGGGAATAATCCAGGCAAGCATGGGCAGTCAATGACAAATAAATCCATGCAAAGAAATAAAAGGATTAATCGGGGGGGGGGGGGGGGGGGGGGGGGGACACAACCAAGTATGAATGTCTAACAGTACAGTCTTTTGTATTTTCTTCTGATTAAAATGAGATCAGCGTGTGCGTGCGTGCGTGCCATCCTTAAAGGCCAAATTTTGAGAGAAACTGTAACGGAGGAATTAAATTTGATCTAAATAGGGAGTTTGTGTCAGATATAATAAACGCTGGATTGACACACATAGTTAGGGCAGCGGCAAACAATGCCAACAAACAATGCCTTTCAAAATCTATATCGACTGCCGGCAGTTTCTGTTGCTGATGGTACTGACACAGAAAGGAGAAAAAAAAACCTGTTTCTGTTAAAAACCAGCAGGCAATTCTTGAAAAAACTATAACCGTCCCACTTTGATGAGATCACCTTCCCCCCCCCCCCCTCAAAAAATAAATATACCCACGTAAGACCTCCCTCAACAACGTTTAGCACCCAGAGACAAACGGAGAATAAATAAAACTGTATAATGTAGATTTTTATCTGGTAAATTGACATGGTTCATGGATATGGCGGTACCCCCAGAGAGATCCACTCAGTGTTGACACTGGTTGTGTGGTTGGGCTGTAGAGGTAGTGTTGTGAGGCTTTACACACAAGGGCTGGCTGGACTTATCATGTGTCTTGCTGAATGAACGTTTTGCTGTGAACAGGGAATCCGAGTGTCTTGGCTGCTTGGAAGGGGTCTGGAGTTCTTGAGCAGGGCATGCCTCATTCAAAGAAAATATCGGAGACTTTTCAACAGTAGTTGGTCATTACCACACTGTATTTGGAAGAGAAGCTGTTCGGAAGAGAATGTAAAGTACAGATTGGTAATTTAGAAGAAGAAAAAGTGGTTTTAATCTGAAAGCTCACTGATTATAAATAAAACTCATGCAATCAGTGAGCTCCAAGCTGCTTTTCTGAGACGTCCCTGTTTGAAATACTGTCAAAGTCTAGTAAGTAGCATGTAAAGAACCCCATTAATCACCGTAGCTTATTTCAGTTGCCGCAATCAGAATAGGCCCAAAAGGAAATATGCATATTTTTTGTCTTTGTTTGACTCAAATGTGACCACCGTATTTAGCGTAACTTTCACAAGTTTGTTTGGTGTGTTTATTAAAAATAATTAATGATTAATAATGAACATAAATGGTAATGTGCTCCAAGACTTCTAACACAACTACAAAGCAACTGTGTAAATTCTGAACTTTGTTTACCTCAAAATGGGAATAACCCCCCCCCCCCCCAACCAATCTCCCCCAAAAAGACCTCAACTCACAAAGTGGTTAATTGCTTGAGTCTGGTGGCTCTGTTCCTCAACCTTTGGCCAGAGATGCAAAGTGGGTCAAGGAATGATTGACAGCCGAGTAGTGACCCCTGACCTGTTTATTTTTTTAATTGGGCAGTCCATTTCAAGTACAGTCCCTGTGTGTGTGTGTGTGTCAAGCTTTTCCATGAAACTGTTGTGGTTGTGGTTTTGCATTGTTAACCACCCCAAGCAGCAGACTCCTAATGCACTGGGCTTTATTTTCAGTTAAGGGTGATATTGTTTGGATCCTGTGACCCATGGAGCAGTTAGCAGTTGGCCCAAGAGGTCTTTATACATTACACACAAGGACTTAGTTACTGCCTTTTTATGTAAAATATTTAATGACTTTTGTAAAGAAGCAGATAATGAGCACCTGATTTCATAAGCCCGCTTTCGTGAGCGTAAAATTGAAGGCAGTACTGGAAATAACCGAGAGACAAAACTGGGAACGAATTTCATAGGAAAGCTACTCTGTTGTATTTCTTTACTCCATGCTTTTTATGGTCTTGATATTGAATTTACCAACTGTCCTGAAAAAGAACTCTAAACAAAAACCAAAAATGACCTATGCACAAAATTGTTACTGACCTGATGTTTCATCCATAGCAGAATCTTTCTCGCAAGGCTTTTAATGGTATGTCTGTCTGAAATAATCTCGTGTGGGAGAGAGTTGGCCACCAAACACTTGGTTCTCATTCGATTGATCAAATCAAGATACATGTAATTATACTGAATGTGAAGAAAATTCCCTTGCCAAACAAACTCAGGCGTGTGATTTCTCCGGATTTTTTCCTGATTTCGGGATTTTTCTCAAAACCTCCCCGAGCCTTCAGATTTTCTTGAAAGGAGTGAAGCAGTCACCAAAGGGAGAATGAAATAGTCCTGTCCAAACCTGATGTTTTGTGTATCTGGTGATACACACAGTCTGTAAACCTCCTGAATTGTAACATCTGGGAGGTCGTGGTTCTAAAAAATATGGGGGAACCCGTGCCTGCTAAAAATAATATAAAATACAACAAAAAGAACAAATGTTATGAAGCCCATTACAATTTTAATTACCAGGAGAAGTAGCCAGCCAAAATACTGTTCGTAACCAATTGTCTTTTTTTTTCTCCCTAACACAAAAAGATTGGCAAAATATCTTTTGCAAAAGCTCTGTGACATTGGTCAAAGGTTTTAAACTTCGGCTCAAGAATTTTTTTGCTTCTAAAAGTTGAACAATCCTGAGCCCAAATCCCCTGTCTCTTTTTTTTTTAATGCATCAAATCTGGAGACACAAATTCTAGAATACCAGGTGGAAAAACCATTCCCCCCGTATCCATGATCCGATTTCCATAATCAAATTAGCCAGGGTTATCTTGTAAATTTTTAATTCCTTTTTTTTTTCCACGGAAAATAGATGATAAAAACAAAAATCACAAATTGCAGAGGAATGAGCCATTAACTGAGACTCTGAAGGATCGCAAAATGTTGATTTGGAGGAAGCCAAGTCTAAAATGTTGTGGCCAAGGATATTTTGTTTGAAAAAATATTTCACTGACAGTGATCATGTAGAGGAGACAGTTTTCAGCTTATCGTGTGAATTTCTTTGATGCTAAAGAATTTGATTTGTGTTTATTTAAATAAGGACTCAGTGAAATTGCCTTACAGGGCCTACTAGGGCCTCAAAGTAGCTAGGGAGCCACTGGCCAGGGTCCAGTAATGTCAGCAGTAATTGCCTCCGTTGCCCCTAATCATTGCCTTGGTGCCCCTGGAAAAGTTCCTACAGAAATTGACAATTTCCTCACAGAGGTGCCCTTTATCAAGAACAAAATGCCCAAAATACCCTCCTTCCCCCCCCAAAAAAAATACAACAACCAAAACAAAACAACAAAAGGGCAAAAAACACGAGCATGAGGTTCACAACCCCACACTAGACTGGATACTCGACAGACACGACAGGCCTTACTTTGATAAAATATGCCCGATGTCTTTCCCTGTAGAAAGGTGTTTAAAAAAATACAAGTTTGGAAATTGATCTATCCTACACAGTCCTTCTTGTACTTTGAAGTTGTTTAGTCATCCTCGTTATTGTCGTCATACTCATTATAAAAAGAAAGTTTCAGTCCACAAAGATCGCTAACTTTCCTTTCTCAACTCTTGGTTAAACGTAGCACCAAGGCTTTAAAAGGCAAGTGAGACGCTAATCCTAAATCGCTGCTTGTGTACATTACGTGTGTGTCCGTTTATTTAAGAAGCGGGGGGATACTTTCTTGGTGAGATTAGGTCTTTGTCATGAGGGTCTTGTGGCAAAGCCGAGTGCCGAACAAGTGGGGGGGGGGGGGGTCAACCGCAAAAAGCCCTGTTTTCAACTTCGTTCTCATCCTGACAAAGTGTTTAAACACAGTGTGACCCCCTTCAGAATGCCCTTTTTAAAGAAACTGTCATGCTTGTTTGCCCCCCTCGTCCAAGCCCGAGGACAGTGACCAGGAGAAATTCTGCCCGGTCCCCGGTCCGGAAGAAGAATACCCTCTTCCCTTCGGCGTGAATCGCTTTACAAAAACCACCACCTTCCCTAGTTCTCAATCGACATTCTCCTGGAACATGTTTAGGTCTTTAGCCCCTTGTATATTTATATTTGCCCCCCCCCCCCTTCTTCATGTGGTTGTAGTCCAGTCGTAGAGGATGTGTTGTACCGTGTGCAGCTTTACTTAGGTTCGAGTTACCAAATGCTTTCCTGATCCGTGTGCAGTGAATGGAGGACCCAGTCAAAGGCCCATTCCGGGGGCATTGTCTCCACGGATCGTGTTTGCACTGTGCAAACGGTTTGATGGACAGGCAGGAGTTCTTTGAGTCGGTCAGGCTCTCTAGCTTGCAGGCATTGTTCCGAGTGGCGGGCTCCTTTCTTGAAGGGGGGGGGGGGGACGGGGATAGAAAGGGGGAAAAGAGAAACAAATACCACAAAAAAACTGGAAGAGTTCAACCGGCTCATTCTAGCGGCACGTCAGGGAACAGGGTGTGATCGCCACAATGGTGGCAAGACAAGCCATTTGCACGGTTCGGGCAAAGGAAAAAACCTACTCTTATTATCATGCCGGCTGATGGATAGGTTTTGTTGGAGGTGGAGGAAGGGTCGGGGGGGGGGGGGGGTCGCAAACACAGTATACATGTACACAATTTAATTTTTAATTTATCGCTGAATGATTGCTCATTTAATTTATATTGTTTGCAAAACTGCACGTGTTTCTGTCCCCGCAAATTGGTTTTTCATTTATTTCTTTGGAGCCGTGTATCCAGTTTGTGAAAATGACTCACCTAAATGAACTTTGGACGTTTGTCTCCATGAAAATCATTGCTGCGTCACAGATTACATGAGTTTTGTTCTTTCCTATTTTTTTAAGTGCGTTCAAGTCGCAAAACAAACTCTAGACTCACCAGATGCGATGTGTTCTTTCACCCTCCACAATTTCTCGTCTGATTCAGCAATCATTCAAAAGTGGTATATAGAATATATTCAAATGTTGATTTGAGTTGCAATGATATAGTTAAATATATTACTCTTTAATGCATAATTCTTTGTCGTGAGACGGACCGTTCTGTCAGTAATGTAACATATATTTGCAGAGTTACGTCCAGGTTTTTTTTCTTCTTCTTTCTACAGTCGGGGGGATGGGGGGGGGGGGGCCTAAAAGCCGATGCACTGTAGGCTGAGTGTATAGCCCAACGTTCAGTGTACACTATTTGCCTGCCTCGGCTAATGGCCGATTGGCTGCTGAAAGATCATAGAGGGACACGGCAAAATAGAAAAAGTACACGTGCACAGCTTGATCTTAACCTAACCTAGAGTTCACAACAGCATAAAAGGAAGTGAGGCTTGTAAAATGTGTTAATTCAATTATTGCAAAATTGATGCAAAATCACAACCACTCCTCTCCCCCCCCCCAAAAAAAAGAAGGCACTATTCAGGATTGGTAAGGATAAATAGAATTTGTTTAGTTTCAATCTGAAAGCTTACTGTGAAATATTTCCCTCTGAGTTGCTGTCATATTCGAGAAAGCTGTATCTGAAAACCCTAAAAAAAATATTAAAAAACGCAACAGCTGATTTCGGTTGTAACAAGCAAAATTAAGGACGATGTGTTGACATGCTGGAAAGTGTGCACGGCTTTTCACTATTTCCTCCTGACTCTGACGACGGATTGAACCCACATTTTCACAGGTTTGTTTTAGTTGATGAGTGAAATTAATGTCCTCTTCCAGAATAATGATGTTCGATAGGCCATCCCTTTAAGTGGTAATGTTTTCTAGATTAGAAAAAAATAATAATAAAAATTAATGTTGACAACCGGTAACATCCCAAAATGACTGGTGATATCAATGCAAAAAGTGGTAATGGCCACAAGTTTTATCCTCAGCAGAGTCTTTCTAGATTTGTGAGAAAAAAAACATTAAAAGTCATGGTACATTTTGATTTTTTGGGTTTTTTTTTTTGGAAAGAATATTGTTTTACTTATGTTTGATTTGTTTTTCACTTGTTTACCAGATACATATCCGTCAAGAACACATTATTTCTTCCGTCAGGACTATTCATTGCATCTAATAAAAAACCAGAAACCCTGTATAAGAATGACAATTGAAATGAGATCTGGAAAACGCATACGTGTTACTCCAGAGCAATTCCCGAAAGAATCGGCGGAAATACTTGAAAAAAAAAACACAACACGGAAAGAAAAAAAAAAGAGGAAAAGTATACCCATGACAAAAGCCACATCTGCAGAAACGCAGCCAGTGGAAGTCACAATGCAAATGAGTGATTTCCAGTTTCGCTGAGCGGCAACGGCACTCTGGGAGTTCATGTTGTGCTCCCAGCAGAAAGAACAGTGTGTTTCAGAGGAAGTGATGACTTTTTAGTACGTGGAAGTGGCAGCAGTGTTCGTTCACGGCTACATTTTTTGATGTGGTAGTGGAAAACAGAAGGTCCAAATACGGCTTACCTAGAGGAAACTGTACTAAAACAAGATGGTACAAAAAGGAAGTCAAATTGCAAAACTTAGCTAAAACTGTTGGTGGCAGACAAAGAATTAAAAAAAACAAAAAACAAACAAACATGAAATGTGTAATGTTAGCGACTCCTCTTCAGTTTTTTTTATTTCAAAAGAGACGACAAAAAGTCCGGAAACTTCTCAGTTTGTTTCTTGAAAAAAAATTGTTCTTAGATCTGTCGTTCAAAGTTGGTGTGAATTTAGTATTTGAAAGAATACTAAATCGCCCAAAGACTGAATTCAAAATAAGTTCAGTTTAGAACGACAAAGTTCATGGACGAGTCTTTTGTCTTTGTTTTTTTGGTGATCAATCCAGATTATGCTAAGAATTCTGTTTTCATGATGACAAGGGGGGGGGGGGTGTAAATTCATTACGTTTTAGCTGGTTTGGCTTTTCACTTTCACCCCAGAAACTTCAGACTGTACTCATTGCTCAAATCAAGTTGTCGTCTTGCACTTCAAAGTGAACTTTCTGCAAAAATTTGTTGCACCCCAAAAAACTTGAAACTGCCTTCCCGTACTGCCGCCAGACTGAACTATTGTGAACCCTGTTAGACAAAACTAAGAAGTGGTAGAGAATCACTGGTGTGCCTTCTCAGCCAGCCAGCCAAGCCCCTTGGCCGGCCAACCTATCGGATTTCCGCTGGGAAAAGAATCCAGCATTCACCAGGAAGTCGGCTGATTGAATTGGACATGTGGGGGTCAGAGGGCACAGGGAGAGGTCAGATTTAGTTGACCTTTTTCGCTGCCAGGGCATGTGATGTGTACTGTGGATTGCATAGCAACAGGGAAGCCTGTACTGTAGGGGTTGTGTTCAGTGTTAAAGGAGAGGTGTGGAGATATTTGTTAGGCTGCCATTTTGTCATGTTCCCTGCTTGCATTAGCAATAATAAATACTGATTCTCATAAGAACAAATAGTTACCCGACTATTTTGACCTACAACCCCTCTCTGCTTGGTTACATTAATCTGAATGGGCAATTAACAAAATGGCTTCCCCAAGATCGAGGTAAAGTTCTCTTGGTTGATTGATTTTAAGAACAAGTTTGTGAACATATTCCTTGAAAAAACACACCAAAAATCCAATTTCAAATTTGGTATTTGTACGCAGAAAGTTTACGACAACACACTATTTGTCTACATGAATTGCAACGGTTTAAATGAATAAACAAAATCTACAAATGAGCAATGAACTTTTTTTGTTTGTAAAAATTGTTTTTTTTTAACTGGTCACTGTTGCAGATAGAATTTTAGTTCAATCTCATATTGGTTGTTTCGACACTGAAATCCCCTTTGTTTCATCGAGAAGATTTTTTGAATGTTTCCAATTATGTTTTTCTCGTTTGTGTTATTGTGAATTCTGTTATTGGTCGGGCTTCCCTAGCTAAACATCGTGTACCAGGCCTCGCTGTGTAAATGTACATTTGTCCTAACACGATTCTCTTCATCCTCATGAAGTCATCCCTAGCTACTCGTAAAAAAAAACAAAAAAAAACAAAAAAAACTGTCGGCCCCTGTCTTCTCTTCCTGTTTATTTAGCACCGGAATCCGACAGAGCAAACATTGCTTGTCCATATCTCTCTGATTTGTAAGCTGAGCTCCAGTCAGTGCGTAGGAGGGAAGGGGAGGGTGGGGGGGGGGGGGGTTAGAGGGAAGCTGGGGGAGGGGATTATCTTGGCACTCAGTACAGGCTTCTCTGTCGCCTGACACTGTTAAGATTCTTAATCCGAAGTGATCATTAAATTTAGCATCCCCTATGCTTGTACCCACTGCTCAACGCTGTATCACGCTTTTTTCGCCCTCTTCGTTTTCTGCGGTTGTAATGATTTTGTCTGTGGTGTCTGAACTTAAAGGTGAGCTCGACTCTTTAAAGGGGCTCTCTTCTCTTCACCCTTTAAAGGTGCACCCATACATTGTATTATTTATGTCAACGGGAGGGTTTTTGATTAGCAACGTACTTTTTGTTGATATTTAACTTTCGGTTGATAGTTGATTTACTATGCAAAGAAGCATCAAATTTAAAGTTTGTCAATTTAAGAAAAAACTGAAGAACTTCTGCCGCGTCAGTGTATATTTAAAATAAAAAAATGATAGTTGTATGCTTGTTTATAGTATGCACTTTGGACTTTTTTAATATTTAATTTTTCGTCTTGGGGGATCTGTATTAAAGCAGACTGACTGTTAACAAATTATGCTGATTTTTTCCTTCAGAAACAAAACCTGTTTGACACCCCCAACATTCCCATTTACCACATTTTTTTAATTAGACCGATCATTGTTACCAGGCACAATTTCATAGAGCTGCTTAAGCAACAAAAAGTAACTCAGCACATCGAAATTATGCTTACCCAAATAAAGGTTACCATCCGAAGTACTATGTCACTTGTGCCGTCTATGACTGGTATCCTGCTAACTATTGTTAAGCAATATTTTCTGCTTAAGCGATGATAACTACCCAGGAAATGAACTGGGCTAATTACACACAGGGAATTGGCCCCCTTTTTTTCCAGTTCCCAGTTGGAATGAAAAAATTTCCGAGTCGATGAATTAATTCTAAAGGTCTTTCGCTGATGTAGATTACAAATTCTGTATATTGACGAAATAATCCACTTGTCTTGGCTAACTTTTTTCCCTCTCTGTCTTCCACCGGCTCCCCGTGACATTATTAAATTTTCATATTCCCAGTCGTTGCTCACTTGGCTTTTCACGATTCTTTAATACTTTTGTTTACGAAATTAATTTAAGCAGTTTCTCGGCAAGCAACGTTTCATGTCTAATGTCGCAAGAATGGAGCATTTTTTATCAATGTTTTTCTTCATGTTCAACTGGGCTTGAAATATTCAATCGAGAATCTCAAGTAATGGCTATTGTTGCCTTTATATTTATAAAGTTAACTAGCTCGCCGCGGTTGACTAGGTGCTCATTTCCTCAAAGAGAGGACCATGTTTTCTTTTAAAATTTGTCTTGAGTAAAGCTCCGTACACTTTCGTCCTGGCTTGGAGCTTCTTTTTTTTTTACTCGTTTATTGTACGGAGCGAAGATTAAACTGCCGGGTGTAATTAGTCGTGGACGTGACGCGATCGTGAGGGTGTGTGAATATTTCATGAGAGGCAGTACAGTATCCGCATTGATTGTTGCCACATTTGATATTGCACCCTTTAACACTGACCTTGGAACGACTCTTATTATTGGTTCGGCAGGCTAGTGAGTGCGATGTTATTGTACTTTACACAGATGTGGTTTTCCGATCATGAAGAAGTATATTAAAAAAGAAAAAAAAAAACCTTAATTAACTATCAATGAAAAATACGAAACAGAAGTCCTCCAGAAAAAAAAGAAGAAATGTTTTGAAGTTTCTGATTTTGATGGGAGACTATATACTAAATTTTAATTAAAATAAAACAATAGTTAATCTATATTTTGTAACATTACCTCCCCTGTTCCCCCCCTTAGAATTTTAATTAATTTGTTCATAAGTGATGGTCGGTGTACATTTGGAAACCGATCTTGTTGGAGAACTGCTTTTCATTTTGGCAGAAATTCACTCACTTGGGATTTTGTTTTCCCTTATAACACTATGGAGATTGTTTTGTATATTTTTTTATTGGCTTACTTGCTGAAGATGTGAAGTACAATCTTCCCATGGCCCAAATAATTTTTTACTTTTCTGAAAAGGATGAAAGTTACTCCTCTGAGAATTGTCAGCTTCTGGTTTACTATCAACCCTTCCGTATGGATGTACGATGGGGAGGATTGGGGGGGGGGGGGGAGAAGTTTGCCCTCCAAAAAAAAAAACGGGGGAAAAAAAACACACCAATTCTGTCTTTCTTCATCTATTTACTCACAAAAGACCTTCAAGCTACTCTGGAATGAAAGCCTGTCTGAAAAACATTTGCCTGGTCCGAAGAGAAAAGTCCTTCTTGTCGCACCCAGCTTTTGTAAGTGTTCGGTCGTTGACCTTTATTATGTTAGCCCCCCCTTTTTTATCTCACATGGGCCTTTTTTCTGAAAGGGGGGAAAAGAAAAAGAAAGAAAAAAAAACCTCTGCCAGAAAGACTTCATTTGAATGATGTATTGATAGTGTGTACAAAAGCATAACGCTACAATCACCGTAATGGAATGCCCCCTTCAGAACGGGCTCGCTGGAAATGTGTGCCCCCAAACACATAAAAATTTAGACAGCACTCGATGGAGCAAGGGGTGGTTAATGTGTCCACTCAGAGAGTAAACTGCCGTTTTGTTGACTTATTCTGTAGGTAGGCACCCTTAAACGGGGTCACTGCTTCGGCCGTAAAATGTCGGGGAGGGAAAAACCTTTCCCCGTGTCTGCACTCTCTGCCATTGAAACAATACCCCACCGAAAATAGAGAGACGTACTTATCCGCGTTTTAGTATGGGCGATCACATACTTTTTATGTGGCAGAGTTTTGGGTGTTTGTATCGGGCAAGAGTTCCTAATAGGGGCACACTGTATTTCTCATTTCGATTCGTCAAATTTGTACAAAAGCCCCTGACAAAATATAAACAGTTAGGTAGGGGGGGGATTCTGAATAACCAAAAATTTGAGATTGTGGGCGGTCTGGCAGGTCAATGGAAATCAAAATCCAATTTTCAAGAATGAAAAAAAAAGAAGGGGAAAAATGGTAGATAGAAAAAAACATTGTACAAAGTTTTTGTTATCTTGGCAATTTCCTCCCCTTTTTTTCGGGGGGTATTTTTGTTTTTGACAAGTGACTAGGTTGCATTTCTGAAGAAAAATCCTGTAGCTGGAAGCCTGGAAAAGCCATTGAAATGTCTTGAGCTGGGAAAGCAGAGGTCTAAAATACCTGCTTTTGGTATCACTACTGAGACAATCACTTTGTCTTTCAGTATGTAGAATACTTTGAAGATAGTCAATCACTATCTTTTGATCAAAATTTTGGGTGGGTGGTTGGGTCGAAACAATTCCCCCCCCCCCCCAAATAATAAAAAAAGGTCAAATTCTTTTTAATATTGATTTTTCTGAATGGCTCCTTACTGGATGACTTGTCAAAATGGTGGCTACTTTATTTGATGAAGTTTCCACACTCACAGGTCGGTTGTGTGCTCAAATGAGAACCAAAGTTAAGGAACGAATTTGACCCCTTCAAAAGAAAGCTCCAATAGTGTACTTTTATCATTCCATAAGACAATAATAATAACACAAGACATTTATATAGCGCATAATGCAGAAGCCTCTATGCACAATAAACACAGAACATAAAACAAATAACTACATGAAGTAAACTTTCGCAAAATGTAGACTTAAACTAGTGATGTCTTTAAAAGTCCTTTGAAAATAATTTCAGAACAGACTCAGATCGACGAATATGAAGCGTTAAAGTCATTCCACAATGAAGGTACAATGAAGGTGAAGGCTCTTTGACCATAGAATTTTGAAGAACCAGTAGTTTGTGTCAGTAAGAATCGGCCGGCAGAACGAAGAGAGAACAAAAAAACGGGTTAAGAGTGGAACTAAAATGGCAGATGGACTGCTTTGAAAAACCCATTGCAGTGTCGTCGGGGCCATATCTACTTCAACTCCTCCATTCTTTGTGGAGTTCACAATGTATGCACTTTGCCGTAGTAATGTCGTCAATACCTGAGAATGTTTTTGCACGAGTCCCTGGGGGAGATCAACGGTTATCACCAGATAATGCCACCAGTGCATCGTTGAAACAAAACAAAAAAGAAAAGATTGCCATTCATCAGACGAAAGAGGTTTTTGAGATCCAGGGTGGGAGTAGACTTACGCCCGTGAACTGTTTAAAAAAAAAGAAAGAAAGTTTATTGTCATTTTAATTTTCTCCACAATTCACATTCAGGTACACATATTTAAAGACACTGGATCCAGTCGTCAAATGACCAGCTACTGGTTTGGTTACCCTTCAGTAAACATGCAGGTTAAATTAGATAAATAAGGAACAAGAGAATTATGACAATAGATGAAAATGAGGGGAACCACAATAAAATCTATTGTTCCTATATAGTGCAGAATTCTTTGGTAAGCGGCACCATGAAATTGGGCCTGCATTTGAAATCAGAGAGGAAAAAACAGAGTCATTTAGAAAAAAAAAACCAGATTTCTACTTGTGGTCAGTGTTACATGAGTCACGGTGGAATTTAGGCAACATTCGTTGTCACTTTATACTTTTCCTACTGATCGCAAAAACCCACTTTTAATTCTTAATTATCCAAAGGTCATACCAACCAGAGGCTGTTTTTTTCTGTAACTGTTACACTCAAAAGACTGATTTCTTTTGCCTTGTGTAAGGGGCAAGGCAGTTTTCCTTAGGGCACCTCTGTGCGGGAATTTCAAATTTCTACTGGAACATTTTATAAGAGGCGCCAAGGCAATGACTAGGGGCGTGGGGCCAATTGTATCCTTTGCCTCTTGGGGTAAGGCAGTTTTTCCCTCAGTAAAGGGCACCGCAATGAGAACAATGTATATTTTTTTTACTGGAACATTTTAAGGGGCACCAAGGCAATGGTCAGGGGCATTGAGGCGATTGCCTCTGTTGCCTCTGTGAAGTATAAGTCCTGGTATGCTTTATAAAATTTTCTAATCCAGGAGCTGTTTACTATTTTCCTTAGTAAAGGGTACCTTAGTGAGGGACTGAGAACATTTCAAGGGGCACCAAGGAAATGACCAGGGGCAAGGAGGTGATTGCCCCCATCGCCTCTTGGAAGTATCTGGCCTGCACTCATTCTACAAATATTTGAAATAGTTCCATTTATTTTTAACAACGTTAGCAAATTAAATATTTGCTGTACACCGAAAACTGTAGGACCCAGTCAGAGTATGTGAAATGCATTAATACTTACTCCATATTTAATATCAAATTTATGATTCAGAAATCTGATTTATTGAGATAGAAATGCAAGATTGACGTTTGGGCAATAAAGAAAGAAAACTGAAGATGAAATGTGTTTTTACTGACCCACATCGGGTCCTCGTCGTTGGCGAAGTCTCACCCATCCCCGCCTGCAGATATTTCTAAATAGGAATTTTAATTTCTTACGTGGTCCGAAAACGGGACAGGTTTCAGGAAATTAAGAAGTAGAAACTTAGGGGAGATGATGTCGCGGCCAGGAGGGACAAGTTATAAACAATGAAATGATAGAATTGTTGCCCTCAACTGCGGAAGGAAATTGTCAAAAGGGCTGGAGACTGTGAAATTAGAATTATAAGGGACTTGGCTGGGACCGTCTCGGTGCCCGTTTTTCTGTCGGCTTAATGTTTAGTTTTTGCAGGCGCTAGATTGCTACGCGTGCATTAAAGTAGGTCACTGAGAGGTTTAGAGAAGTGAAGAGAGGTGGAAGATGGACCTTGAAGATGGTCTGAATCGCATCGGAGCAAGGTGTTAGCCGGAATCTGGGAAAAAGGGAAGTCAACATTGACTGCAAGAACAATGTGTTCTGTACATTTAAAACCCTCCGACCGTTTGACTATGGCGTGTGACCATTCAATATCATCCACTGTGGTTTTGAACGATGGATAAACTATGCCGGGCCGCAGTATGGTATCATGTGGACTTGTGAATGCACAGTACACAGTCAACCCTCCAACTGTGTGACCATTCCATCTCATCCACTGTTTTGAATGATAGATAGGTAAAACACAAATAATATTCTTTATCCCTGATGCAAAAAAAAAATCTTTTATAATTTCAAAAACAGTTTGCCCAAATTATACTTTTGACATGATGGATAATATTTTGACATGATGGATAATATTTTGACATGATGGATAAAACACAATGTCCGCGTTGAAAATAGGACACCCAAAAGGCACGTCACATCCCCCTCAGACTGCAGTTATTTGGTGGTGTAGACCAGAAGTCAGGACATCTGTACTTGTAATCAAGAGGGCTTGTGTTCGAATCCCTGTTGTAGTTTGCCGAGAAATGTTTAAAATTTGAAAATATGAAGCTTGAGTATGCTGATTCAATTGGGTTGTGTCGGCGGAAAACTTTTCTGCGGTATTTCGGCATTCTAGAGTTCCTTTTGGAAAGTTTGTTTGTGAATGTCTTCTAAAAATGGATTGTACAAGTTGTTTTTTTACACAACCTATATCTAGAGTAATAACCATCAACAAAAACAAGGACATCAGAAATAATTTGTTTTTTATGAATTTTGATTTAAATAGCAAATGGGTATTTGCTCTGATAAACGTTGATATCAATTATGCTCACAAGTTCAATCGAGCTAAGAAAAAAAAAAGTTTAAGTGAAGTCAAAGGAATTGTAAATATAGATTTTTTGCATTGAATAGAGAATAGAGAAAAGCAAATTGAATAGAGAAAAGCAAATTTTCTAAAAAAAAATTTTTGTCTAGTGCTTGCTGTTTTTTACACAGAAAGTTTATTTTTCCTTTTTTTTTATTGTCTCCAAAATCAATTCACTGATAGCGAAAAAGCAGATGAATATACCGTTGGAGGATTAAAAAGTGTGAACGTGATTTATTTCCCCTTCTTATCTATAGAAGGGTACTTATTGATATTTTATCGATATGGAAAGTTGATTTTCCCCATGCCCTGGTGAGTGAATACATGTATATGCTTGAGCGGGTCCTGGGTCTGCGTTTGATTGATATAGAGCTAAGTCAGACCGGACCAGTTGTAATGACCGTGATCAAAGAATCCAAAGGGTTTGCCGATACAAGCCGTCCGCGGCCCCGTGGTTTTCCTATCAAAAAGTGCCAAGTGAATTGGCATGATTGGATTCTAATTAAGACAAATATAATGGCTGCGCGCTGCCGAACTAATTATTTAGAAGCTGGGAGAAAGAGTTGGGGGGGGGGGGGGAGAAATGCGCTGCAAGAGGACGAGGTTAAGAAGTGAAATAAACAAAACCTATATGTTACGTATCCTTGTTTTTCCTCTTATGGTGATGCAGGACTGTGGAATTGTGTACGGTGAAAGTGTTTTTTTTTTTGTAAAGGTCTGGTTTGGGTGTTGTGAAAGTTTAGCTGTTCTGAAAGTTTTTTTTTTCTTGTTTGGGTTATAAAAGTTTGGCTGTTTTTTGTCTCTTAATGCCCCAGCTCAACACCAGCAAAACCATATGTGCACAGATTTACATATGCCTTACTTGGTGTAAAGATAATGATGGTAGAAAACTTGCCTTGAAATATTTCTGCCTGAAGTGTTACCGTTTTTAAATAATAAATGGAATAAGATTCAAAAATAGTTTTCATCTCAGTGAGACGAAATCTCTGCCTATAGGAATGCATACAGAAATGCTGAGTGTATTTTTACCGTTTTCTCAGAAATGAAAAAAAAAATAAAAAAATTAGCTGACATTTTCACCGGTTGGTTTAATTACAAATATCTTGATATGTGCAAAGAATGGAAGCATTTACAGTCCGTTTACCAATGTTGAGCTGGGGCTCGAAGTTCAATACGCAGCAGTTTCTACAAGATGATGTGAAATTATAGTTGTGAAGATGTTGTGTACTTTTGATATCTTTTGCTGATGGTAACAGATGAGGAAGCATTAAAGATGCATTGATGGTTATTTAACTCATTCCGATGTGGATTGTCGGGACTTTGTATGGGAAATGGCTTGACTTGCTTCCCCTAAAATCAGAGCTGCAATTCTATTTCGGACTAGGCTTGGAATTTCAGACTTGTGGGCTAAGGCCACTGTGGAAAGGTAAAATTCATGATTGGTATTCATCCAGTTTGTTTTATTAGTATCAGTCTGAAAGCTTACTGATTATGAAGTTCAAATCAATACCAATCTTCCGTAGAAATATTTGTGTCTGAAATACTGTCAAAGTGTAGAAAATAGAAATTTGAAGATCCCGATTTTAATGTTGTTGAAGATAGATCCCTAACCCTTTATGGTATGTTTCTAGAGAACTCAGAAGATTGTAATGAATGTACTCTTCCCAAAACCAATGATGTGCCATCCCTATATGACATTTCTTTAAAATAAAAACTAGAGGATTGGAATGAAAAGAATCTTTCCAAAACAATGATGTACCATCCCTTATACATGATATTTTCTTAAATAAAAACTAGAGGATTGGAATGAATGTATTCTCTCCAAAACAATAATGTGATGGATTTATTTTTATTTTTTTTGAAAACTATGTACTCTTCCCAAAACAATGATGCATCATCCCTTTAAGATATTTTCCATAAAAAAAGTAGAAGATTAGAATGAATGCACTCTTCCTTTAGTAGGCAGTTTTATTTAAGTCAGTTTTATGGAATGCCGATACATATCACGAAGCAAACGTAGGGAATCTCACAGACGTGTCAGGTTGGAAAAGTGACCCCAAACTTGAGCCACAAGTAAATACACCACCAATATCCCACTGTACGTCTAGTCCAGAATCGAATATTATTTACAGTAAAATTTTGGAATCCGTCCAGATATTGGATATATTTTGAGCCAATCCAAGGCTAAAAAACGTGCCGCACTTGAAAAAATAAACATCAGCTTCGATGGGGTTCATGGAATTTCTTGTGGATTTGTGATTTATATACATATTTTGGCTTTTTGCATGGTTGCTTTTTCACGGATGTTCTCTCCTGTTTTATGTTTGTATTTTTCTTTTTATAGCATGGACCGTGTCCATGCTGAAGTTTTTAGCTTCTTTAAAATTTGTGGATTCCTTTTTTAGGATTGTAATAACCAGTTATTGGTTCATCTCCGTGATTGGTTCTTTATTGCTGTTGTATGTCAAGTTCAATCAGCCTTTTTTTGTTTTTAAGGTTCAGTCATGGAATTGTTGTTGATTCTTAATTCATACCATTCTTATCATTATTGTTATTTAACAACTGTTTTGTGTCTGTATCAATTCACCATATCCAGGCTGAAGCTATAAAAAACCAACATCATCAGCTTCTTTACGGTTCATGAAATTGTCTTTTGATTTGTAGTTTATAATTTTTACAATTTTATAAAGTCCGTGGTGGTGTTTTTCATTACTGTACTGCACTGTAAAATTCTGTTTCTGCATATGGAAGAATTATTGGAGGTATCGTGCGATACATTAATCAACCACAGGTGTTGGACTGAGCGGATAATTAAGTCAGTCTCTAATTTTTTCCTCTGTGTATGAGGAAAATCACAAACGGCAGCCAGGAATTCAGGTGAAGGATCATCCATGCCGCTCCGCGGGATTTGACGGGAAATTCTTGGGGGGGGGGGGGGGAGCTGAAGCTAAGAGCAGACTTCTGTGTTTGATGTTTGATTAAATGTGGAACATATTACATCATGAAATAATGGGATACTTTTTGGGAAGAATCGTCTTGAAGCTAAGATGCCCTTGTATGAAATATGTGCATTTGTTGTCCGTTTTTTAATTCTTTTTATTTTTATTTTCTTGTTTTGAGAATGTTAGTTTGTGCTGCTTGATAGCCCGATTCCTATTCCTCCTTAATCCAGCTCCAAATGTAACCTCAAACAGCCAAAGAGAATGACTTCTGCTTTTTCACCTTTACTTCCTTCACCAAGCCCATCCTGACTCACCACCCCAACCCAGAGATGCCCTTGGGTAACTCCTCATACCACTGGTAGAGCCCACTACATCATCTTCTCATCCCAGATTATGCCCACATTCAATCCCTTTCAACCCAGGGGTACCCAAGGACATCTATACATTGAGATGACAGACCCCGTTGCATCCCATTCCCCCACACATCATGCCCACCCTCATCCTGGCTCAACCTGAGATGTACCCTGGGTCAGTTTACATGTACATTTAGAAATAATAAACCCATGCATTCCATTCCCTTCCGGGGACTATGCCCAGTCGCCCACACTAACCCAGATGTACCCTTGGACAGCTACATATACACCATAGTGCCTCCTTCATCTGTCCCAGACTACGCCCACCCTCATCCTATCTCAACCCTAGATGCACCCTCGGACAGCTACAAATGATGGATCTAGCGCTCCACTCTGTGATCATTAGTTTGGGGCTTCGCTTGTAATTTACATTATCGCATCTTATACGATTGGCAACGGAGCGTGAAAGAGCCACTGCACTATCCTCCGTCTGGTAGAGACGGTGAGGACTGTGAGAGCTCGAAGAGAAAGCTCCGACGACGAGGAGCGAAAGAGAGAGAGAGAGAGAGAGAAAAACAAACCCCAGCCTTGTCGTTCTCCCGACCTCCCCCGTTTAGCTGAAGGGGAATGCTTCTAAATGGAGACCAGAGATTTAATCACATGAGCATGTTTTTTTTTATACTCCTCGTGAGCCGTGTATTAAAGCGTTTTAGGGGAAATTATAGCCGTGATGTTGGGATTCTTGTTTGTTGTTTTGTGGACAGGGTTTTTTTTTTTGTCTTGGGGGCCATGTTTGATGCTGGGTGACAGTGGGTCACGGATGTTACGCTCTTTATGATGATTAAGTATAACAGTTGAATTGTATCCACAGATGTTACACTTTATTGGTGTAGATCTGGCTGAGTTTGAATTTCAAGGATTTCTCCACTAAGACTGCAGGTTTTGTAACTCGGAACTTTCACTGAAACGGAAGTATTTTTCTGCAAGACGAAATAATTTCTTTCTTTTTTTTTTTTTACATTAGCTGGACCTTTGTGGGGGGGGGGGGGGGTGGTTTGGATGTAAAAATATTTAGTATGCGTTAGTGAATTATAAGGGAAAAACGCTAGACGGCAAGACTTGTTAGTTTGTGATGTCACTGACCAGGCCAGGGCAGCTGAAAAATTTGCTCAATAACATTTGTCTGCGAAGCAAAACGAAGTAGGAAACCAGTCACAGATGGTACATGTGATATGCTATTTTGGCTGGTAACCGTGTCTTGGTACTGCTTAAACAGCTCTATAAAATAATTAGACTGGCCAGTGGTCCAGTGAGTATTTTGAGCCCCGTCTTGACTTTGTCCCTTTAACACAAAAGACCCCGACTTAAATAAATTAAAGATTTACTATACAGCAATTTTTTTTTTTTTTTTTTTTTTTTTGTCTTTTTTATTATTAGATTTTTAACAAATCATAATCAGAATTGAAATTTCCGGCACAAATTAATAATTCAGTTTGTTTCATCTTTTGTCAGTTTCAGAGAACAATAGGTCGATAGAGACAGTGAAGCAAACAGTGAATGAAAATATTCACTGAAATTGAAACACATTGATTGTGACTTTAAAAACATAAAATATGAAATGCAATTCCCCTTTGATTCACATTGGCCACACAGGTTAGACAAACGGTTTTCTAAGTGATTTTTTTTTTTTTTTTTTTCCCGTGATTTCAAACGTTGAAATTTATCATCAAGAATAAATAACGCCATACAAAGTCAAAAAATAAAGTCCAGATAAACGCATTTCTGGTTTCCTGTGATAAACGAGTGATTGTGAAATTGACCTAAAGTATTTTCCTAGAATCCACTTCATTCAAGAGTGAAGAGAAAAAAAAAAACATTGTGTAAAACAATTGTGAAAAGGACTTCGTGATATTCTTTGAAATCTGAAGCTCGTAGAAAATAAACAGTGATTCTAATCTCCAGCCCGCTTCTTTTTTTTCTTTTTCTTTTTTTCTCCCCCTCCACTCAGTCTCGTGACAATTAGAAAACACATATGGCATCTTCATAACCTGATCATTATTGGTCAGACTAATCCCATTTTCCGTGCAGCCTCTGGCTCGCTGGAGACGGGTTACCAGACCCCCCCCCCCTCTATTCAAATAACAGGATTGATGTTTCCGAGGACAGAATCTGATAACCTTGATGAGTTACACTATCCAGTAGACCTCAGGAAAACCCATACCCATTATTACATTTCACCTTCCAGAAAGAAAACAAAAACACGCATTAAAAATTATATCCAGAACAGATTACATTTCATTTTTCATTAAAAAGGACACCCCCGACTAAGAGTGTTTCACTATGCATTCCGCTACTTTCCATTTTTTTTTTTTTTTTTTTTTTTTTTTTTTTTTTTTTTACATTTTTTTATCATCAGTCTCTGCCTTTTTTTTTTCGCTCTCTCTCCCCTGTCTCCTTTCTTTTCCCTCTTTATTTTGGCGGTAAATATTATGAGCAGATTAGGTTGCAAGAAAGGGTCCAAGGGATTGTTAAAGTCTTGGTTAGCGCACTTCTCCTTAAGCGTTGCGTCTCGAGTTGTCGGGGACGAGACGATGGATAGAATGTCGCGATCGGAAACATAGCCCGTAGTGATGACAATCTGGCCGAAAACTATCCATTTGTCTTCATGCTCCGACAGTGGATTCGAGTTTCAGGCCCCCATGACGTTCTTCCAGTGCGGCTTTTTTTATTTTTGTAGTTGAGTTTATTGAAGTAGAAATCCTTCTTTTTTTTTTCTTCTTCTTCTTTTTTTTCTCTCCTGCCTCTCTCTCTCCCTCTCTCTCTCTCTCTATCTCTCTTTCTGCTTGTGGATTGGGTTAGCGTCGTCGTCGTCGTGCAGGCTGAGTTAGGTTCAGACAATAATGGCTATTACCCTACCCTGGCTCCGATGCTTGGAAACGATCTTACCCCGTCAAGGGCTTTTGAGGACGAGGGTAGGCATAGTAGTTGGCGAATCAAGTGTTTGCATCTTTTGTGATACGGGGTATGGAGGAAAAGGGACATTTTGTTGCCGGATCGCGGTGTGGTGAAGTCTCCGTTATAAATAAAGAGAAAATTATTCAGTTCCGAGTGCAGGTTGAACTAAAATGTTTGGGGGGGGGGAGGAGGAGAAAAAAAGGCCATGTTATGAGGTAAAAAAAAAAAACCATATATTCTTTGACAGAAAGATCATCTTAATTGTGTACACACTTTTGTTTGAAATATTATGTAGTTGTAGAGCACCACGTAGTTATTTGGGGCAGGGATTGTCTTGCATGGAAAGTAGTAATTACATGACAGTATAAACTTTTGAACTTCTTAAGTAAAACTTATGGTTTATATAACAGCATGTGCTTTTCCCAAGCCAAGTAGGCCTCTTAAAGCACTAAACACTGGGGCCTTCAGGTTTCCTGAAACCATCTCGACCAGTCTGAAACTTCTGATTTCTTCGTTGATTTCTTCAGCTGATTTCTTCGGGTTTTTTACTTGTGTTTATAGTGCCATTGAAAACTTAGAAACGGTGTACAAATATTTGCGTGCCCCTTTTTAATTTAATTTTTTTTATGTTTGCAAAAACAAAGTTGCGTGTCTATTAAACTCCTTAGGTGTATGCAGCAGCGGTTGCCAAATGGGCACGCCGATTGCCAATAATCGGAATTGGGTAGAATCTGTGATCCTCGTACGTTGGTCAGTGGATTCTTGTTAGTGGTTGTGAATACATGGATTATCAAATCGAATGTGCTGTTTGTCAAGTTTTAATTTGTTTTGTTTATATGCAAAAAGTGTTGACTTGACATGAATTGAACCTGCTTTAGAACAAAAAAATAATGTTTCAGGTTTCAGGTTTAAGCAAGAAAATGTAATTGTACTTGGTGTTACCTAGGAATCCTCTTATTTTTTATTCCATCTCATTTTTCGGTAAAAAAATAAATAATAATATCATAAAAACAAACAAAAAGTGCAAATATGTATTTAAATAAATCGTGAACAATATGTCACCTGGATTGTAATATAAGGATGAAAAATGTCATGTTTTCACCCAATTTATAATAATAATAATATAATAATAAAATAATAACAATACCGAAATCTTAAACAGCACACATATTTACCAACAATTAGGTACTCAAGGCGCTTATTTTAACTGTTTTTCTCTTTCCAAAAAGACTTTTGTCTTCCGAAAATCTGTTTGCACAGAGCATTTCATCGCTTCACAAAAATTGTGCGCACTCATCTTGAAACTCTCTCAAAAGTTGCAAGGGAGAAATTCCGTCAAAATGTCGACTTTTTATAAGGTGCTTAACCTTTTACCGGTCTTACTGAGGTCACTTGGTCACCTGAAGTTTCTTTCTTTGTGGCTCAACCTTTCCAGGTGTCGTAGCCTGCCCCGGTCAGGTTGTTGTGATGTGACACAACCTTCATCTCTCCTGGACAATAGATCTGACAACTCTCCCAGGTTCTACCGCAAACCTTCGATTTTGTTTCCGCAGAAAATCCACGGATCAAAAGGGTCGAAGACGTTGACAATGAACGTCTTTGAAACTAAGACTTCTTGTAATCAAATCCACTAAAACTTTTTGTTCGACGGGGAGGGCTTGGCGACTGCATTATGCTCCTCATTTGTACGGGGAAGTGGCTTTTTTTTTGTATAAAAACGCACGCATATGTTTCTGAATGACTGAGTAGAAGCTTAAGATAAAATTGATTGAAATCAGCTTCATTTAATTTGTCAGTTTGATGGTTTGTGATGATGGGCATGAATCAATAATCTCTCTGAACAGTTCTGGACGACCCCCCCCCCCCCAAACCGTACCGTAAAAAAAGCCGCTTGTTTCTTTTCTTTTCCGTATCGACAGTTTTTGATGCACTAAAGGCTGCATATGGGTATACACCATCGTTCGTATCCGTCAAAACAGCGTAAATTTACTATGAACACAAAGGCAACTCATGTGGCAACCTGGCACTCTTAATTGTGGGAGATTTTTTTTCCATGGGAAATTTTCGGAAAATCATTTAGATTTTTTTTCTTCTTCTTTTCTTCTTCTCCGTGTCTTCATCGTTGACAATACGAGCTTGTGTATGAGGAATTGAATTGTGATAAATTGGTTATCTGAAGAGGTAGAATATGATACAGATTTGATTATGATTGTGTGGGGAGAAAATGCGTACAATGCATATTGGAACTATACTGTGAAAGATACACGTACGCGCTACGTCTGTTAATTTATCCCGGAATTGCTTGACGAGTATTCATGCTATCTTTGAATCAATTTCATCTGGTAATGTGTCGAAGAGACGAAGAATGATGCTGTAACTTTTTGCACTTGTGGGGATGAAAAAAATGTTGGTTTTTGGAAGAGTGCATTCTTTTGAATCTTTCTTGTATCAAGAAACTTCTTCTGGAAGAAAAAAGGAACCTCTGAAAAGGTTATTTAAAAAAAAAAAGGGGGTTGTTCTTGGTTTGTCGAAGACCACTATCTGTACTCTATGTGGCCTAACATGCATATGAAATAACTAATCTGTGAAAGTTCAAGCTCAGTCAGTCATCGGAGTCACGAGAGAATAATGGGAAAAAAAACCCTGTTTTTTCACTGGTTTCAAGCATCAGGTTTTGGACTTGCAAGATTAAACTAATTGTTTTACTCATTTCTCAAAAACATCTCAAGCAAATTATTAATGGTACGTAAACTTGGAAAACATGAGACATTTTAAACTCAGGGCATGACCTTCACAATGACCTTTGGGGTTGAATAGAGCTAGAGGACAATTTTTGCTGCCAGTTGCAGCCACTATTGACCTTTTGGTATAAGCCACTTGAGGCCGCTATGTCGTCTGAAGGGTCAACTTCAAACTCGGCCAGTTTTGACCTACATGACCTTTGAATTTGTTTTAATTGTGCGAAGCTGACCATTTGAATTGTAAATTTATCAGTTTTGAAGGCTGCACTCTTTTCTGATACTCAGTTACCGGGCTTTGTGAAGCTACTTCATGCCCTGTGATTTGTCAGTTTTTTTTGTAATAGATCACTCGGCTCGGCTTAATTTTTCATCATATTTACTTTACATTTAACCAACTTCTGTGTACTCAAATTGTATAATAAACAGGACCTGTGTTTTCATGATTTATTATGCACATCGTCTGTTTTGTCATTGGGAAAAAAATAAACCTGCTTGGCATTCAGGTTGGCTCAGCGGTTTCTTTCCCTACCATTCACCACTGTGAACCCCGGTTCGAACCCCGGTTCGAACCCCGGTTCGAACCCCGGTTCGAATCCCACCTCAGACTGTAGCTTTTAAGCTTTGCATGTGGATTGGGTTTTCATTCCCTCTACTGATTGTGTGGCCTTTTTCGATTGCGACTTGCAAATTAAGCAACAGGTATTTGTACTACAGTCAGAAACGTTTTCCCTGACTTTGACTTTAAAAAAGACAAAAGATTAGGTATAATTATTTACAAATAGTTGACTAAACTGCAACGTTAATACAATTTCGTTTACCAATCGTAGTGTACCTTTCTTCCTCCTTGGTTATATTTGTAATAATAGCCAGTTCTTATACAACGCATTTCACAATAACGTCTCAATGCGCTTTACATTAGTGCCCTGGTCATTGGGCCAATAACATTCCTGTAATCTTTCTCAGCTCCCTGGGGAGTATACAGCCTAGTCTGCCGTGGCGCTCCGAAGGTTTTTTTCAAATACAATATCAACCTCTACCCTCGCAGGGTACCCATTTATACCCCTGGGTGAAGAGAAGCAATTATAGTAAAAGCATCTTGCCCAAGGAGACAAGTGTCATGACCGGGATTCGCACCCATACCCCGATGACTTAACAACCAGAACTTCAGACTGGTGCACTAAACCGTTCGGCCATGATATGCTACAGAGCTGGCAGAGTACAAGAATTACCTGAAAGACGTTTCCTACGAATGACTTGAAGGGGGGGGGGGATGCCATTGAGGTTTTTTTCCTTTCCCCAAGGGGAACTAGTTGCCATTATTTGACGATTAATTTATTCTCCTGCGTCGCAAAGCCGTGCATTCTTTAAAGACAATAATTCAGCGGGATCAAATGAAAAATTCTCTGTTCTGTGTCTGAGGAGCACTAGGACGAAATGCCAATCAGAGAAGGAGAAAAACCTGCAAATGGAATAATTTTATTGAAAATATTTTAAAGCTTAACGTTGATTCCTGGGGATCAGCAATTTAACTCTGTATGCTTATTGTGGTTATGCTTTTTTTTTTGCTTTTTTTTTATAAATACACCGGAGTCGATTTTGACATGAAATTTGTTTGGATTTTGCTAATGTTTTTTGGGTATACAAGTCACGTACATGTTTCTATCTAGGTCTGGAGGAATTTATTAAGTCTAATTTGACTGTAACCTTTGACGTACTTGAGAGTTGTTGTTGGTTTTATTTAATTTCTAGGGTTTTTTTTTTTTTTTTTTTTTTTTTTTTTTTGCATAAGGCTTGGAAGGTTTCCAACTGTTTTGTGTGGATTTTTTTTTCTTTTGTGTGGTTTTTTTTTTAGTACCAGAGTTGAAATAAGTTATTAAAACCTTTGTAGAGATAGGAAGCTTATCCCATGGAGTAACAAATACTTTCTAGTTAATGACTTCATCATTGATTTCTTTTTTGTAATTTTTCTCCCCTCTGGAATCAATTTCACTTAGCTGCTCTAGTTAATTGACTTTTTATTAAGCACCTTTTTTTTATAGGTAAGATAGTCATGGGGATTCGTAAAATTTGGGGTGGGGGGAAAAGAAGGAAAAAAAAATTGCCCAAAAAATAAGGATTGAAACCTCCTGATGTGACACGGTGCAATGTAGCCCAAATTTAATCTCAAGATACAAAGCAAGGAGTTGGGAGTGAATGAAAGGAGACCCGACCGATGTGCGTTGAACTTTGATTAATTGCGTCGAGCTTGAGAATATCAAAGCGACACGGTGCGAGAGAACGAAACAAGTAGTGGGTAGAGAAGGGCGAGGCAGGGCGAGAGAGAGAGAGAGAGAGAGAGAGAGAGAGAGAGAGAGAGAGAGAGAGGGGGGGGGGGGAAATGTGACTTTACTGTAGGGACCTTCCCATTTGATCAGTCACGCTCGTGCACTTCTTTTGTGTTGCGGCTGTTCGGATGAAACGGCACGTTGCTATTGTTTGGAGGTGTGAGAGCTGTTAAGGGAAAGGTAAAGGGGGGGGGGGGGTCAACAGTATATTGCCATGGTCTCTGGGCTTCAATTAGGGACGGTGAATACCACATGTAGTTCACCGGGTGGTTTCTCGGTGGTTTCAAGGAATCCTTTATCTTGGTTCTCCGGAATGAAAACTCAAAATTGATGTTTCTCTTCAATATGCTGATCAACGCTGATCAATGATGCCATTATTTTACTGTAAATAATGTTTCAAGACGTGCCAGACGTGAAGGTTTTGAAAAATTGCCTCTCCTGTAATCAAGTACGTCTTTGCAAGTTCAAAGGTCACAGACCCAAGTAGTAGTTACCGGTTCCCTCTTCCCTACGCGGACTAACTTCACACTCAAAACAGTCAACCAGCCCAACAGAATAGTGACTTGAACTCGCTGTGAATAAGGATAAATAAACACTGGCCAAAAAAAAAAAAAAAATGACGAGGCTGAAGTCCTGGAGAGAGAGAGAGAGACTGAGAGAAAGCGTCTTGGCCGGTTCACCATCAACAGGAAACAATCCCCTCTCTCCTGCCTATCCAAAACAAACATTGCACAAAGTGTGAGAGAGGCATTGTCAAGAATGACATCACCCCCTTGCTTTAGGAAGTGACGGGCATAAACGAGGCATTTCTAAGGAGATAGCGAGACAAAAAAAGAATAGCGCCTGAATAATTTTTCTGCAAAATTTAAAATGCCATACTTTTTTTCTTTTTTTTAAATCCTTTTTGATCATTTTTTGGTCAGATGCCCTTAATGATGTAATTGACTTAGCAATTGTTGGGTTTCACAATGTGCAGGAGTTTCTATGGTGAAACATCGAAACTTTAATCAAGGGAATGTGCTGACAACTAGCTTTGATTGTAACATAGTATAATTTCTATTATTCAAATCCTTTTGCAAAAAAGCGCTCATCTCTAAATATGTAACATAGCGTTCTCTCTCTAGCAACACTCATTTCTCGTTTTTTTTCTTCAAATATTTGTGTCATCTTTCCTACTTGACATTAGATATTATTTAATTGTATTGTCATTATTCCTTTTGTACTTGTCTTGATTGTTCCCTCCCTCATCTTTGTTGCCTAACTCAAAAGAAATTTATTATAAAAACATGATGCACTGGTCATTGGATTTTGTTCAAGCAGAAATAGCTTCTTCTGTTAAGTAGTGTAATTGTCAATAAACAAGAACAAGCAAAATTAAATGAAATAAAAATAAAAAGTGATCATAATCTTGAAAAAAAAAACACATGTAAAATTTTGACAACTTTTCAGAATGATTAGCCTCTACTACAGCTTTACTACGCCTGTTAAAAATTCACTGTAACTTTTGATGCTTATTTGAAAGATACACCAATAGCTCTTCTTCGTGTTACAATGCAGTCAGTCCTTCCATGTCTTTCAGCCTTTCAAGTTGGTTTTCACATTACACAGGGTTCGTACGGATCTTGAAAAGCTCTTGAATTTGACATTTTGTATTGAAAAGTTTTTTAAGTTTCACTTTGCCTTGAAGAGTGTCAATAAGTCTTTGAAATTGTGCCTCGATGGCCTTGAATTTCATTGTAGTTTCAGTAATAGTACAATTTGTTGATTTTATCACTCAGGCGGGGAAGTTCTCAGCTGATCAGCTGGTTTCCTCTTTTTGTTGTTACAAAGTGGAGTGTGGTCGGACATTTCATCTTTTTTTTTTTTTTTTTTTTTTTTTTTTTTTTTTGCAAGCACAAAGTTGCAGTTCTGTTTATCCTGTAAAGACAAAAATCTGGTCTGAAATATTCCCTAAAAATTTGGTCATGATGTAACAAATTATGTCTCCTTGCCCTGTTTGCATTTACTACGGTAAGTAATAATTTTCAAAAATACAAGTAACAGCCAAAAACAGACATAGTTGTAAAATAAAACAGTAGCTTGAAGCCTTTGGGAAAAACCCTTGAACTGTCCTTAAATTTCATCTGGAGAAGTTTTTTTTTTAACCCTGCTACAAGCTGACAAAACAGGAAGTTTTGTCGGGGTTTTAGTACTGCCAACTTTACAAATGTAAAAAAAAAAAACAACAAAAAACAAACAAACAAACAAAAATCAAAGAAATAAAAAATTCGTATTATAAATCCATCCCCCCAAAACATGTATTGACCCAAAAGTCACTTGCTCGTATTTAACAGGAGCACTGGAAATTGTTCCTAAGTTCCCAACCATAACTGGAACCTGGATAACTGTTTTTTGGCGGGTGAAAATCAGCTGGACATCTGTCACGAAAATGTTGAAATATTTCCGCTCCTTCCATCGGATTATGTAGAATGCAAATATGTACACGAACATTTATAAAGAATCTTGATAGGTTTTCCGGAAATTCTTCTTTTTTTTTCTTTTTTTTACTTCTTTCTTTCTGACACACATTTTTATATTTTTTGTTTTCAGAATGAACAAACTGAAAGTCTCTGATCAGAGGTTAAAATCTGAAATTTTTGCTGAGAAATGCAAACAAGTACTTGGACAGAAACTTGACTGTTTTTTTTTTTCAGGAGATGTTTTTTTTTGGTTTTTTGTTCTAGCACACTTTGTGTGTGTGTTTGGAATAAACAACTTTTATTGGCTCAACCAAAATTCTCTGCTCAAAAATTAAAATCTGAAATTTTACCACATAAATATTGACGCCCATAAAAAAGAAAAACCTCAACCCTTGCTGATTTTCAACCATGCACTTCTTGGTTTTGTATATTTTCCATTTCCTTCGGGGACACTTTCTTGTTTTTTTAGGTCAGTGGGAAAAAAAAGCTGCAATCAAAACCCCCGTTGAAAAAAAAAGAAAAAAAAAGGTGAAAAGTAAAGCAGAAATGGGATGTATACTTTGTACGCACTGTAGCCTTTCGCAAGCGGTCCGTGTTTTCTTTTTCCGAAGAAGCTCTTAAATTTATTGGCTTTATGCGGCGCGCTACATAAAACCCACAGTGTATGGAGGCTCACGAGGGACATGGCTTCACTGACAGTTGTCAAAATAAAAACTTGCATAGATTTTGATAGAAATATTGGAAGAGGGGGGGGGGGGGGCATGTATGATAATGAGCGCCAGTTTGCTAATCTTCCTAATACACTGTGTATGCCCCCTAGCTCCTTCGACCACTTTTTGTTTTCTCGCGGGGCTTGAAGCTTCAAATCTAAGCCGTTACTTTCTTGTTCATGTCAGGTGCTTTTGTCATGTTTGATTCTTTGGTGGGTGAGTAAACGTAAACGACGAAAGACCTGTGGTTTGGGGTTTTTATATTTATTGAGAATGATTTTGGCGAGTCTTTTGTTTGACTGAAACTTAAAGACCAAACCGTTGGTGTAAATACGGTAATAAACAGTAAATACGGTAATTTACAGCGATATTTTGTCAAATTTCTGAACGCTATTTCATGAAGCTCTGTTAGTTAAGGATGAAAATTGGCTGATCGAGAAATTTTGCGTACCAAAAATGGCTTACCAACCAAAATAGCATGTAATATACATTGCTCATGACTGGTTCCCTGCTCATTTTTGTTAAGCCAATAATTCAGATCAAAATAATTATCTTGTTAGACTCGGCATGATGCCACAAATGTGAGGTTCGACTCTTTGGGCTGTGTACTGTTGGAGTCATTCTGTTTTTTCCCCCCTTTGCATTTTTGATTCATATTTTGGAAGTATAGCAGGGTCGATCTTCAGTAATTTCAAGAGGACGGTAACCTCGGAAGGACGAATATGAAAAAAAAAAAAAAAAAAAATCAAATTTCCATTTGAAATGTTTGTTTGGAGCTCGCATCCGACGTTTCCCAATTATCATTGATTTAAACACATCAAGTGGACTAATTATTCTTTATCATCCGTTCCCATTTTTTTTTTTTTTTTTTTTTTCCCCCGCTCTCGATCACGGAGGCCTGTTTTTACTTTTCTTGTGTCCATTTCCGAAACTAGTTTTTGCAAGCCCACCTCCATCTATATATCTCTCTCTCTCTCACTTGCGCTCTCTCTCTCTCTCTCGGTCTCTCTTCTCCCCGGTGAATGTACTAATCTCGGCCCGGCCATCCTTGCTTCATTAGGCAACGGGGCCAGGCCATGGCCTGCCAATTCGATTTCAGCGCAGGGACCCCGCATCTAATTGGTTTATTCAAATGAAATGCCGTCATAAACCAAATCAAAGGGTGTAAAGTAATTTGGCCGGTCACCGGGGAAGGACTTTTCACAGCTGCGGTGGGGGAGGTGGGGGGGGGGATTGAAGATGGACTCGGCCCCCCAGATCTCTTAGCAGTGAAAACATCATTATTAAATAGGTCTAGACTTATATAGATTTTTGTTATATCTATCTTATTTTTCTGTGTGCTTTGCTACGTGTTTGAAACAACCACCACTGGGAATTTATTGCTTGATCTATAAAACTAGCTGTGATATTTTTCGGTAAGCCGATATGTCGGTGGATGGCGATGCGTCTGATCTGGGAACGCGTTAACCGGGACTCAAACTTCATTAATGACCAGTCGGATTTACGCGCTGTGTGCGTAAAATGTTACGGTCATATAATACACACACTGTGTGTGTAAAACTTAACGCATCGCAGGAATTGTCATATCGGGCAGTAGGACGACTCGGGATCTGGATTTTCAGAGACCAATCAAGTTTGGATTCTGGACGCGTACAAAATTCAGGTCCACAAAATTTACACACTGTACGGAAAACGTACGTGTGGTAAACTATATGTGATACGTATGCCAATTTGGTATCAAAAGTCACTCCTGACCAATCAAATTTACTTATTTTATCACGTGTACCTATATATCGGGATACTGTATAAATGCATGGAGCCGCTGTTTGCTCTGGCTGTGTAATAGTGTAGGCCTGTGTGTATCCACTGAGTGTGTAAAATATACACACCACTTGTGTAAAATAACTGTAAATTTTATGTGTTTGTTTGCAAAGTGTGTGTATGGTTCCATTATGAATATAATGCAGTGTGTGCCACCATTATGTCAGACCATAGAGAAAGGAACCAGACTTTCAGTGAACTCTGTGGTTTGCCTATTGAGGGATACACAAATATTGGCTTTGTTTGAGTTTTCCAGAGGGCGCAACACCGATTAGTACATTTGCAAACCTGCACCTGTGTTTTAAGTCTGTCTTAGAAGTTCCTTTGACCTTAAAGGGACAAATACTAGAGTGGAATTTGAACGACATGGTGGCAAGAAAGTTCACGGCTCTACTGAACTGAGAGGGCGAATTCCAAATCCTTTTCTTTGGAATGCAATAGTTTCAAGTGATCGGTTGGCGTGTTGTGTTTGTTTGTAAATGTTGTTGCTTGCGTTATGGCCTGTCCCACTACCGGCTTGTATTTAATTAAATGACTCATGATGAGCTGAACACATTGCTTGCAAAACTTATTAAACCATCGTTGAGTCATTTACACAATGAATGGTGTGACATGCAGTATTGCCCACCGTTTTGTTTGATATAAGGTTACATACAATTTACTGTGATAGAACCCTCTGATTGCACTAATGGAAATGACGGGGAATTGCACATTGAACGGTGTTGCACACAGTATTGCACACCCCTCTAAGGCTTCCATTGACCATTCCAAGAAACCCTTTGATGCCACTGAGGTCATTGACCTACATGGAGGGTGTTTACGCCGAGACGACCCTACCACCACCACCACGGGCCAGTCAGCAGATTTCCCACATTGAGGGGGGGGAACAATGAGACAATGGGTTATTAATGGAATGAATTGTACACTGCAGGATTAACTCAGTTCCGGGGGACATCTCCGCTGAATGATTGTTGCCATAGTGACGATCAGCGGAGACTGACCACTGGTCACCCACTTTGGGTGAGATAAAGGAGGGAAATGAAAGTAATTTATTTTAGATAATCTCTTAATCTTATGTATTTGTGCTTTGAAATTGTTTTTTTTTTTCTCTCCAGAAGGGGTAGGGGGATTGGATTGGGCAAGTTTAGATTTTTAGAATGTAGCATTTATCTATGCAAGATGTAAACCTGGAGGCGCCTGGAGAAGAGTTAAACAGATCCCTTGTAATTGTATCATCTGTGTTCAATGCGAAGAAGTTCAGAAGAAGTACACTTACCCAACATGCTTGGTTCATCTTGAATTGATACTAGTTGATAACAGTGCATCTTGAAATCCTTGTTTCTTCGTCTCAAGACAATTACACAAAGACACCGCCGACTTACTGTGATCAGGGACAATTAATTTATTTTAATATTCAGCTATTTTATCACAGGTTCACCGCCTTTGGAACATGCATTTGGTAAGCTCTTTTATCAAAATGTTTGATCCTGACCCGGGTCTGATTGCTTCGGTCTTGAAAGGGCAGGAGCACCAAAGTATTTTCTTCTTGATATAAAAAGGCACTTCCGTGAGGAAATTGTAAATTTCTGTTGGAACATTTCAAGGGACACCAAGGCAATGACCAGATCAGGCCTCTGTTGACCTTGGTCTCTGCAGGCTCAATGAAACTGCTGGCCTAATGAAAACAAACAAACAAACAAACAAACAAAAAAGCATTTGAAGACCGCAACAAATCACCTTGCTTATTTTGATTGGCGTAATTAAAATGTGACCATGCACAAAACCCCTCACAAAATTTTGACCGATTGGTTTGTTTTCATTGAAACATAATCATCGAATTTGATGGAGTTTTCAACGATTGTCAGATGGTGCGCTTATTGAGAACTTTAAGATGGGAATGGATGCCCTCTTCCAGCAAACAATGATGTGCCATCCCTTTGAGATGATTTCCCTTTAAAATTAATATCGTTTCCATTGTGAGGCTTGTGTAATAATTAGCCAGGTGCCTTGTAAAATTGGTGTGTTATACAGTCTAGCAGCCAGACAAATATGACCGCAGTAGGGTTACTCTCCAGTATGTTTTTCTGAAGTTTGGGTTTATTTTTAGCCCAGATTACGCTGATTGTCTGAAGGGGAAAAAAACCTGATTGTTTAGTCACCTTGGTTTTCCGATCACCGGGGTTCATGAACTTTTTTTTTCTGCCCCTCTATAAACGGGGTGCCTATAGAACCAGCTGTAAGACCCCCGTCTTACCCCATGACCGTCCAAACTTTTTTTTCTTCTTCTTCTTCTTCTTCTTCTTCTTCTTCCCTTCCATGAGTCCCCGGGCTTTTGCAGACAGTCAGACAGGAAGCTCTAGTCATGGAAGGGATTCGACTCTACTGCGGGACGGCCAAACCGCACGGTATCCTGAACGAAGGAGTCTTTCTCTGGACTCGATTACATACTCGGGTACTTGAGGCTTTCGGGTGATGGTCCTCTTGAGACTCTGAGGGCCATCGTCGGGGGGCTATCATTCAGAGGTTTTGTCGTCTGTGATGACCAATCACGGCATCTTTAGTTTCACGACGCTTGCAAACATTTCGCTCACATTGAGGGTGGTGGGGTCGGGTTGTAATACTTTCTTCTGCGGGATATATATTCCTCTAAGAGTTGACCATGACGGTTCGTCGTCTGTTTGGGTTAAAGTGTTTGTCCTTGTAGCAATGCCTTCTTGACCATCTGCAGAGACTTGTGTTACCATTTCGGCAGAGACATCATCAGGGGGTGTAACCTTGTTAGCAGCACTTGAAGTTAGCGACAAGTCATTCTTGTTGTCTACTCAGAGGATCTTATGAGTGCTATCACTGCTTCTTCTATCTTGGGGGGGTGGGACGGGGGCAGGGCTTAAGCAGAAAATAATGACATACATAATTTTATGAAACAGGGAATCAGTCATAAACAACATAAATTACATTACAATTTAGCTGGTAACCATTTTCTGATAGCACTTTTTTTGTTGCTGCTTAGCAAATTTTTGTGCTGGAGAGGCTTTAATGTAATAAATAAAAAGGTTGAAATATTTATTTTTAACAAATCATTGCAAATAGGGGGTTCATCTCCTGAAATTTAAGGCACCTCTATGTAAGAATGACCCCCTAACAAGGTATGATTTTTAGTTAATTTCAAAACAAAATAAAAATCATATACAATTTTTTAATGGGTTTTTATTATTCGAACGACTCATTGGTTCACAAAGACTGAGACACATACCTCCTGGTAACCATTATAAAATTTCAGAGAATTTAACCGAACATTATCATTATTACTTTTTTTTTTCATTCGGCCTTCGGAGAAGCGCAGCACACGACATGCTCATTTGATCTGGCCAGACAGAGACAGGGTTTTAACCACATTAATCCAAGAACATTCAGGCTCCCTCTGTCTGGTTGGTGAATAATAGTAAAAGTAAAAAAAAAAAAAAAAAAAAAAAAATCGGAATCACTTTGCCTTTCAGTGGAAAGCCCAAACAACTTAGCCATCCACAATCGGCAGGGTTTTTCATTATTTTGTTTTCATAGCAAAAGCCGAGGAATTTTCAATTAGTGGAAAAAGAACGAAACTCAATTGTTTTTACTCTCAACCGACTTAAGAGGGGAAAATGGAAGCATCTCTCCCCCCCCCCCCTCCAACCCTTACCGTAACATTTTCTGACACTCGCAGAATATTTACACTTGGACAGATCCATGCTACGTTTAATCAGGTCCGATTAGCAATTAGGCCTAATGCCTTCCGCAGTGGGGTTTATTTAACGCTCCCGGTCCCCCGTAGTAATAACATAGGTCTTAAGGATGGTTTAGACCGGGAACCATTTGCCCTCTGTTGGAGACTCACAGTGGGTAAACGTTCCCTACTAGAATGTAAACAGCCAAATGAGGTCGGGCCTGCCGGCAATTTTCATCTCTTCACTGATCATTTTTTTTTTTTTTTTTTTTTTTTTTTGGTAACAATTTATTCCCCCCCAAAAATTTGTGTAATTTTTTTGAGTGCAGAAGGGAGCAATTTTCAATTTCTATTTTTTTGAGCACAAACCTTCAAGTGGTAATTTTTTTTATGTGCTGGAAGTCCTAAGACATTGAATATGTGCAGATCTAGGCGGATATCTTAAAATTTATAATAAAAAATATGTCAGGTTTTCTTAGAAAAGATGTTAATGTATTCGTTAATGTATTCTTTTGTAGTAGAAATGTCCCCAAACCATTCTGTCTGAAACATTTTTGTTGACAAACAAAATTTACTAAAATTCACTAAAAAACAAAACGGAAGTTATAATTTGTTTTCCTTCTTCATATTCATAAAGACATACACACCTAATGTAATACAACTGTCAGTTTTTCATGAATTTCAGAGAAAAATAAATCAAAATAATTATAAGCCTCAACAAATACCAGTGTTTACCTTCAATCTGCTGTTTACCACCTATGTCACTTTCCCTGTCTGCATTTAAGCAATCCTGAATACAGATATGCACTTTACCAATAAGGGGGTCTGACTTTTTTCATCCCAGACCTGGCTTGCGCTTTAATTTGAAGATTTGGGGGTACATATGACTGCAATACTATGAAGGCCATTTACTTTGCTTTCTAGATCAAGACATGCACAAGGCACCCCCCCTTTCCCTCCATTAATAAACCCAGTTGAGGTTCGTTGGGAGGAGACACAGTCTGTGATGATGTGGGCGTAGCACAATGGGTCCTCTGTTACCTGACGGGAAACCGAAAGTTGATTTTGGTCATGCTTGGTTGACCTTTACTAGGGTTAACCAGCCCATGGAGCTTCCTGACCTACCTACAATTTTATCCAAATCAAATCAGTTGCTGTTGATTTCTGCGACTGGCGTTGGGACCTGACGTTACCTATGTCAACTTTGACTGGCGGTTAAAACTCCTACAAATATTTGCTGTGCTTTATGGTTTTGGGCGTCCACGTTTTTTTTTTTATCCGAGACTTCCCAATCTGAAACTCCTTAAGAAGAACGGAGCATGCTGATGGATGCATACGTTGAGTTGTTAAATCAACAGATTTTTTTTTCTCCGAGTCGGTACAACTCTCCAGAGATATTTACATCGTGCTACCTGATCGCCAGCTTGATTTTTGTTATCCGTGCAAAGTTTGCATTCTTCACGACATTGATGACACTGTGGACCTATCCAACAAAAACATTTTTTTCTGTCTATTTTCCTCTCTTAAGAACTTTTATTTAACTTGTTGTTGAATGGACTTTTGCCTATTTCATGTTTCCCCCCCCCCCCCCTCATTTGTCTATTTATATTGTTATTTTGTGTGTATTTTAACCCTAACTCCCCTGAGTGATTTACTAGGATCCTTCCCCACTCTAACAAATTCCAACACCATATGGGTAACTCAACACCCACACTGTGGTACGCTGATTATGGTGGTATGCCTGAACCCATGTAAAGCATGGTCAGTTTACTCATGCAGTCCTCAGTCCAACAAAATCCATCAAAACCTGCTGTTAGAGTTTGATGGAATAGGGAGTGTAAGGGTTGAAGAGTTTTTACAAATTTTGTCATTGTTTTTTAAATTTTTTTTTATTTGTATTTATTTATTAATTTGTTTGTATTTGTTTTTATAACTGTGATATTTGATTGCACGACCATAATGAATACATAGGCTGTACAACAGCCAGAAAACAAGCTGACTCTTTTGATAAAAGTATTTTTCCTCTTTTTTGTTCTTTTTTTTCCTTTCGTTTTTATTTGACTTGAAGGGGGGGGGGTGATGGTTGTTTGCTGACTAGATTTAGCTAGCCACACATGTACTTTACCAGACCTTTGTTCGGTAGTTTGGACCGGGATAACCTGTGATCACTCAAGTCTGTCAGGAACAACACGTATGCAGTGATTTATTCGCCCCTTATCAATTCGTGGCTGCTGACACAGTAGAGTCCATGAGTGTCTCCTGATGCATAATAGCACTGGCCGCTGAGCTCTCCAGCGCTAATGATCAAACTCATTTATTTCTGGTGGTGGCCGATGTGCCAGCAACACCCGTTTTTTTATATTTTTATATTAAAATTTTTTATTTTTTATTTTAATATCAGCAAAATCTTGTTTGAAATATGTATGTCCGCCTGAAATTGTATAGCTTTTTGTTGCTGGTGTTGGGTGGTTAGCTTTTACATGGTAGACAGTGATTGATAGGGTCTGGACCTAAAGTTGATTTTTAGAATCTGTGTTTTCTGGACGCGTCTTAACCGAAATCCTCCCTGACCTTGAATATGCTTTGCCTGAGAAGTGCAGCCGCAGCCGTGCAATTGGCATAGCCGGCGCCCCGCTCTTAGTGAGATGGAAAACAGCAGTGCAAGCTAGCTGGTAATCCTTAAGCCTTTTTTTCGGGCCAAATTGGGTGTAAAATTTTGTGCCTTTCGTACCAGAAGGTTTGGGGTGACAAAGGAGATCATCCATCAACCAGAAGGGGGGGGGGAAATAAAAATTGATTTTTTTTAATGCAGTTTGGATTCAGTAAGTATTCAGCCTCTAGGTTGGACTAGACAGGGGAAAAATAAGGGAATTCTATGAAATGTGAGAAATAAATAAAAATATTTAGACAAATCTTTTGCAACCCCCCCCCCAAAAAAACAAAACAAAACAAAAACAAAAACAAAAACACACGTCTGATTACATGCTCATTTTTCACACCGTATCCATTTGTATCATAAGCTCTCCATACTACGCAGTCACATTTCTCTTGTTACCTGACTTCAAATGATAAAATTAACCATGATATCAAATCAAAGGACCAGTCTATTTGAACTCTGAGCCTCATTTTGGTGGTCAATGACTTATGAGGTAAAAAAAAAATTAAATAGAATAAAAAAAAACCAGATGGTGGAAGAAGATGATTTTGTTATGTTTTTCCAATCTAAATTTGACTGTTGACAGGGAACTATTCTCTGACTAAACAATTAATTTTCACCCCGCTCCAAGATTAATGATTGAAGACAATCTTGAACGCATTACATGCAATAAATCAATCGGCCCATGAAAGGTCAGCAAGGGACACTCTTGACATTCTGCGATTTGGGGTTTCCATCAAAATAAAATGAAGAATGATTTCGATGACAGAGACAAAAGTTGGCGCCTTTTTTTCCAAACCTCGGTTAAGACTCTGGGTTTGGCTGCGACTGTGGTTCCCGGCTCTCGGCTCTGGCTCTGGCCGCAGGTCTGGTTTCGGGCTCTGATTAATGTTGAAGACAGAGCTCAAGCCGGTAGTTATCCGACAGAAATGCCGTTATCTCTGACAATAAAAATAATTGTCCAATAAAATTGACCTAAAAGTTTCAGAGTCCAACACAATATAAGAACCTGTATAGAATATCGAGCAATAAACCACAAGGAGAAACTGACTGTGTAAAATATTGCGAACTTGTTTGACGAACAATTATTTGACCCCAGAGTAATGTATGCCATGGGTTGTAGAATCGTTGAGAAATGTTACACCAAGACAGCCTGATAAAAGTGTATACACACGTGAACTTTGTTGTTTTTTTTAAACATGATTTGCAAAAGTGTACAGCCATTGTGATATGACCTTCTGCTTTTGTGTACAGAACAAAAACAGTCGCTGTGAAAGATCGGTTGCAGTGGGGGTCGTTTGGCTTACAGCTACGGCTATTGTTCTTACGAAAATTTAGGACAATCCAGAAGCATGGTGCCTCATTGTGGCCAGACAAAACCTCTGCCCCATACAAAGTAAATCCTCCACAGTGACAGGTATTTGTGAAAGTTTATTAAAAAATACCGCAAAGTGCATATTACCTAATGGGTGCGTTCAACGGCAGCAAATGTTACTGTCAATCAAAAATGTCAATCCAAAGGGGAAGGGGTCAATTATTAAGATTCCTCTCCAGAGGGTAACGGGCCTTGTTCATGAGTTTTCCATCTTGAGTCTTGTTCCCGGAGTACAAAGCTCTTTACACTTGTGCAGTGTCGGTTATCCATATATCCAAACAGTGAACAGTCTGCAATACGGGCATGTGATGGCGCAATGACTTTCAAGCATACTCAATAAGGAAACCAGACTAATTTTGTCTGTTTGCCGGGGCATCCCTCACTTTCTATTTCAGTGAATAAAATGGAAAAGTTCCATTTAGTTCTGTCGAGTTTCTGTCAGAAATGAAAAGTGGCTTGTTAAAACTATTAGACTATTGGTAATTCTCATCGATGCATGTAACATTTAAGCTAAAGAGAGCTGATGTAGGGAAGCCTCACTTTCAAAATATCCATGAATAAGAAAATTGAGAGATTCTGCAGTGATTTGCGATACATCTGTTGTCTGAATAATATTTCTGTATGTTATCATAACGAGATCTATTATTAATCATTATCAAATTATTATTGTTGTTTATTGTTTTTCTAAGCAGCTGAAAGCTGATTTCTCACAACATTGGAATAAAAAAATCAATAACAGATCTCTACAGGTTTTCAATAAATTAAAGGGCAAGGCAGGCTAGTAAAGGGCATCTCTATGAGGCAGTTTATACGGGAACATTTCAAAGGGCACTAAGGCAGTGACCGGGGGCGTGGAGGCGATTGCCCCCTATTGCCACCATAAAGTATCAGTCGTGGAAAGGTCATTGCTGGGAAGGTCTCTGTACTAAGTAATAATGGAGAATTATTGTTGAACTGAAGTGGTACAAATACGGAGGAAAAATGGAACTGGTTTTGAAATGCATACTCCTGTCGATTTGGAGCAAATAATTTAGCGAGCAAAAACCCACTGCCCCTGGACCCCGACCGCTCGGAAGTTCCCATTATATTTATCCCAGTCATTGGATTGTCACGAACACTGCTCTTGCATCAGCCCGAGCCTCGTTAGAAAATATTAATTTCAACTCCACATCCCGCCAGTACTGATTGTTTGCATTGTCCCTGTTTGCAAGCTTAATGTTTGATTCCACCATTTCATACGCGGTGTACAGAAACGGACGTGACCATATCAATGCAAGCATGTTACTTTCCGCCTCCCAACGGTCGGGCCAGAGTGCTATTGACATGATAGGAAGGGTTGCATGTACTGTCGGCAAGCATCCAATCCCTTTAGCAGGAAAATTTCTCAGGCCGATACATTCTCCAGTTGTTTTCCAAAATGGGGAAATTGTAAGCTACACCGAGCGCATGTACGCTAAATGGATTTGCACACGGTCCCGGCATTGAAAAAACCAAGAAGATTCTCCCAACCAGAAGCTTTCCAGCGAAGATCCGATCTTGCTCCCTTCTCCTACAAACCCCCCCCCCCCCAAAGACCTTGAGAGTGAGAGAGTAGATTTCCAATGTAAGACCATTGCCGATTGGCCTTGGACTCGTCTTTAATAAAAACGAGGAGTCGCTGTGGTTTTTTTAAGAATCCCCGGTACTCTTCCCTCTTCAGTTAAAGAAGTGTGTGTAACGGATGCGAGGTCGAATAGTGTGATGCCCTGACTGGCAAGTCAATTACTGACGGGAGTGAACAGAAAGTGCATCAACGAAGCGCTGCGTGTCACTCCTGATTGTCTTGATTATCAATTATACCCCAGCCCCAGAGATCCCAAATTTAACATGCTTAATTCTTGGTCTCTTGGCTTCCCTTAAAATACTCTTCTTTTTTTTTTAATTTGCTTAGAAAATTTCTCCCTTTATTTTGTAATATCAATAGGGGTTCAACGTGAGTTTTTTTTCCGGTTTGGCCCAAATATGGAGGTGATCGTACTGCAGAAGACCTTTTTAATTTTGTGACATGCTCAAGACGTCTTAGACATCTTCGCTTAATCTGGCTCCGCTGTCTACGAGATTTCTAGATCGACTTGTAATAGTTATTGGTTTTTTTTCCAAAAATGTTGTATCCGTTTTAATTGCCTTACGCTTTTTAGATGTCGATGCAAGCCGTATTTCCAGAGACCTCGCCTTTTGTGCTTGGTTCTTTTCAAAGTTCCTCAGAAGTGCATCGCTTGTATTTTGCCAGGGTTCATCCGTTATATATTGCGTGTACACCAGAGCTGCTTGTTTTGTTACACTCAACAAATTTGCCGGTTTCTGTTTACATAAAAAAAAAAAAAAGAAAGAAAGACACTGCTGTCGGAGGGAAGTATCTAATAATTAAAGGCATTCTATCGGAAAAGGGTTAAACCGCTTTATTGACATGTTGGTGTAGGTCTGATTTTTCTTTTCAAAGCGGGGAAGGAAAAAAAAGTTCACTCTGTGAAAATTCATCCGTGTCATCATAGCTAGTAACACTTTCCACCCATTTTGTCACCGGAGAGCCAAAACGTGTAAAAATAAATTTTCATACTCTAACTGCCGAACAAACAAGCCATCTCCCCTCTGTCCCCCCGTCGTCCCCCCCCCCCCCCCCCCCCCCCCCCCCCGCTTTAAGTGTGTATTTGATCGCTAACCAAAATGGAAAATAAATTTGTAGCTGGCATGCGTGCATTATCAGCACAGGTTCCTGTGAGCACTCAGGTCTGAGGAAGTTGTGGCTGATTAATGGTATGTTCAGTGAACATTGAACCCAAAGCTCGACGTGGTTTTATTGCACAGTAAGTGGGCATTTATCATGTTAACTCACGCTCTCGGTGTGTGAAATTTTTTTTTTTTTCTTTTTGTCCGATCCTTTTTTTTCCTTTCTTTCTTTCCTCCCTCTCCCTTCTTTTGTACAATATCTTATCGTGTTGTTTTGTATGTTGATTTAAGTATTGGTGTGCTCAAGCAGAGGTCAGACTTTCTATTATTCCATCAACAACAAAATATTCGTTTTTTTTCTTTCATTTTTTTTTAAGGTAGCGGGGGTGGGGGGGGGGGTTGAAACCATTCAATATGGAGATCTGAGATAACTTCATCTGGAAGCAAATGTATGTTTGGATTGCTTAGGGCATCAGGGCAGGAGTTTCAACTTAAAGAGGGCAAGACCAATCTCATTTTGCGAAGGGCACTGCCATTAGAGGATCTTAAAGTCAACTTTTGTAGGGGCACCAAAGCCAAGACCAGGCCATGGACTCTGTTAAAATCTAGGCCTGTGTCATTAGAGACCAAAGAAAGATTGTAATCCCTTGAATGAGGAAGTAATAATAATAATGGTATTAATAATAATAGTGTACGTTTATAATGCGCCATGTCTGTCGTAAATGACACTACTCCTGGTTTTAATTGTCAAATTTAGTGGAGATCGTTATGATTGATTTTATGAGACAGAACAACCGTAATAATACAACACCTTGAAAGGGATACAAGGTGAGGTGGCGCATATTGCTGCCAGACCATGCCAGAAACACCGGAGCAAGCCCCTTCTCTTTACGATAAGTGTACTGGGTTCTTTTACACAACACACGGGACCACTGGCTTCATGTCCCATCCGAAGGACGAAGCAACAACGGTTAAGTGCCTTGCTTATGTGTCAAGACCGGGACTCGAACCCACCTTCTTGGTAGTCCTTAACCTGAGGGGCAAGACGGTTCACTTTGAACTGTGGCATGTGCACCAACACACGAAACAGTTGACGCTGTTTTCTTCAAAACATGAGCACCATTGTTAGTAAAAAAAATTCACAGATTCCTTTTAATGATATTTTCGTCTGAATGAGTGAAAACCTCCGATCCATTTAAAAGCATTCCTCTTTGAGTTTCAAGTGTGTAGCTCTCACTTCATTAATTTTTTCCCCCCTGAAAATAAACCAAATTAAACGAGTTGCACCTTTGCCTACTTCAGATTTTTTAAGAAACCCCCCCCCCCTTCCCCGCATGAACCAAAAAACCTGATACCCCCAACTCCGGAAATAGGATGGTTTTGAGTTGCTCGGAGCCCCTTAAACGCACTCTTTTTTAACCTTGGCCTGACTGGCTTGATGGAATTCCTGATTACTACTGGTTTCACCGATCTGCTGCGGACCAATCATCGGAGCCAGTTACTTTGTTATCTCCGGCTGGGATTTTTGTGTGTCAAGGAAACGCTGATAATTAGGCCACTGTTCTCTTCCCTCTCTTTTTTTTTTAAATCAAGTTTTTCCTCTTGTGGCGGGGTGGGAATGGAGATGAGGCATACAAAGCTGTCTTAGGAGCAGACAAGGGAAAAAAAATGCGATTTAACTAAAAGTGACAAATATGGAATCATAACCATGGAGAAGTGAATCATTTTTGTAACTGTGGGAAAAAACTTGACGGATAAAAACCACAAACAATCTTTTTTTTTCATCGGAAATGAAAGTCTGACAGTTAAGTTGTGTAAAGTTGCTAGTCACACTGAATGAAATAATTATAATGAGTTGGAACAGAAATGATAAATTAGTTAATTGTTTAAACACAAGCAGACAGATAAATAAAGAGTAATATAAACCACAAGGGAAACTGACTGGGTAAATTTTATTTCAGTTTTGGGATGGACAAAGACAAAATTGACTGGAGCGGGGTTTGAACCAGCGACCCCTGGATTAACGTAGGGCGCCTGTACATGAACCCGGGGCTTGCTGGTTCAAATCCCGCTCCAGTCAATTTTTCTTTGTTCACCCCAAAATTTAGATAATTCAAGAAATAAATCTAAGCAAATATAAGATGACTGAAGAAACAAGAAAAACCACGATCAAGTATTGTTGACAAACTGTCAGCTGGTCTTTTTGAAGGAAAATATTTTGCAGAAAATGCCAGAATTGGAGTGAAATGCATTACAAGACTCGCCCTTGTAGTTCTTCCTTTAAAGCTGTACTGGAGTTAGATCCCATTCTTCACAGTATCATTCAATGCAACCTAAGACTAGTCTCCATTATCAGCAGTCGATCTTTCCAACAACAGTCTGAAAGCTCACCCTGCATCTGTCTTTTGTGCAGTAAAATTTGAAGAAGTGGTGAAAGTGGATGGCTTATCTGGGCCATCATAAGAGTTTTTTTTTTTTTTATTTTTTTTTTATTTTAAAGATGGAGCTGAAGGGATCACGGATGATGAGTTTGAGCTTGGATTTGAGTTGCGGTGATAAAAGTGGATTAATTTTAACGGTGCTGGTGTTATACCTTAGACTTGGGTCATTCCCAGGTTTATTTTGGTACTGCCGCCGAAAAACACAAACAATGCCAATTGTAAATCATGGTTGACTCCCATAATTGTTCACTTCTCAGTAGATTTTGAATATTAAAGTAAATTTTTTGTCTTACATGTTGGTGTTCCAAGATTAGGTGATGATAAAAAGCATGAATTTCAGTAAACAACGCGACGTACTTCACTATACAGTTTACTTGTATGTCAAGGTTTTTTGTTGTTGTTGTACAGTTTAAGCCTTCCAAAGTTGGAATAAAATGCAGATATGTTACCGTGAGCGTGAAGACGGCGCAACAACATCGCTGAAGCGTCCAGTCACGGTTTTCTATTTGTTTCGCAAAGTATACGGTTCTTTACACATCGGCACTCGTAATGCTGCTCCACACCTTTGAAACACTATACAAACATGTTACGCAAACAATGTTTTTAATAGCGATAACAAATACTCAAGTTAACACCTCCACACACAGGAATCTGCTCCCGGACAATGCATGTGTCTTTGTACGGGTACCTCACCCCCCCCCCCCCCCTTGTCCCTTTCACCCCCCCCCCCCCTTGTCCCTTTCACCCCCCCCCCCATCGTTTTTTTTTCTTTCTTTCTTTCTGTATTCGCCCTCCTCAAAGTGAAAGAGAGAGAGAAAAGAACAACAATATTATGGGAGAGTGTTTTCAATGATGGCACTGCTGAACAAACTGACTACAGCCGAACGATTAGCCATTCCTTCCCCTCAGGGGCCCTACCCGAAAAAATGATTGGATGGAAGAAAACGGCTGCCACGTTGCACTGATAAATTCACCCCCCCCCCTTGCCTGAAATACGGGATTTGTTCACCATTGGGTTCATTCATTATTTTAGGCCCCAGGGCTTCTTTCTTTTCTTTTTTTCTTCCTTCCTTTGCTCTCCGAGAGACGGGAATTTGTTTTCCTTGTTGACGATATATACGCAGCCCCCAATTATGGTTTGCGAAAAAAGTATGTTTTGGTTTGGAACGAGGGAGGGGTAGCAGACTTTGATTAAGGGAATTATTTTGTTGATTTTTCAGTTTTTCAGTTTGCGCTGGACTCGTTGCACTTTTGGGGGGTAATTATGACCGTGTGTAAGGGGATAAATATGCAAATTGTTTGCGTGTTTTTTAAAAAAGAAATTTGTGGAAGGAAGGGAAACAAAAATCTTTTTAACTATGATTTCATTGTTTAAATCTGTTTTTTTTATTCTTGTTCTTTTTTCTTTTTCTCCAGTTTAAAAGTGAATGATAAAATGTGCTCTGTATTTAACTTAATGTAGCTTAGAATTGTTGTTTTTTAAACCAAAGTGTTAGAATGGATCTGTTTAGTTATTTTTTGAAAAGGTATTCTTCAAAAAATATTGTGGACTCGTTGCACGTTTGGGGTAATTATGACTGTGTAGACGGAGGAAAAAAAATCGGTCACATTATTATTTCATTGTATAAATCTTTTTTATTTATTTAAATTTTTTTCTCCAGTTTAAAAGTGAACAGTAAAATGTGTCCTGATAACTTAAGGTAGCTGAGAACGGTTGGTTTTTAAACCGAAGTGTTAGAATGGATTTTAAAAAAATATATATTTTTTACGTGAGATCTTTTGGAAAACATATTCTTTTTATGCTGACACCTCATTATCACAAAATGGATTTCTGTTGTGGAGAGAAACGCTGTACCTTGAAACTCAGGAAACATTACAGAAAAGAAAAAAAATTCGAAAAATATAGGATAACACGAGGGAAAAGAATGAGTAATCAAGTGGTCGTGATCGTGCTAATTAGTGGTAGTAATAGCAGGTGAATTGGGTAGACTTTGCCTCCGATAGATCAAAATGAAAAGTCAAGTCTACTCCGAGGGGTGACACGGAGGATTTATGTCCCTACGTCCGTTGTTTACCTTTCATCCGATTTGCCGAACACTCTCCCTCTCTAGGCAGCTCTGTCACTAACCCCCATCCTGCGCCGGCCGCCGTACGCCTTGCTAGTTATACACAATAGAAAGTACAATGACTCAAAGAGAGAGGTTAGAGAGAGAGAGTAAGAGAAGGGGAGAAAAAAAAAGTGTGAGGCAGGTGGATTTATATGTACACACAGTCAGAGAGGGAAATGAAGAAGGGTTGCGAGAAACCGTTGGAGAGAGAGAGGGGGGAGCGTTGGAGTGATATCATTGGGCCTGGGGGTACTGCCGGCGCAATCGGCTTAGAGTCGTGGTCAGTTCATGTCTTCAAGAAGTACCCCCATCGTTTGATTGCAAAGAGATGTGTGGTTTGAGGAGAGAATATCGTTGTAATCTGGATACTAATAGCGTTGACGTGGGTCTCGATGGGGTGGATTTTTTTTTTTTATAGTGGGGGGGGGGGGGGGGGGCATTGGGAGCTACCCTCTGGAGGAAATATTATGACGACCAGATAAAGAAGGAGGAAAATATGGACTCAAGGAAGAAATCTGGGCAACAATTAGGTCAGGAAGGTTTGGATGATACTTTTAGTGGAAAAGGCACTCTGGTAAAAATTTTGTTTGTTCGTCTCGAGGTGCTTTCGTGGTTTGATTTTGATTTTGTGTTTTTGTTTTTCTTCTTTTTTTTCTGTTTTTTATTTAAGGGGGGAGTATTTTAAGGAGTTGGCTCTTTGCCATGTGATTTGAATCGATTATTTATTGGCAGAACCTTAAAAAAAAAAATAAGAGTAGGGGTTAAAAAAAAAGGGATGGGGGGAATCGACCAAATGTTATAGATCAAGTTTTTTGATCGTGAGTGGTGACCGGCATGTTGAGCCTAGCTGACTGTTCGTTTCCCTTTTCCTTTTATTTTTTTTCTTTTTATTTTTTTTTTTCAAGTTGGGATGCCTTGGGGGGGTTTTGGTGAAGCGTTAAGGAACAGGGCGAAAAGAGGGAACAAGAAGAAATGAGTTAAAAAAAGGTAGGAAAAAAGGGAAGAGGAAAGAGAAAGAAAAAGGGGAAAAAGCAGCGTTATGACTGGGTTTGTATCGATCTGGGACTGGAAGGATGCAAGCGTAAATAATGCTAACTGAATTAAGCCAGTGCCAGCAATTGAACTGTCTGGTTATGTCGTCTCCGTAGTGACAGAGAAACGCTGAATATAACCACCTACAATACTCCCCCCCCCCCCCCAAACAATTTGGGTTTGAAGAGTCTACTTATCAATTTACCAGTTTAAAAATTTTGTTGATTTTCATTAAAATCACACTTTTTCCATTAAGTTTGTCCATATCGGGCCCCCCTCCCCTCCCCCCCCCCCCCACCAAAGAGTACACAGTAAAGCAGTTGGAGAAATATTGACCAAAAATACGCCCCTGTGTATTATGAGGCACCAGGAGAACGTGCGCTGTGGAGGGTTGTAAATAGGGAAGAGAAATACTGCCATTCTCATTTTTGTTATTTTTAACAAAAGTTTTGATTTAGATAAGAACTTTATCTTTTTATACTATATTGGACTTCTGACGTTTCTTAACTTTCTCCCAATGAGGGTGATGTTATTTATGCGCTAGGAAATGATTTAAGCATAATAGCAAGAACGGGTTACTTTTACATTCTTTGTGGTCTCATTTTTGTTTCGTCGTGTGTTTTAAAAAAATTTCTGAAGAAAACAAAGCTGCGCTCGGTTCTTTCCTTGAAGAACGACTTGAGAGTGAACTGCAACATCCTCCAAATCCTGGTTGTTGTTTTTCATCGTTGACTTTAAAAGTGTACTGAACTAACGGATGTACTTAGGCATAGCTACCCTAACTTCTATTGAGAAGGGGATAGCGTGACCATTGTGCTTACGGGGAGGGGGTTGTTTTCATTGGCTCATTTGAAACGATTGTATCTGGGGGGGGGATGTTGAAGGGGGGTCGCCATTGATGTTGTCGGTCTGTTAGGGAGAACAAAAGACGCGGGGCGACACTGGGCGGGCAGGGAAGGGATCGCTACATGAGGGATTATCTGGGATTAGCTTTGGTAATCCAACTTAGTCGTGGGATCATTTCTTGGCACTAGGGAGGATGGATGGAAATGTTTCGGTAGTTTCTTGTCATTGCGTATTCTTACTGTGACTGTTTTGTAAACAGGAAGGCCTGGGGTTCTTGAGAAGGTGAAATTAATACGTCTTTTGTCATCTTCCTGGGAACTAAAGCAATAAAACCACCCATTGTTCCTGGAGGGGAGGGGAGGGGGTTTGGTGTTCTGGAAAAAAAGAAGAAGAAAAAATTACCATAGGTTTTCTATTTAAAAAAACATTTTCAGAACACCCACAATTTTGATTGAAAATTTCGAAGGGGAAAAAAAAAAAAAAAAGAACTTTGGTTATAACACCAGCAAGGCTTTTATCCAGATATTTAAAGGGTAACATTTTTTTTTTTTTTGTAATGTAGGAAAACATTTGTTTGGGTTGTAAAAATAAAATGTTGCAAGGAATTTCATCAGATAATGAGAGATGAGGGAAAATTTTGGTGCCATTTTTATGTGTTGTCACGCTCTTACCCGTCAAAACAGGATTTGGTCTGTATCAGTCAGTCCGTCAGTAAGTCTACTGAAGATCTGACTCATAAATGATAGAGCCCTCAGCCCTCAGCCCTCCCTGATAATGAAACGGGTGAAGTCAAATGAAACAAACGTAATTGTATCCCCCCCCCCCCTCCTTTCCCTTGCCAAAAAGAATTTACCACCTTCATACCAGCTCCAATCTTACAGTCCTAGTTAAATTTTTAATTGGCCAAAGAGTGAGGGTCGAACGATCAAGAACGGGATCCATTTTTTCCCCCCACTCTCTCTCTCTCTCTCTCTCTCTCTCTCCCACTGTCTCACAGAACAGTTCTTGGGGAATTACTCGCAGACGAGGCAAATTGGCTTTGGCCCAGTTACAGATGAGCTGGCCGCCATCGCTGTCTTGCTTTGCTCTCGGTCGGCCGGTCGAGGGAAGCTCGCGGAAGAAAACTTGGTTGTTGAAGCATGAAATGAATACAAGAGTTCCATTATCCTTTCTGCCTGCTGGTCTACTTGTCAGCCGGTCAAATTTTTACATTTCTGTTTACCTCAAATTTTGGAATCCCCCCAACCTGCGAGACATTCTTTTAAAAGAAAGGGATTTTTATGAAAAATTTGAAGGGAAAAAAAAGAAAGAAGTTTTGACATAGACAAAACAAACAGCAATTTGCAATTAAAGATTTTAAAATTTATGAAGTTTTTAGCTTAAAAAAGAAGAAGAAGTTATTATTCAATGCCATCTATTGACAAAGACAATAAGGTCCTTTTTAACTTATTTATCCGTAAATACATTAATTCCTGAAAATCTCTGAATATTTCTCCACTTTTTTCTCGTATTGATCTATGAATGTCGTATGCATTTAAGGACTTGAGACTCTCCGTAAATAAAAGGCTTTTACCCGGAAATCAGGAACTCTGTGTTTTTACATCCCCTCACCCCCCAAACTCTTGCCCTTCTGAGTCAGACACGATACATTTATTCCTTCTCCAAGAAGGAACAGAAAATGGGTCTCCAGATTACGTTAACCAATTAAGTCCTTCAGTTCATAATGCAGGTCGTAAGTAACAAGAGGATGCGAAGCAAAACCCGACAATTATCGTCTGGAATCAGAGCAAGCCTGTGTTACTGAGATTTTTCTCCCTTTTATTCTCTCATCTTGTTCCATGTCGATGAATTTTTTATTTATTTTTTGGTTAACCCCCCTCCAGGCTCTTCAATATGGAAATGTGTTACCCTTTTTTTTCTTCTTTTTTTTTGGTGGAGTAAGTGAACGAGGTTTTTTGTTATTGACCTATATTTGCACTGGTACACAACGCGGGATGAGATCTGCATTTTAAATATCGCCTCCACTTTAATACATGCTTTTGTCATTTTCGATGCCGAAATTGAAAAGAGACCAGGTTTTAATGGGGAATGTGAATTTAGGCCAAGGTTGTAATTTGTTGGTTGGACTGTAACCTGGTTGGTGCAAGATAACAACTGAAGGTTGCGTGGAGTGACTTATTATTATTTCTTTTTTTGTCAAGCTCTCTAAAAGCTTAGTTTATTATTCTGTTTATCTGTGTGGTTAAATGCAGAGAGTGTGATTTAAATGGTCTAAAAATGATACACGGGCTTCAGTGAAATCTCCACAGAGCCTGACCAGACGTACACGGATATTTCACAAGTAAAGTCAAGAGTAAAATCAGTCCGGAGCTAATGTGGCTCATCAGGCTGGTGTTTATATCCGGTTTCCTTGGCATTAATCGACTGAGAATATTTCTATTCCCTCTGGACAGGATGCCAGTCTGTTGCAGGTTACTCCCAACCTCTCGATAAATTGACTTGCTCAAGGACACATGTGTATTCACTGACCAGGCCTGGATTCGAACCCACAATCCGTAAATTGCAGAATTTGAGTCCACCGCACCAGACCGCTCGGCCACGATACCTCTGTATACTTTACAAGACCAACCTAGCTTTATTGGTCACATTTCTGATACTTGAGAAGTGATACAGACTTCATACCCAGACTGATAAGTAAATCATATCAAAGTATTACTAGTTCGTGTATTATTGGAGTGAGAAATACTGGACTTCTTTGATTGTGAAGGGTACCGGGGCTAATCTCCTGCTCACCGCAGAATTCTGCGCTCACGGCGGCCAGTAGAAGCCGGTGATTCTACCGGCCACAAGCACAGAATTCCACGGTTAGGAGTGCCAAGAAACCGTGCCCTGGTGTGTGATGCTAAAATTACCGACCATTCAGAGGGTACTTGTGCAGGAGTCTTCAATTTTTAAAGTTTGCAAATAATGAGCAAGCCCCAGAAGAATGGGGGTACTGCTGATGAGCCCACTACACTAAAACTTTAAGACGACCACAGACCTTTTGCCCTTCATTTTTTTCCTTGCACGTAAAGTTTTCTCTTCCTTGTGGTGTACTTTTGTCCCTTTTTTTTGTTCTCTCTCTCTGTCTTTCCTTGACAATTCTTGAGGGCACGTTGATCCAAGATTCAGCCGTGGAAGAAAAGTTCAGTGTCCAGTGTTGCCGGGAGTTGTTGAGAGACTAAAATGACCTTTGGAGATTTTAAATGTAGCCCCGGGCGTTTTGGGCGCCATAGTGCAGTTTACCTAACAAGAACAACACCATCAGAGCTGGGTTCGGAGGGGGGGAATAACGCCGTTGGCCAGTGGTCACTGCGTCTTCTGCGTTCAGCCAAACTGATTGATTATTGCACGGATCAATATTTCTTTACTGTGACGACATATTTACTCTGGAAAGCAACACTTTGCGCTTCAACTGTTGAACTTTGGACTTCAGTCAACTTTGGGAACCTCGTTGTTGATTTCAAAGTCTAGTAAAAGGTACATGCACCTACCCAAGTATAGACTCACAGAAAAGTAACTGTGTTTTTACTCTCAAGTATTCGTGGTGTCTAACGGGGTAGAGAAGGGCAATTAAAAGATTTTCAAATCGAAATTCTAGCCATTAGTAGATATATACTCACAGATAAATACCCATATTAAGTACATATATACTCATAGATAAATACCCATATTAAGTAGATATATACTCATAGATAAATACCCATATTAAGTAGATATATACTCACAGATAAATACCTATATTCATATTTGTCTTCAGAGATAAATAGGCCCTGCTCATACTCGTATTTGTACTCATAGAAATGTACATGAACTCGTACTCTTACTCAAAGAAAAGTACTCGTACTTGTCCTTATAGAAAAGTGCTCGTAGTCATATTTGTACTATACTTGAACTCGTACTCTTACTCAAAGAAAAGTACTCGTACTCGTACTTGTCCTTATAGAAAAGTGCTCGTAGTTATATTTGTACTATGCTTGAACTCGTACTCTTACTCCAAGAAAAGTACTCGTACTCGTACTTGTATCCATAAAAAAGGACTCGTTCTCGGACTTGTACTCACGGAAATTACCCATTCTCATACTTGTACTTGTACTTGCAGAAAATTACTCAACTACGATTGTCCCACTCGTAAACAAGACAAGCCAGTTCCAATCTATCAGTCGTATTCTTTCTTCGTAGACACCACGATGATCCGTCGGACTTGACCGTACGAAGAAGAAAATCCCCCGGGGGATTTCAAATCAAAATTCCAGCCAAGTCAGAAAAGCATCTAGGGATGCTCATTATTAAGGGTCCAGGGAAAACACTTGCTTCCTTTTTTAACCCCCACCAAAGTATGTCATCAACGACCTTAGTAATATGCGAAATATATATCATTAATCCATTAATCACTGCAAAATATCTATATCAAAGAAAGATGACTTATATACAATAAGTTTACCTAAATGTTATCCTGAATTATTTTTATTGTATTTATTTATTTATTTGTTTTGTTTTGTTTTTTGTTTTTTTTATATAACAGCAATTGTGAACAATAGCCACATCAGTATTTGACTAAAGAGGTCATTCTGATAGGCCAATCAAATGGTTCACTGCAGTTCAGAGTAAACAGGGGGGGGGGAACGACAGGAAAAAAAAATATGCAAAAAATAAAGAAAGAGAAAAAAAATATGTAAAAGGTGACAGACAAGTAAAACATGAATGAACTCAATTGATTTCAAGTACATGAAAGAAATCATTTTAGAATGACACCTTGCTGGGCATTGAAGGAGCCCTTTAGGTAATAATCCTACCTACATGAACACCTGATCTTACTGCACTGTTCTCCCACAGTTAAAGGAACAAGTCCAGCCGGAACAGTATTCACAAGTGCTCTGGTAAGACAGGGCACTAACCTAAAAGTAAAAACCAACCATGCCTTGATAAGCAATGCATTAAGAATGTTTGTTTGTTTAATATTTGTTTATTTGTTTATTTACTTGATTGTAATTTTTTTTTTCGAAATTTTTTTATATTAACCCAAGTTGCTCCTTTAACTTTGCCAATTGTTTTTCCAAACTGTCAAAACTGAAAGGAGCCGTTTTCTAGACTGATGGTTGACCCTTTGACCTCCGACCTTAAAGTGCAAAGTGAACTGGAGTGGCAGAGAATGGGGTGGGGTCACAATAGGGTTTAGCGATTAGTGTACATGGGTAGTCTGTCCTTATCTGTGCGTTTAGCTACATCTTAAAAACGGCATAACAGCTTCCCAATGTTTTTACATACAAGACGTATATTTACTATCTTCAACTGACTTCTGCAAGATTGTTATGAAATAACCTGAAGAAGTCTGTGAAAGTCAACACTATAGATAGGTCAGCCCCGATATGTAGGTCAGCCCCGCTCCTCGGTCAAATTTGCCCCTTTTTTCGGTCAAGGGTCAAATATGCCTTGTTTTGAAATTGAGTGTAAGGGTATTGGGATCTTGTAGTTAAAGGCATGCTTTAGACCATGTAACCTTAATTCACAAAGAGAGTGACCTTTGACATTCCAGGGCCTTTCTGGCGGGCGAGATACTACACTAGTCATATAGGATTTTTTACATTTTGTGTCATAATTTCCACCTAAATTCAAGAGTTATAAAAATAACAGCTGCACAAGTTTTGGGCTGTGCCCTCTTTGTCCATATCGACAGTTGATAGAAATTAGACATTGCAATCTCCACAAATTATAAGATTTTAAGTTTTCTTCCATTGAGCTGTATACAAATTGTGCCCGCAGAAAGTCCAGGCTCTGTGGCTCTTTTATAAACATGTGATGTCACAGGTTACATGGTCTGTAGCAGGTAGTCTTTGCATAGTTTTATCGATCAAAACCACAGTGCACGATATTGAATAGTCAGACAGTAGGAGGGTTGACTGTGTGCTGTGCAGATGCAATCACCACTGTCACAGGTTACATAGTTTCTAAGCTTGGTAATGATAATGAAAAAAAAATCAGTCTTGAAAAGTGGCAGAATTCAATTGAAGGATTGATCCGCCAAAAAAGACTGCCAGCCTAATTGTTCGCCTCTTCATCTTCTAAATTTAAGTAATAACGAAAGGTGAGACATCAAAAAGTTCCTAAGCGGAGTTGAAAGGAAAAACAGCGGACTTTGCTGAGAGAAATCAGCGTAAATTGACCTCACACTGGGAAATCTCTCCATGGGATCCATTCCATTATCTACTGGTCCTTCAAAATTGGTCGCCAGTGATGGCTGCTAGTACCAGTTTGCACTGTTGGACAGCTGTGGTTGGCAGAAAATTAAAATAGCCGCAAAGAAATAAAGACTTGTTTCTCACAGAAACACTGTTTTGACTCATAGACTTAGGTCAGTTTTTAAGATCCCTGTACAGTTTTTTTATATTTTTTATTAAGAAAATGGATTTATCCCAATGGGAGATTTTGGGAAGACTAGGTGGCTGTAGACTTACCAGGTAAATTTCCATTGTTTACGTGGTTCTGAGCATGCGCACAAATCCAAGAACAATGGATTTACCTGGTAAGTCTGCTGCCACCTAGTGTCCTCAGTAGTTTCCCATTGGCGAGCAACCATAGTCAAGAGGCCCAATGAAATCAGCCCGATATTAAGCTGAAGGCCCAACATCCACTGACACAGACAAACAACAGTTTTATCAGTGGTTTCTCAACATGGATTTTACTCGAAACAAAGTTATTTTTTGGTGTGGCCATGCATTAAAACCATCATCTGGACCACTTTTCATTCTTCTAATAACCCAGGCTGTGACCTGAACCAGTGCGGTTGGACTGTTTGTTTTACTTAACCTTTAAAACTTAAAGGTGGGTTGTAAAATGCCATGAGAGAAAATAAAGGGAAAACAAAACATGTGGTCGAAAAAGGCCGTCCAGAAAGTTGCGGGCAAATAATGTTGCAATCCTTCACAAGGGATAGTTCTGTAAATGTTTAATGTCTACGGATTAAGGTTTTAATGTCGATAATGCACAATTTAATTTCAGGTCTTCAATTTGGTGACTGTTGTCAAATGTCAAATTGAAAATGCTTGTTTCCAAATTAGTTTTCAATGCAGCTTGATATTTCTTGTAGCAGAGGGCAAGTTTTGTTTGTATGGGCGTGGAAATTATCAAGAAAAGACTTGAAGATATTAAATTAAAGGCAGGTGTTAATTTTGGTAATTAATCCTCACTGATTACTTAGTTAATATCAATCCTACAGAGAAAAAAATTTTCATCAGAAATACTGAGTAAGTCAAGCATAAAATGGCATATGAAGACTGTTTACAAATCGAAATCTAAATTAAGCCTAACGAGAACGTGCACAAAATTCCTGACAAAACGTTAACCGTTTTCGTTGTTTCCACTCAAATGTGACGAGATAATAATTCACAGATTGGTTTGTATGGTGTGTTTACTGAAAACCATAAGATGGGAATTAATTTATTCTTCCCAAAATAAAGTATGCACTTTCCCTTAGGGTTGACGGAAACGATGTTTGTTCTTTGTGAAATATTTATACCTCCGGTTTATTTTTTTTTTTTAACACTGCGACTGAGTACCTGTTCCTTTGATTGTACAAATTACTCAAAACCCACAGCGCAAATAGTGTAACGTACACTGAACATGCACCTTTGCGCCTGTCTGACTATATTAAGTTTGGTTTGGTCGAAGATTAACCGCCGCTGAGACGAAATCTGTGAAAGCGTTCAACTGGATTAAACATGTGCAGCGAGCGTGACACAAATGAAATACAAGTATTTGAAGTTTGACCAATAGATCATGGATTTGTTATACAAAGGAAATCTTTATTTTTCTTTTCTGTTGACGTCTCTGTGGAGATTTTGTGTCTGTTGACGTTTGTTTGAACAATAATCAAGTCTGGATGTGTCAAGTAACCTTGGAAATGTATACAGTAACATTGTCAGTGTTGTTTCTGTACCTCTGAGCAAGCGTGTTGTACTGATTTGTGTAAATTTGCGGCCGATAAACAAAATAAAGAGACTGATATGAAATGGGTGGGGGATTCGATTATGGTTCACTGTGTGTTTTCTCTCCATACAGTTGGCACCGTGGAGGCCATGCTTGGGTAGGCTGTGGTTCGGTGAATGCCAAATTGCAATTCAATTGTGTAATTCAACGACACATTGTTGCGTTTAAATACACTGTATCTACCTTGCACTTTAGTTTGTTGCATACACCTGTGGACTGCCATTTTGTTGTCTTAATCCCTGTATCCCAACTGACAATGTCAGTACAAATTCTCATCAACTAAAAAAGGGGACCTGAATAACGTGTTCCTGCCTGCCTCAATTTGGGTACTTTGACTTTAATGGGTAAAAAAAACAAGACATTTTTTTTATGGGGAATCATCAACTTGTTTGTTTATTCAGAAGCTTGTGTGCTCTTGCAGTTTTCTGTTGTGACTTCACCAAGAAAACAGACATGAAAAACAATTATTTTTTGTTCATTTTCAACATATGAATTTAAGGTTTTGGGTTGTTTTTTTTCCCTTCTTCTTTTGCGCATTGTCTATTGTAAGTTCCTTGACACCAGAACTTGCTTTTGGTTTTCGTTCTCTCATCGATAGGGAAGAGGACGCCAACTCGTAGTGTTTGTTTCGTGCACTTCCTGACTTTAGATTCTCCTTTCTAAGTGTTTTTTTGTGTGTGTAGGGTAGACTCTCCAGCAAGCTCTAATTCCTCCCATGCTCTTGGTGTTAATAGATTTCCCGCCGAAACCTAAGAATAGGAAGCAAATCTGACTAAAACGCTGTATAAGAGAGGAGAGAAGCCATCAGTTCGTTGAAAGCCTTCACCACGTAATCAGAAGGCGGGGGGCTGCGTGCACCCAAACGGAAAACGCACTTTTCTAATTGCGATTAAATTGGTCGTGATGAACAATGCCAAAGATACCATAATTGGCTGTACAGAACTTCCTTCTCATCGAGTTAGAGATTTTTTTTTTTTCCTTCTTCTTTTTCAAAAAAAATCTGAGGACCTCGGCAATGTCAAGACACGAAGCTCAAAAAAAAAAAAAAAAATCTTAATCAAGTTAATGCAGGGGGTTGATGGGTTTCGCAGGCCGTGACAACCAGGCGTGAGTAACGTGTTAAAAAAGGAGTATTGGGAGTTGACGTTTGGCGGGTGATTATCTTAGTCTGACAGTAGAGGGCAGTGTTGTGTAATGATGAGGTACTGGCCATATCACCAACCAAGAGGATGTGTCTTCCGATAGCTTCTGGACCACACTCTGCAATTTCTCAAAGCTAATTTACACTGAATTGATTTCCTTTATAAGCAACGGGAAAACTGGGAGTTGATGTCTTCATTTGTGAACAGACCAGTCTGACAGTTGAGGGCGGTGTTGTGAGATGCCGAGGGTCGGAATCACCAGTGGCTATTTCGCTGACCGGGACGAAGATTCGGCACCGAAGAAGTAGCCACTAATAGTTTCTCCTACCACACATGCCAGACGTTACAATTTGATTGCATCTGAGATCAAATGTCAATATCGAGTTTACCGAATTAATTTCCAACAAACCAAATAAAGAAACAAGACATCCACAATTCTGATAAATTACCGCAAGTAATGTCCCTTTATTTGTCCTCACCATATAGCTGAAGATATTAGTACACTTTTCAGGGCATTTCTTCAAATCCAGTTATAGTTGTTGCATTACAACTGAAAACCCAGCCCTAACCTAATTATTATTTGTCCATATCGTATCAAATTGATGCCTCCCCCAGCCAGATTCTGATACACCCGATTTTTGTGTGTGTATGTGGCAACCTTTTAAATTAACACGTATTAACTTTCCCTCTGTGCGATTTACATCGCCGCCACAGCGGCATCATGGCCTATATTCCTTCATGAGTTGTAATTTTGGGGTTTCCGGGCTATCCCTGACCTTATTTCGCACAAGGATGTCTTGAGTTTCGTCTTGAGTTTCAGTCTGAGTCCTCTTCGTCTCCTGTGCTGAAGAGAAATCTCAGCCTAAGATGCTTCACTTCAGACGGTTCAACGACCACTGGCCTGACTCCCGAGCATTTTCATTTTTTCTTTCTTGTTTTTTTCCTTTCTGTCTGTCTTCTTTTTTTTTTTTTTGCTTCTCTTTTTTTCTTGGGCCGTGCGAGTGAAACAGAACTTGCACCAACAGATCCGTATCGGAGTGTCATTGATGTCAACAAGAGATATCGTCCACCCTTCATCCCCGGATGGCAAAATGGCGTGAGATGATTTTCAGAGGGATTATTTGCCACTCAACGGAGGCGGGATACATTGGTCTTGGGGCAGAGAAAGCAGACAGTATGGCTCACCCTCTTTATGCCTCTCTGGGGAGGTTTTGCCTCTCAACCCCCCCCCCACTCCTTTTTTTTTCTTTCTTCGTCTCCCCGCTATGAAGGAGACCACGGGTCTGTATGATGTGATGACTTGATTGGTGGTTTTCATCACTGGTACTCTGCCCAGCGCTCTCGGCGTCAGTATCACCGTGTTGTTATGATACCACGGTGGCCTACCGGGCGCCAGTGAGTCTATGCATGGTGCGATGTGGCCGTAGATGCCTATTTTGAAATTCCTCTTCTTAAAAAATTTCACCACAAAAGGAGATTCCTGAAAATGATCTGACATTGAAACACATGTAGAACTCTTTTTAACATCAGCACCAGTTCCTGTAGAATCTCATGATCTTATGAAGAGCCTTGTGATGGATGACCTTCATAACATTTTATAAAGACAACTTCCTGAAGCTGCTTAAGCACACAAATTTGCTTAGCGGAGAAAGATATCGCTTGAAGCAGAAACAGGCTACCACCCGAAACATTTGAAACACATTGATAGTCACTGGTTCACTGCTCATTTTTGCTTAGCAGAGAAGCATTATTTTCTGCTTACCAAGTTGAAACCGGCAATAGTAGTTCAGTACGATATCTGAAACCATTCCCTAAGTTATGCTGCTCTGAATCTGGTTTTACATTGAAATTAAATAGACCGGAGATTCCAGTGGTGCGCTGGCCTGGGTTCAGTCCTTTTAGCATTGGGCCAGAAACCTCAAGCTTCCCCCTTCCCCCAAAACACGCTTTTTAAGATTCACTTTACTTGAGCTTTTCAACTCCAAATGGGATGAACAAACAAAGCGAATAAGATATAGCTGGTCCTGTAAAAAATGTGTTTTGGTCCAGTAAAACTTCTGAGCTGCAAGATCCGTTCTGAGCTGCATTATTGTCCGTGATTCATATACTGAAACACTTCCGCTGGTCATCACTTTCATTGGAAGTCACCTTTTTTAATTCCCGATGGGGAAAAAACACTTTTGTTAAATAAATATCATAAAGCCTCGGTCTAAATTGATAAATGAAGGTAACCTTTATTTTTAAAGAAAGAAGCGTAATATAACCCCCCACTAATTGATGCCATTTTGAATTGGAAATAATTTGCACATAAATGAACCCGAATTGATACAAAGTATTTAAGAATTTCTAGCGCGGAAGGTGCTGGATTTGTGTCTTGATGTTCGACTGGTCATTCACCCCCCTGATCTTTCAGGTCATTTTTTTTTTTTTTTTTTTTTGTGAATGTGTGTGTGTGTGTATGTGTGTGAGCCAGTGATCAGAAATAAATATCAAGACGCAAAAACGCCGACACCGAAGGTGCAAAGCCATCTAAGAAAGCAGCTCAAATGCCGGCGTTTCCATAAGCTGGGGATTAATGGGCCGTGGAAACGTGTCGGAAGAAGGGCATATTTTGTGGGGAAAGTTTATCGAGCGTGTCCACGTTTTGAAATGTCAGGTTTGGTTTGTTTGTTTTAGATGTGTGGGTTTGTTAAGTTGTGGGGATTCATTACAACGAGAACTCCAAAGCTTTCCTTTGTCGATTTTTTAGATGCAGAGATCCTGGTGTGTAGGCCTACTTTGAAATTGAAATTGTGAAACGTTGGGCGAAATGTTTGACATGCGAGCAAAAGAATGGGATGGCAAATAGTTGAAGTCACACTTAGTTTATCACCTTGTTTCCAGCCGCGGCTGGCTTGCTGTCTGTTTAAGACCAGGAACGAAGATTACACTGTGGGATTTATGACGACATTGTATGTATGTTAATTGTTATTCATGTTTTAATGGGTTTTTTTTCCACCACTGATGATGAATCGGCGTGTTTGAATTGTTCCATGTTGTGGTTGTAGTGGAGTTGGAAAATGGATTATGCACTTTTGCAAAACTGAATATCATTAGTCATGAAAAACGAGGTTGAAAAATTCTAAAGGGGTTAAAAAATGTTCAAAAATTCAAATTCAAATGCTACTATTCCTCAAGTTTCTTTCACACAGTCTTGTACTCTCTCCATGCTGTTGAGATATTTACAAGTATGTTCACGCTAACAACATTTTGAATATTCATTAGATTTTTTGTGTGATGTCACAAGTAAATGAAGACCTTTATCACAGTGTGACCATGGTCCACTTTCATAAACCTGTTAAGCAGAAACAGATTTTCTGCTAAGCAAAACTTAGCAGGGCACCAGTCACAAATGAAAAATGTTACATGGTATTTTGGTTGGTAACATGTTTCTGCTAAGCAAGATTTCCTGTGCTAAGCCAATTTGTAAAATGGAGCCGTCCTTACTCCCCCCCACTCCAACACACACACAGACTGCATTGTTGAAAAAATGGCTGCTCCATCTGAAGATTTGTCTTGCGAAATGTTTCCAGTAATTAAGCAAAATATTTTTTTGTTTTTCCAAAGGAGTCAAATTCTACCATGAATATATGTAATCAGGGAGTGGTATTTTGGCTGGGGTGTTGTTGTACAGAAATGATGGGGCAAGGTACCCAGTCGGCAGGCAGGGCACATGTTCCGCGTCTGATCAGATGTGCTGTTGGGCGAAACCATTACAGCCAGCCGCTTTGTGGTAATCAGGAAGCCTTACAGTTGAGCCTATCATACTGAATTATCATGGCGACTTAGAGAAAGGAAAAAAAGAAGAAGGGAGGGAAAAAAGGCACGCAGTGAAAAGAGAGAGAGAGCGTAGGGTGGAGAGGGGGGGGGGGAAAGGCAAATCTCCCCATGCCATCACTGACCACGAGTGCATCCGTCGTCGTCGTGCTACTCTAGGCAAAAGTCTGTCGAAGTGAGGGAAGCTGTGAGAGGTATGTCTCGAAAGGAACAGATGGATCGCCCAAGATTCCATAAGGTGATTGGGGGATTATGGCTCGGCAGGTTTTTCCCCCGTTGTCGGTTGACGGCTTTTAAAATCCTATTTTCTACATCAAGGTCAATGGATTTTTTGTCGTCTTCTTTTTTTTTTTTCCCCCGCTGCTCATTCATTGATGTTTTTTTTTTTCTTCTTTCTGCCCTTCCTCCTGTAGCTGGTGTATGGAACTCTTGTGTTTGTTATGATAAGGCGACCAGACACTCATGAAAAATTACGATCGATGAAGTGTGAATTGTTTTTGTGTGTGTGGCTTTTGGAAGTTTGCAGAGTCACTTTTGACGGTCATTGAAAATCAAATCAAATTATTTGAAATAAAAATCATAATTTTGTTTAGTTTTTGTTTTGTTGAGGATCTTTTTCCGCGGGAATTGATATTAAACTTTCAAACTAAAGTATAAAGTGTAAAGTCATAAAAAATCTCAGTACTCTTGGAAATTGCTTTTTTTTTTATTATTATTGTAATGATGTCCAAATTCATTGTTGTTGAAGGATAGTGTTGAAAAATGTATGGAATAAAATGACTGTATTTTGTTGTTTGCATTGAACCCACAATCCAATCATTTTCGCAGTTACACATGATGTGGTCATTATGTGTGATTTTGAAATGAACTTACACAGGACAGAAAGTATTTTGTCTGGGTTTTGATGCCCACAGCTCAGTAATGATTTTATTACATTCCCCCCCCCCCATTCATAATGTGAAAAGGCATTCCCCTGTCATTAATCAAATAAATTAAAAATGTGAGAGCGAATATTCACAGGAACAGAGACACATAAGTCCCACTCCCCCCCCCCCCCCCCACTCATGCTACCATAAATGCATCCAGCTCAAAGTACAGTTCCAAAAAAAGAAATTTTGACTCTATTCTACTGCCCCTAAGCTTTACCATTCAGTGGCGTTACGCTTCGGTGATCGGTGAAAAATGCATGGCACCAGCAAGCGCACACTCGTTTGTCATCCGATGACGAGGCCCAATTTGTCATGGGGTGCACGCGCTGCCTTTGCTGGTTGTTCAGAAGAAGGCAGGTTTTCGCAAATGAAAAATCAGACGGGGCTCGTACGTGATTGAAAGGAAAGAGTTGCTGTTTTATACACCAGTGATTCTTGGTGCAAGATCGTCGCAGGCGTTTATTTTAGATTGAAATCCTCTTTATGCATTCGCCAAATATTTCCATTTTTTTCTTCGGACACACAGGGCCTATATTGTTGAGCAATATACATTTGCTGAAATTAAAATTAAAGTGTTTGTGAAGCTTTGAAGCCGAAATCGCCTAATAAGTTCATTTGCTAAGCAAAAAAACAAAAGCAGGGGACCGGTCAAAAGCAATGTGCTTTATATGATACTTGACTGGTAACCTATTTGTTATTAAACTTGACTTTGTATACTAGAAACAAAAACGTAGAGAAAATATTGAGGGCTTCTTTTGTCGTCTTTGGATTGTTTGAACGTCTTATTGTGAGTCTTATGAGTTGCTAATACTTTTGACAAAACTCTGCATGGCACTTTTGAAATGTTGTCCTTCATGCCCTCGAGTTCCAGAGCATGAATCAACCAGCGACCCCCCTCCCCCTCCCCCCCTCCCTCCACCTTCTGCTTAAAGCTTTTGATGGAAAAAAAAAACACCCCAAATCTTTTATCTTAAGACACATAATCTCCTTTTTTGCGCAGGAAAAAAAATATCGAGGAAACAGTCGGTGGCAGACTGTGCCCGGTGACATTTTATATTGACAGATGTGCCTGGCTATTGTACGTGAACGGTACCCAACTGTGCGTAGTGTTGCCCCTTCCATTCTACGACGTCACGTCTGCTACTGTGAGCCCAATTCTAACCCCATTCAATGCCATGACCATAAATCATACTTCTCAATAGAAAGAATACAAACCTTCGGCAGCACCAAGTTCCAGAGGATCAACTGTACTTTTTTTTCTCTCTCTCTTTTTTTTTTACCCTCCTCACTTTGCACTCTTGTAAAAGTCACAATCGTGGGGGGGGGGGGGGGGGGGGGCGGTGATAAAGTACAGTCCTAGTGTTAGGTTAGTACATTGTACGGGTCCATCAGGGCAGAACACCTCAGTCTACTTCGGCCCCGTTGAATTGCCGCAAGTTTTGTGAAGAAGCCAACTGACTGGGATTTTGTGGGGAGCTATTGAAAAAATGCAACATGACCTTCTGTCTCATCAAATGCAATTTGTAAAACACCTGTTTGTTTGTTCTTAGATTTCAAATATCAAGTCAATTTATGGTCTCCGTGTGTGTGTGTGGAGTTTTATGGACAGGTTTTGTTTTGTTTTGTTTTCAAACTCCAAGCTGAAGCTTGAGCTAAATATATCATCATAGCCGATCGCCTCCCCCCAACTAAACCTTCATTATAAATTGTGATGATTTACAGACAATTTTGACAAATAATGCTCACTTTAAATGAGCTTTTTTTAACTTGCAAAGTTTTATTTAATAAACAAGTGCTCCAATTCCGTACAAGCAGTTAAGCACTAAAAATTTGCTCAGCATGGAAAAATCTTGCTAGGTTAAAAAAAGGCAACCAACTATATCACCGTGTATAGTTTATTGACTGGTTCCCTGCTCATATTTATTCAGTAGGTGTATAAAGTTGTGACGAGGTACAGGTCTTTCGTGTATTGGGTTCATATTGTGTTGACTTTTGACATGTTTCCACCATCGTGTTCACTGTGTTCAGATTTTTGTCAATAGGAAGGTGCCAGACTATTTTTCCGTTTGTCGTTTGTTTTGGATACCTGGGAGCAGAACTAGAAATCTGCAGAAAGCGAGGGCCCAGTTTTGTGGCTTTACTTACTACAAGTGAAAAATCAGCACTTACAGTTAACAGAAAAATTAGTGCTTAGCATAAGCATGTTGCACAGATTACATAGCAAGGAATTTTTTGCTTGTGTACTTCAAGTTTACTAAGCATTCTTTACGTGCACAAAGCTAGTGCAGAAATGTTGACCTAACTGTGTAAGCAAAGAATTTTGAGAATAAACGCAGAATTCCGCGGTAAGCAGGGAACGCGTCTCTTAGTTTATCAGTTTCTTTTCTTCCTGATTTCAGGATTTTTTTTTCTCACAGAACTCAATCTCCTTCAAACTGTCCCAGGCATGACTAACTCTAACTTTCCCTTCTCTGTTTTTTTTTAATAGAATTTTTTAAACAATTTTTTAAGTCTGTAAATTCTTCTTTTAGAATTACACTTGGACCATAACCTGCTTGCAGGATTTTCAATTTTGTAAAAAATCTCACCTTAGATAACGAGAAAAGTCCACACTCTGCATTTTCCCTCTTTAACAGTCAAGTCTGTTTTTGTTTGTGGGTGGCAAAGTACATGTAGACGTAGCGCAAGCAGCACGGCACCACTGAATCAATAAATTTCTTTAGAGCACACCACGGTTCTTTTCGCTTCTTTCTAATTCATCGGAAGAGACAGGGTGGAATTATTAAGGTGCAGCACGCATTTCTTGTCAAAGCAGAAATGCCCGAAATGTGACTGTACCAATAAATTGTTTCTGGCCCAGAATGACTTACATTCATTGCCACAGACAGTAGTGGGGTAGGCATTTTCTACCTTAAAGGTGTTTTCTGTAGTGAGGAATTAGCCATGCGGTCTGGAAAATGAGTGTCCGAATTAGCTGAAAATTTACTGAACATTCAAAGAAGGGCAGGCCCATTTATTCACCTCAGATTTTTGAAAATGTTCATGACAGATTGAGCAGGGTGGCAAAAAGACGCTCTACTATGTTATGTTATGTTCTGTTTTTTTTTTGTTTTTTTAATTCAGTAATAATTAAAAAAGTTGGAAAAATCATGCAGTAAATCATCTCGATTACTGAGTTTGGAGATTGAAAAAATAATAATCAATTTTTGCGAGATGCGGTTTCTCAAAAATGCAACGGTGTGTATCAATAGGCAGAAATAAAACTTGGACTTCAGTCGTCAATTGATAAATCAATTTCAACATTCAATGGAGAAAAGAAAAATGTAGGTAGTTTGTGTGGTTTTTACTCACCAAGGAAACGGATGAACAAGCTGTCAGTCCTTTTGTATGTAGGTTTCTTTACACGGATTGGATTTATCCGGAAAGTGATCTGCCTTTTAAAGCAAAATGAATCTCTTTTTAAGTCGACATCGTCAGGACGTTGTCGGGGACTGAAGTGGGGAGTTGAAAGCACTTCTTGTGTTGATCTAAGGAACACACCTCAGTCATGAAGAACAGTAGGGGGTGCTGTAGTCTGTGAGCAAGTTGCTGGATGAGCGGTGCTTGTAGCTTGAACCCTAGGTGCGAGATCCGAGCGGATTTCTAAGACTTTTGCAGCTGTCCCACCCAACACATGGGACATTGTTGGAACTGCAATAATGTGCATGCATAAATAATGACTCCAGAAATTACTACATGAATTCTCAAACAGAAGGAAAGTTTTATTGAAGAAAAATTAAATTGGTTGCAACCCCCCCCCCACTCATACAAGTGTATCGTCATCTGCTCAAAAAAAAGAAGGAAAAAAAAGGAACTACTGTGAGTATTAAAAGAAGCTAATTACAGGATTCAAAGTGCCCCCTTGTAACCAGGACCCGTAAGCGCAAAAAACTTGCTAAGCACAGAAAAATCTTGCTTAGCAGATACGGGTTACCAGCCCAAATTCCATGAATTCCATTGTTATGACTGGTGCCCCACTCATTTTTAGCTTAGTAAAGAAATTTGAGAAGCGATAATTTCTGCTTAAAAGCTTTATGAAATTGGGCCCCAGGCAGTAGTCAAGTGGTTAAGACATCTGCTCTAGAATGGCCGGGGCGTGGGTTCACATCCCACCCGAGTAGCTTGTGTGGTTTTTGGTGGGTTTTCTTTCTACAGAACTTGGAGAGCACCTAGTATACAGTGCATATAACATGTCAGAGTAGGGTAACCCTTCCTTTTTCTTTTTTTTCTGTTGTTTCTGTTATTTTTATTTTTTATTTTAGTTTTTTTTTTTTTTTTCTATTTGTATATTTTTTTAATGGATGTTTTACTGCTGGGCACCTTTGAAAATCAGTGTTCTCACTGAAAGGTTTCCGGAGGGTAAATAAGATATAAATAAATAATAAATAAATAAATAAATAGATAAATAAATAAATAAATAAATAACCCAAAATATGGATGTATTGGAAAAAGTTGCCTACGGTCATCTACAAAAAAAATCCATTGGCTCAGTTACCCTTTTTTGTTGTTGCAGTAAATGAAAAACATTTCTCTTTTAAAAACATTTCTCTTTCAATTTCTATTTTAATTTTTTTTTTTTTTTTTTTTTTAAAGAAACTACTGTGAAACTGGATATACGAAACAATAAAAACCCAATCTGAAACTGATTTTGATACATCCATATTGCATTCAGCTGTGAGGAAGTATACCACTCTGGCACCTTTGAAAGAAACTTACCTCCGTTTCCAGCGAAACCAACGTCCTGTTTCTAAGTGGCTTAACATTGATTTTGCAATCCCTCTCAAGCGCTGCCACCGACAAGTATTGGAAGCAATTCAGATAGCTGGGATATTCAATACGTTAGAATTTAGTTCCCCTGGTTTTTCACAGAGCCACTTGGAGTATGTTCGCAGTTTGAACTAACACGCAGTTCAAGAACCCACCTGTGGATTAATTACATGGAAACATTAACAGCTAAGCAGGGCAAACACTCTCCCGCCAACTGCACGTGATTAAAGATGGTCGGGTTTTTCACTTGAAATCTGAGAAAAATTGGGCTCTTGAGGTGGACCTTGGGATTTTAAGCTCAGGTTGCCAATTTCATAAAAGTGGACAAAAATCTGTTCCTCTTTTGAGAGCGTGGCACCCCGAAAGAGAATAACGGTATCGAAAATTAATGAGCTTTATGTATTTGTAAATGGCCGAGGTAGTTGAGATGTTGTGATTGGTTGAGAATAGGTCACATGGGTGTATGCCTTACAGCCGTTGAAGCAGAGTTTGAGATCCAACCGAATCTCTCCCAACTTTGATTGCGATCCAACTCTTTCCAAATCAAATTGATCATGGTGAAGATGCTTTGCTTTTTTTTCTTCTTCTTATTCTTCTCTCAGAACAGCAACCAAATTGAGATTGGATGCAAAATAAGTCTGGCCACCTGTCTAGGAATGAATGCTGTAATCATTAGTGTATACAGGGAACTGCACAAAGATGCCCACAACAGAACATGGCAGAATTGTAGTTTAGAATCGTAGAATTGAAGTTTTTTTCAATTTTGAAAACTTAACCGCGTTCTTTTCTCTTCTCTGTAGGGGAGCAAGCTGTCCATGGTACACCCTAGTGGACCGTACCCTCCATCATTGGCCCACCTAATGATGTACAACCAGGACCACTACTCCCCAGGGACACCTCCCCCACCCCATTTGGCAGGGACGATAGAGGTTGATGCTAAAACAGGTGAGTAACTTTCCCTTGCTAGTTTTAACCCCCCAAAAAGCATGCGAAAGAGAGCGCAATGGGAACCAGACTTCACAAGTTGACAAAATATTTGGTTTCAATGCCTGCTGCTAGAAACAGGAATTGCCTTGGCTTCTCGTCACCGGGTGAACACGTTGGTCTAGCAGATAAGACAGCTACTCTAGAATGCAAAAAGGTCGTGGGTTTGAATCCCACCCGATGTGCCCGTTCATTGGGTCAATACGTTTAGGGAGCGGGGCTTAATGGATCCGTCTATTGAGGGGGAGGGCTAGAATTTTAAGAAAATTTCCACGAGATGGCAGGTCTTGCTGCTCAGAACTTTCACTGTACCTGAAACTTTTTTTTTCTTTCTCTTTTTTTGTTGTATTTTCTGAACATTTAGGAGGAGATTTCACACTGAAGAATACATAAGTGAATCATTTTTTTCCAATCCTTTATTTGGGAAAAACTTTAACATTTTTAGCAGTCATTGGCCCCAATGCTAAAATGACCCAGACTCTTGGCCAGTGGTCCAGTGGGTATTTCAACCGCCCTGTACCCGCGCAGGGCTTGAATGCCCTCTTCTGGACCACTGGCCAGAGTCCAGTGGCTGAAGCATCAGGCCAGTAACCCTTAAAACTGAACAAGCCCGGCAGTCCAGTATTCATTGAAATAATATATTGCCTAATTCATTCTTTAAGCTTTTTTAGTACAAACTAAATCCGAAACTACATTTTTTGTAAAAGAAAGAAATAGTTGCAGCTATGGTCTTTTCAAAAATATTTTCTCGGTCCAGTAACTTTTCCGAGCTTACAATACCTCTGGGCCAGTAGAGAGTTTCCTGAAACTCAAGTTCTGTCTAGACCAAAAGGAGACCACGACTGGTTTTTCAGGGGTTTTTTTTTCTTCATTTTTTTTTGTACAATCGCATTCCTAAGCAATGCTAGACACACACAAAACAAATCCCGCCAAACAGACAGGTACCCTCCTGAAAAACCTGAAAGTTCCATGTTAACTTAGCGCACATGTACGGACATATGTTAACTGTATTACTTCCCCACCGATCCTTGAGCAGAGTGTAAATGTTATCCGATACAGGCAAACATGTATCGCATTCAAGAATTCGGGAACAAAAACAGAAAGAAAAAAAACATGCAAGGTTTTCACCTTGGCGAATAATATCAAATGGCCACTAAACACAAATGTCGACAGAGCTGTGTTTTTTGATTTGAAACGTACCCACCAGAGTATTTAATTCGACCCTGAACTTGGAAAGTGATTCTTTAGCTGGATTGTTAGAATGAGCTTGTGATTGTCATGAACATGCTTTTTTGCGCTCGTTGAAAGATTGCCCAGCCGACAGAAAGGGGAGAAAAATAATAGCCATGATTCTGTCGTCAAGGATATGTGGCATTTTTAAAATGTCATCGGGCAGGAATCGTGTTAATCCATATTTTTCTATCGATTTGGGGCTGTTTTTTTTTTCTTCCCCCCCCCCCCCCAACAGATTTTTTTTATATTTATTGTAGAGCTGATGTGAATTTTCAAGGGCATTGTTCGACAAACAACTCGGGTCGACCTTTCTATAGAGACACAGGTCTGATAACATTCTTGGATGTAGTGGCAGCATTTGCCTTCATGCCCCTGGGCCATCGCCTTGATGCCCCTTGAAATTTAGTACAAATTGTGTCTGGCCTTGTAGAGGTGCCCTGTAGTCCGGAAAAAAGAAAAGTGACTTGCCCCTTCCGGGGGAGTGGTTATCAGGCCAGGATCCAATTTTCACAAAGTGCTAAACTCATCTTAAGATGAGTTGTCATCATTGCCATTGTAATCTCTATTGTGACGTCACACTTTGCTTAGCAATTGAAGGTTGGATACAGGATTGGTATTCATCCAAAAAAAAAATAATTAGTGTCAGTCTGAAAGCTTATACTGATTATGAAGTTCATACCAGTACCAATCTTCCATAGAAATATTTCCGTCTGAAATACTGGCGTCGAAGTCGAGAAAATAGAATTTGAAGACTCCAGTTTGAATTTTGGTTGTATTACAATCAAAAGTAAGGACAATGTGTTTACATGCTGAAGAGTGTGAATGGTTTTTCACTATTTTCTTCGGACTCGGAAACGGATTGAGCCCAAATTTTCACAGGTTTGTTTTTTCATGTGTATATTGAATCACACTGATCAGAAATACCAGAGCTTGGGTCCAGTGTTCTTGACCGCTTTTCTTCGACACACCATAGAGTTTTATCTCAGCGCCGCCATTTTGTTTTTTCTCCGATTCAAATTAGGGAAACAAACTGAGGCTGGAAGGGAAAAAAAGTCTGGCCTCTTTTTGGTATCGCTTTAAACAGGGTTCCTTTTCTTTAGTATATACCTGGTACAAGACAAAGATTTCTGAAGCATGATAAATGTTTAATGCCAAGTTAACAATGGTTTGTAGATTTGTCTACAAACAGTGTAACTTACTGTACGATTGAATGGAAATAGTTATCACTAATCCGTGTAACCATTGGCTGGTGAATCCCATATCATTGTATTTCAGCCAATCACGCTTGTTGTCTCATAAATGCAGGTATTCTCAATGGGCAGCCATCAAGCCACACTTACCTGCCCAGCCATTGGCCAGAAAATCCAATATCATCCTGTTCCAGCCAATCACGCTTGTTGTCTTATACAAATGCAGGTATTCCAAGACCGAGACATTCATCTGAACTTCCGTTATACCATCCTCTGTCCCCGGGGTCGTTAGGCAGCGTCCCGCATCACTTAGAAGTTTATAACGTGCCTTGGTGAGTAATGACAGTTTTTTTTTTTGACACGTCTTTTTTTATTTACAGAAGGGACTCAAAAAGTAATAACAGAAAATAATTTTGTTAATAAAGGGAGTCTGTTTTGCCTCAGAGACGGACAATTCCCAGCGGCACTCTGCACTAGGTCACGCAAGTACCCGTATCTCAATGTGTCAACTTTCAATGACGGACGCAATACGTTGATCATACACACAATACACGCTGTATACTGTACTACTGCGATCTGGCGCGCCGATACGGTGGTGGCGTGGCTGGTGGAATGTTTGTCTGACATGCGGGTATTTCTAAGCAAAAGTGACGTCATTGGTGCGGACACTATGTGAAAACCTGCATCGATCCCACCCATGGGCACCAAGAACAGGGCAAAGAATATGCTGGAACATGTGAGAACTTGTTCTTTTGAGTCTTTGTGTGAGATGCCAGATAATATGACAAGCCTCTCTGAGTTGTACCTTTGACCACTTTGACCTGGCAGCGTCGCTATTGTGGTCTGTATGAATGTAAGCTACGTTTTCATGTGTGTGCAAGTGTGTGTGCAATGATTACTAGCCAAAGAATAATGACAATGTGTATTTATTATGCACTTTACCAAGCCAAGTAGGCCTCCCAAAGCGCCTTACAGTATTACTACCCCCGTTCATTGGGCCCTATGCATTCCTAAAACCATCTCAACTCCTTTGGAGTATGCTGCACCGGCAGCCAAATCAGTGCACAGCAGGTTGGTAATCATTCACATCAACAATCTCTACCCTCGCAGGTGCCCATTTACACCTGGGTGATGAGAAGCAATTGTAGTTGAGTGTCTTGCTCAAGGAGACAAGTGTCACGGCCAGGATAGGATCCACCCCACACGTGGGTGACCTAGCCACCAAAACTTGAGTTTGATGCACTAGAGCGCTCGGCCACGACACGCCACATTGACATGTGAAACCATTGAATTTGTAGTACTGGAACAGATTGGTCTGGGAAATGAAGGCCATTACTCCAGTGGCCTCAACGAAGTTCCTGGCCCAGAGTCATTCCTTTGATCATCAACTTTCTTACCGTTGTTTCCCTCTTCATTTTTTCCAGGCAAGGCCAACCCTTCTATCCACTCACAAGTGCTCTCAGGTCTCCGTATCCAGCTCTCATAAATGCATCCGGGATGTCCCGCCTCGGTCACCCTGGCCTCCCCCCTCACCATCATGGAATGGCCGTCACCGGTATCCCGCACCCAGCGATTGTCACATCGGGAACGAGGCAACAAGACACACTACAACAGAGCAACGACAGGTACGGAAACTCACCTGATAACTTCCCGATACTAACGTCACCCTCTTGAAGTTTTTATTTTGTTATTTGGAACATACCTGTCAGTGTGGTTCTATTTTGTAGCTTAATGGGAGACTTTTGAGACGCTGGTGGCAGCAGACACAGTGGTCCTTTTTGACAGTCCTGAGCGTGCGCACTCACGCACAGTACTGCGCGCATAGCTCTGAGCGTGCGTACTACTGGTAAGAACCGTTAAAAAGGACCGTCCAAAAGTCTCCCATTGAACGTACGTGTACAATAATACATCATGGTGGCAGCAGACACAGTGGTCCTTTTTGACAGTCCTGAGCGTGCGCACTCATGCACAGTACTGCGCGCATAGCTCTGAGCGTGCGTACTACTGGTAAGAACCGTTAAAAAGGACCGTCCAAAAGTCTCCCATTGAACGTACGTGTACAATAATACATCATCAAGCAGGCCCAGTGGTTCATTGGTTATGGGTTCAAATCCTGCTCTTTGGGCTATAATTTCTGTCAGCTGTTTTCTGCAGAAAAACAAAGTCTAAAGGATTAGCTCTGGATGTGATACGCTTAGTTTTATTTCCGATTTAACTTCTTTTACTTTTAAAGGAATCTCTTCCCTTTTCTTGGGCAGAAAGCCCCCAGCCAAGGAGCTCAATGGTTATGGGTTCGAGTCCTGCTCTTTGGAAAGTAGACTTACAGAAGAACTTAGTATACTGGGTTAGCTATGTTTGCAGTGGGCATAAGTTTAATTCCACCTCAGAATTGATTTCACTGATTACTGAGGAAGCAAATTCCCCCCTCCCCTCTCTTTGAAAGGACAACCCCCGCCCCAGCCCAAGGAAGTCGGTGGTTATGGGTTCAAGTCCTACTCTGTTGGGTTATAATTTTACAGAATGACTGAGTATGTTTGTAATGGGCATAATTCTAACTCGGAAATAACTTCCCTGACGAAGGAAAAAATGGATTCTCCCTCCCCTTTTCTTGAACAGACAACCCCCGCCCAAGGAGGAGAAAGCTAAATCACAACAGAAGAGGCATCCGCACATAAAGAAGCCCCTGAACGCCTTCATGCTGTACATGAAGGAGAAGAGGGCAAGCGTCGTCAAGGAGTGTACACTGAAAGAAAGCGCTGCAATCAACCAGATCCTCGGAAGGAGGGTGAGTCACATGGGTCATGACGCCATTACGCTCTCATCAATATTCATGTGTCACTGATATCGTCGTCCGACCAAAATGGTTTTGTAAAGAATAAAACGTTCAGATGTCTAAAGTGAACGCACGCTTTTAAGTGTTTTGAAAAGACAAAGCTGCTCATTGTTTGGGCACATCAGGAAGTGATTTTCACTGTGTAAGTCTACGGGCAACAACCTCGTGAATATGTTTTGGGAGAAGTGTCGGTCCTGAGAAGAAACGGGGTTGAGATGATAGTGGAGTCGGGACTTTCCGAACAGTGTGCACTGGTCACATTCTGTTGCATCTCCTGCAGACGAGCCGAAATGTGGAGACCCGACTATACCGCAGCACCCCTAGTTCTACTCAGCACCAACACTTCTCCTGGTTGTTTCCTGTGCTCCTCAGTGTTTTATTTCCTGCACCATACAAAACTTAGAATCTTTCTACAAATTTCACAGCTTCAACTCATTGTTCATATCAGGGATATTTACTTTTCTGAATGCAAACCTGCATTAAATCGTAGTTTGTTAACAGCTTGACCAGTCTAGGCTTCTTTTCAGACTTATAACATACGGAGCATTTTCAGGTTTTTTTTTTCCTTTTCTTGCCGACAAATCACAGGAACAAGTTCTCTCTTTTTTGTCATTCGGAAATATTTTATAGCCATATGAACTGCTATTGGTCAAAGAAATAGATGAATATTCATAAGTGTCCTGGAGAGTTCTATATTATCTTGAATGCCAGAATGTAGAATGAAAAGTTCTTCTGTAGCTGTCTGATTGATTGATTGATTGATTGCTTGATTGGTTGATTGATTGATTATTTTGTTTATACATCTGTTGGCCAAATAGCCAAATTACATGTAGGTTACAATTAAAAAGTACAAAGAAAAACAAAACAGCAAGAATTATAAAAGAGAACAAAAGCTTTAAATTGGCACATTAAACATTCCAAAGGAATTTCCGGAGCTGTCACCGTAACTATCCCGAATGTTCGGGAACTATCACAACACTAAAAAAAGCTATTAAAATTATTAGTGAGGGGGACACTTAAATTGTATGCAAATTCCTTGTTTTCTTATTGGACCAAGAAGTGGATGAATATTCATAAGTTTATGGATGATACTCTGATTTCAGTGGCATGCATTATCGAGAGAAGAACAAGCCAAGTACTATGAACTCGCACGGAAGGAAAGACAGTTACACATGCAGCTGTATCCGAGCTGGACGGCAAGAGATAACTACGCAGTACACGGCAAGAAGAAGAAGAAGAAGAAGGATAAAAACCCCGGTGACAACTCAGGTATGACCTCTTTTCTCTATTGGTACTAAGATCATTTCCAAAGGTCGAGAAGAAGAAAGATAAAAATACCGGTACTAAGATCATTTCCAAAGGTCAAGAAGAAGAAAGATAAAAACCCCGGTGACAACTCGGGTATGACCTCTTTTCTCTATCGGTACTAAGGTCATTTCCAAAGGTCATAGCTCAGTAGGCATATAGTCATAATCAGTTGAGAGATCATTTCCAAAGGTCATAATCAGTCATGACCTCTAGTGTCATTCGTTAATATGGTCACCTCTTGTGTCATTTTTAGTTAGGTCATTTTTGTAAGGTCATGATTCGGTGTGACCTGTATTCTTAATCGGTTGTTAGGTCGTTTCCAAAGGGTCATAGTCAGTCATGACTACTTGTCCCAATCATTAGATCATTTCTGAAAGGTTGTAATTAGTTACGACGTTATGCCTGATTTAATATTAAATTGGCCATTTGTGAAAGGTTACATTCAGTCAAGGTTGCTTTTTTCATTCATCGGTCAGTTCATTTCTAAGAGGTCATATTTGGAAATGACCTCTCTTCTCAATCGACAGCTAGGTTATTTCTTAACAGTTTTACTTGACCTTGTTTGAGTTGTTCCTGTTGTTCCATTCATGTTGCCACTCTCGATTTGAGGACCCAAACATCACAGTACGACATTAAAGTGACCTTGTTTTGACCTCTGGTTAAATTCCACCTCCTTCCTTGCATGATGTGGCCATTCCCATTTTTGAGCAGTCTGTATCTATCGTTGAACGCGCAGATTTAAGCCGAGTGTATATATAGCCAGAGATAACGTCATCACTTCACCCATAGAGAAAATAATCCCATCAAACAATTTCTGACACAACCTTAAACCTCTTACAATGGCTAACAACCGTATGTGACATTTTTACCAACGGCCCGAAGCCACGGCGAGCCTCATTTCTTATTCCGCAGAACAACATCGTGGTGTTCCTTGTCTGTCCACAGTTATGCGAACGGGAGATTAAATCTTGGTTTATTCATTAACATCGTCCAGAAAGCTTTAAATGTCTACAATTCTTTGGAGTCCGTCGCCTGCTGGGCTTAATAATTAATGTCATTAGAGCGCATAAGTTGTCAGTCTTAGCCGGGGTGCACACATAACCAAAGTCAAACGAGTCAACACATTAGTTTTGCAGTCTACCGTTGAGATCAGAAGGAAATGTTTTGCGTCGTTTGGTCGTAAACCAGGTGCTGCTTACGGGGAACAAAAATATGGTTTCTTTCTGGCGCTATTTAGTTATCTTTTGAATTCTTGCATCGCCAAGGAAAATCCTAAATTTGATCCAGATCTTGCGCTATTTGACTTGGACAGTTATTCATTAACACTCAAAAAAACATAATTGTGTTGCTTGTCTCATGCCTGCTCTACAATCCGCCCGGACGAATTTGGTGTACAGCTAAACTTCAAGTGGACTAAATCATTCTGAATAATTCTTGCATGTCGGTGAGGCACAAGCAGCGTTGTAATGCAATTTTCATTGCCTCACCTGCGATCAGTTAATACTGAACATGTTTGGATAATCATTGATCCTGCAAATTCTTCAACCCAGGAGAACAATTTGTCTCAGTCGGACGTACCCTGTTCAAAGAACACAATGTTAGTACGGCGCATAAATTTGGAAGAGATCACAGCGTCTTCATATGAGAAATGTTTTTGAAAAAGGAAAAAAACCATGTAATTTGATTATCGGCGAGGATTTCTCACCCACTCCAGGCAATTACGGGGATTAACAAAAAAGATCCCCTTTTGTTCTGACCGTTTTGTCTCCGAAGATCTTCCCCCCGTGAAGTTTCCTCCAAGACGAAAATTGACGTTGAATGTAAATTTGATTTATTGTCACAGCCGATGCTCCACTGTGTCTTTGGACATGGCAGAGCTTTGAGGAGCTTCTTAACGCGACTGTTAGTGTTCAATATTTCACAGCGGGGGGGGGGGGGGGGGGGGGGTTACACCCCCTGGGGTTATCCCATGAGAAGATCCCAAAATCCATCCATTAATCCCACCACCCCCTTTAAAAGGTTACTCCAGGTCGGTCTTTTGTTAGTTTGGGGGGGGGGGGTGTTAGAGACTTTCGACAGAGCCGTTATGGTTTTTGCAATCAGCGGTGGACGGGTCGGAATTTGGTGATGTTTTTTTTTTGTTTTTTTTTCGGTGAAGTAATTTCTCTGTGGTGTGGGGTTTGGGGGTGTTGACTTCAAAATTGCATTGTATGCTAGCAGATTTGGGAATTCTTGATGGTTATGAATGAACTAACATGTTGAGGATGGTGGATAGAGAGAAGGGAGCATTGTGTGACGTCAGGGAATAAGCACTATCTTTTCAACAAATGAAATGTCAAGAATTGCATTTTACAGCTGGACCATCCCACCCGATAAATTTTTCTTATTAAAAGAAACACTGAGGGTCGGGCATTTCACTGCAAGGTTTGCACTTCTCAACGATTTGCATAAAGGTCATTGGAGGTCATATGCATGAAGGAACATGGGTTGTCCTGTGTGGTAACAATATGCATATAAGGGTCATTGGAGGTCATTATGTGTGAAAGAACTTGAGTTGTCCGGTATGGTAATGATTGGCATAAAGGTCATTAGAGGTCATATGTTCGATTATTAGTTGTGGTATCTGGACGTCTGGCATAAAGGTCATCAGAGGTCATACTTATCATATGTATGAGGGTATGCACAGCCGTTTTCCAACTGTAAACTTACTGCCATTTTGACCTCATTGAGGGCGCTGTTGTACATGTCTCGATGGGACTCATGACGTCAGACTCAAGAGGTCTATACTGATCCTGCATGTGATCATAACTGCATTTTCCGTTACAGCGTGTACAAAATTTGTCAGAGTGTGTACGTATTTCTAGACCATTTTGTTAGTATTGAAGAGTGCTGTTGCACACCCGGAATGAATCTCCTTAGAGGTCATCTGAGGTCATACCCATGCAGAACTATGAATTTGAATGATTTGCATAGAGGTCATGCTCGAGTCGTATCAGAGCCCTTGTGGAGGCCTCTCTGAACTCTGCTTCAAACGCTGCTCATTTTGACGAGGATCATGTGCATCAAAAATCCATAAACTACGTTCCATAAATATCTCTGGTAGAAGTGGAAACATTAAGAGGAGGGGAGGCGTAAATGAATGTTAACCACAGGCAAACTATCAAGGGGGGGGGGGGGGGGGCGGACTTCGTGAGGGCAAGAGTGAAAACAAGTCCGGATTGGGATGAAATATAAAAAGGGAAAATAAATCGGTGTGGTGTTATTCACAACACAAATTGGGGATCAGCGACGAGATCTTCAATCTTTGTATTTGGCCTGGCGGAGATTTCAAGCCGTGGAGGATTTTTTCACCCCCCTTCTCGACGACTCCCGTTGAATAATCCAACGGAAATCGAATCGTGCACAAAACCAACATCCATCCATCACATATCCAATCTCTTGCTCTTCCTTCGCACAATCTCCCCTCGCTTTGCCCCGAGGGGTGGTCTGTGAAGATGGAAAAAAAGGGGGGGGCAACCCTTTCTTCATTTCTTATTCAGAGCGCAATGAATTTTGTATCGGAGGTTCATATGCTGGGGTCTGACTGTGTTTTTGTGGGGGGTGTAGACGGGGGGATATGCGTCACCCTATGTGACTTGGTTTTTTTTTTTCCATCATTCCTCCATCCACTGATGAAGCAATTTCTCCGTTGAGCAGTAAATCCACAAAATGAACTTTGTCCCCATAGCAACCGCTCGTAATAATTCACCGTAATCCGATAATAGGTGTGCATGTTTGTGTTTTATTGTCCCGAGTTAATGGAGAACAAATTTGAGCGAGAAAGTAAAATTAACGGGCTCCATACACCACTGGTAATTGGTCAAAATTAGTATGGTTGAATCATCTGTAAGTGCCTCTGTAGACAAGAGGCAAGCCGTTTAAAGTAGCTGCTAAGCGTCGTTGCCGGACAAAGACAAATTTCACTCAGCAAGAACTGGTCCCCTGCCAAAATACCATGCGCTGTATGTTGCCTGCGGCTGGTTCCCCGCTATAGCAAGTAAATTTCTTGCGCAATATAATATAACCGGGACCAAATTTTGTGGCTCTGCTTACCGCCAAATTCTGCGCTTACTGTGTAAGTGAGGATTGCTTAGCAACGTTAAGCACGCACGAAGCAAAACTTGGTTGGTAACCTGTGAACCATGCTTATGCTAAGCATGCATTATGCTGCTAAGTACCAATTATTCGTGAAAGTGGGCCTTGCTGAGTGGCCAATTTTACACAGAGGTGCTTAGTAGAATGAAGTTATCTTCTTGGCAGAAATGAGTAGGGAACCAGTTAAATACATGTACAACATGCTGGTTTGGCTGGTATCTTGTTCCGGCAATCCATGAATTTTTGGGTTCAGCAAATTTGTGTTCTTAGTGATATTAAACTCTGTGTCTCCGCAGTGTCCAATTGACTGTTTTTTGACAGCATTATGGCACTTTCAACGACTAATTTCCTTGCATCACAAATACAGTTTTATCTTAGTTTGACTGCCTGTATGTTGTTTTCTTGTATCATTGACCAAATAAATAATAATAACAACAGTGGAAAAGCCAGTTCGTTTCACTTGTTTTGCATCACATACATGTGGTTCACACACGTCCTCGGGCGGTCACAAATACCGCGAATTTGCATTTGATTTTATTTTTCTTCAAAAAAAAAAAAAAAAAACAGGGACGGGCCAAAACGCTGTCCTGTTGATTAGAGTCGAACCGATAAGTTAAATCTCCTTGCGGCGCTGGGGACTTGAAAAGAGCTGTCCTTATATGATCAATGTGTTCACTTATTTCTTGAAATCACCAACATAAATCATTGTCATCGAAGAGCTGGCTGTAGTTCCATTAGAGAGTATGCATGCTGTCCTTTTGTTACGTAGTGATTTTATATTATTTTATTTTATTTACTTTATTTTTTTCGGGGGTTGAAGGTGGTTTCAAGTTAGAGGGAGTTGTGTTGGGGTGAGGTGCATTACGCAGGTGCCTGTACCCATAATACCAACGCCCAAACACTCCTTTTCATGTGTAGATATATATTTGTGGCGTGTCTTGGCCGAGCGGTCCAGCGCATCAAACTCAGAGTTTCAGTGGCTAGGTCAGTGTGGGGTTTGAATCCCGGTCGTGACACTTGTGTCCTTGAGCTAAAACACTTGACTGTAATTGCTTCTCATCACCCAGGAGTAAAAATGGGTACCTGCGAGGGGTAGAGATTGTTATGAATGATTGGCAGACCTGTGCGCTGATTTGGCTGCCGGTGCTGCATACTCCGAAGGAGTTGAGATGGTTTTTAGGAATGCTTAGGGCCTGATGAACAGGGGTGATAATTCTGTAAGGCGCTTTGAGAGGCCTAGATGGCTTGATAAAGCGTGTAATAAATACACATTATTATAACTATTACAAAGCAAAAGCTTTTCAGATTTAAACTCAATTTTTTTACCTGATTTAGAAGAAGAAAAAAAAAGAATCTTATTAGTCCCTTGCTCGCAGTAAATTCTGAAAACAATTTTAGACGTTTGGCTTTTCCATTAAATTTTTAAATGCCATGGACAGGTTTGGTGGTTATCTTGTTTTAACAAAAAAAAAACTTTAACAGATGTTTGGAAGAAAATATCAATAGTTTAATTTCACCTTACGTTTTTTTGGCATGAAATAGTTATCAGAGACTCGGTCCCATAGGATTATACTGGTTTTTTAACTTAGGCTGTTTCTTTTTCTTTTTCACCTTATAGTCTCCGAAGACTTTGTGTTCTTCTTCGATTTATCTTTTCTTTTCTTTTTTTCTTCTTCTTCTCCTTTCTTTTCCCATTTTCTTTTCTTCTGGTGTGTTGTCTCACAAGAGAGTTCCGGGAACAAAGAAATACAATTTCTCAGACCCTCCGAAGAGGAGAAGAGTCTCTTTGATGTACGTCTTAGCCATGGGCAGAAAGAGATTTGTATTATTAGGTTAAGATGTCGTCCAATCTAGGACATTCCCACTCTACGATCCCTCCCTGGAATTCCACGGATGGTTTTACTTTCCCTGTAGCTGTCGCTCCCCATCCTCTTTTGTTTTCTTTCTTTCTCCTCCCCCCCCCCCAACAACAAACACACACTTACCAAAAAAAAAAAAAAAAAGCCATTGATGCTGCTGGACACGATGAAAGCCTCTCACTCTAAATGTCATATCTTCTATTATATATATATTGTATGTTCCCTTCCTTGTAATGCCATTTTTTTTTTTTTTTTTTTTTTTACCTCGGCCTTGTGGGTAATCTATGCGTTGGGGGAACCACCCCCAAGGGAACCAGTGACTAGTATAGTTTGAATACAAAGAGAGCGTTGTGGAACTCCCTAATGTATCGAGTTACCTCACATGGAAGTTTGCTGTTGTCTTTAGTGACGAAGCTTAATCATTTTTCAAACGTAAATTTGTGTGCATCTGCATTTTTTTTCTTTTTTTTTTTCTTCTCTATCTCTCTGGCTTGCGTGCGGATGCCATAGAAAAAGATCGCTGTCTCATTCAAGCTGTGCAGCTAGACTCTTTCAAAGGAAGGAGGTAATTTGTGAAATGTTTGTTTGCCTGAAGCGCCACCTCCACTGAGGATTTGCTGGCGACCATTTAGAAATGAAAACACAATTACTAAGGGAGATGACATATGAATTGCTTTATATTTTTTCCTGCACTCTTCGCCGAGGAGCGCCACAAAAATAGTTTAAAAAAAGGGGAAAAAAAAATATATATATAAGGGGAAATCCCACACTCCTACGTGTGGGAGTTTTTCGGTGAAATTTGTCAACTTAGAACAAATTCGACTTGAGGGACCGTAAATTCAACAAAAGAAATTGAATGGGTCTGTTCGGAAATTTTGTCTGCACTTAGCAATTGAGAAATTTAACTGATCTAAAAACATTTGCACAAGAATAAAGTGGTGTTTTCTTTTCTTTTTTTTTTACCCCGTCTGTCTCTCTCTCTCTAATTTTGAATTTGTACTTTTTCAAACAGAAGAGAGAAAAAGAAAACTTTGTTCATTTGGGAAATAAGCTTGCGTTTGTCGCATAGACTTGGTGTTCTCACCAAGGATTCAGTCCTTCTTTCATATCTTGGGGGGAGAAATTCAAGTAGAAGCTTACGATTGTTTTTTTTTTTTTCTTCTTCGTCTTGAGAAAGTTCTTTTTTACGCGGTGAAAACACATCAGACACATTTGTCGTGGAATTTACTAAAGACACTTAAAAGTTGAAGAAGAAAAAAATTAGCAACCCTCAGTTTGTCAAAACAGGATAGATTCATCAAAACTAATATATTGAATTGAAATGAAATTATTGAAATCATAATACGTGTGAGATTGACGTAATGTGATTAAGTGTGTATACCGTCATCAAGTTGTACAAAGGTAAAGTGCCTGTTAAATAGTGACAAGCGATAGCGATGGGTAAAAGAAGAAAAGAAATAAAACAAATTTAAAAAATTATAAAATAAGATGAGAAAAACTATATGCAAATGCCAAATCGATCTGAGGTTTGCCCGTCAACAATGTACGGTTTTGCTTTTATTAATATGCCCTGTGCATTTTTAATATATCCAGAATCAGCTCATGGTTGGAGTTGAACCTATAACCTTTGACCAAAGAAATCCGAGCCGTCAACCAAGATTTCCCTGGCGACAAGAGGCCAGGTTTAAAACTATCCCAGATAACATTTTATTGAGAATATCAAGTTATAAACCATACAACCTAAAGCTGCCGTATAACCTTTTATGTTTTTCTAAGCATGTTTTGGCGACTTGCATAGCCTAAATGCAGGAACTAAGGCTTAAGAACTTAAAAGCCTTCCAAACAATACAATTTTTTAAATAATTTATTGCCAAACATTTGTACAAAAGTTTGGTGTCACTGTGTACTGATCCTATGACGGATCTATTATTGAAAAAGGTTTTACAAATTGTGTTCAATGATGGAAAGTCTGTTTTTTAGTGGGTTTTTTCCGACATGCATCGTTGGACTCCAGAACCAAACACTGAAAATGGAGAACGTAGGGTCATTAGAATGGTGGCGGATACAATAATAGGCCATTGTGAAATAAAGTGCAGTTACACTGCAAATGTTGTGCTGAAAACACACTGATTTATAACAGTTAATTTTGTAGTTACTTTTCGTAACCTTTGACCTCTCCATTCTCTGTTGTTTTATAGGGGTATGGAGGTAATAAATATCAGTTGCTTTCATGGCAAGTTGGGGATTAATTTTGTTTTAATGCAGGTCATTGTACTTTCTGTTGGTTGGATAAGGGGGGGGTTGTTTATCAAGAAATACTGCCCTCTTTTGTTGGTGGTCGTGAACACAAACAATCTCAATATCATTGTGATGCAAGCATGGTTGGTGTCTTATTGTAATATCTGAGTGAAAAAAAACATTGGAAAGTCAAAGTACTTCGAAGACCTTTTTCGGTGTAAAAATTCAGATTCTATACTTCAGCTTCGTGCCATTGTTCAGAAACCCTCAGGGTCTTCCGGTGAACTGTTTTTTTTTTTTTCCAGGGTGTTGATTTTTTTTTTTTTTTTTTTTTTTAAATACTTTACATTCTTTTCTTTAGGTGTTGTTGTGGTTGTTTGGATCCTAGATGGGCGTTAAAAAGGGGCAAAGAGCTAACACCCGTTAGTAAATAATTGGTTACAGTCACGGGTTTTTAGGCATATTGTCAACCCACAGTTTAGTCCTTGACGGCTTGCTTGGGATTGCTGCGTCGGTGTCTACTGGCGGAGGACAACGAACAATGCGGTCAACAATTGGAACAATTTGCTTCCATTCATTTTATCTTTTTTTTTTTTTTCATTCCTTAAAAAAAAGTCAAACAGAGGCGAGGTTTTCCAAAGTATTTTTTAGGGAAATGGACTTTTGCAATGCCATCTCTATTCAAGCGATGGATGTCACTCGCAGGGTGTTCAGTGGAAAACGTGCCCCCCCCCCCCCTACTGCTTCTTCAAAGTCATCAAATATTATCAAATTTGCTCGCGGCTATAAATTAATTGCGTTGTTTGTTAACGGATTGCAGTTCCAAATAGAGAGAGTTGACCGCGGGATGTGTTTTGGACGTGTTGTTGGTGACGACTGCAGATTTGATGACGTCCTGTGTCAACTATCTGTGAATTAGTGATCTCAGGTTGATTGCGTGTGTGAGGAAAAAAGGTAGTCAGTATGAATACAAACGATTCAGTCCGATCACACGGATGACAGATTTCGGACTTTGATCTAAATCCAGACCTTTTTATGTCTGCATGGGGAAAGAAAATGGCTGTTATTTTCTTCAGATATAAACAAAAATCATGTTCTTTATTTCTCCAGTGCTGATATACTACTGTTCCTGGAAGCTCCTTAAAAAAAAAAACAGTTGCCGCCATTTGTTTTTGTCCCGTCCCCCTGGCGTGATTCTTTTAGCGGAATTGCCAGAATCTTTTTTTCTTTGAAGGTACCACAAAGAAACCCTGGCTTGACAATGCCAAGAGAAGAAAGATTCTCTTTATTGGATCATCCATTTTGTTTCTCGACCGAGAAAATGCCAAATTCACACGGCTTGATTGTAAAACATCGGCCATTACCTACGGAATAGGAGTGGAACTAAACATGGACCCATGGCTCGATTGCTGGCTCACTCTGACTTACCTCCATTGAGCCTAAATACAATGAATGAACAATGGTGGAAGCCTCTCGATGACTCATAATCCCCTTCTTGGAACAAAAGGACAAAGGTCTATAATCGGGGATTACACAAAAACTGCTTCTCAATGACCACAAAATGCCGGTATGTTCAAGACCTTTTTTTGTCCTCGTGTGGGTGAGATGAAGTGCTAGATGGCCTGAATGTGGTCTTTGCACGCTCCGCAGTTGAACGACCGGGCGACCTTTGCTCCGGTGGTCCGAAATGACATAATGGTGTCTTGAAACGATTTCCAGATTTCCAGGCAGGGGAAACATTTGTGTGTATTCACGTCGTCTGGTGTCAACTGGTTAAAATCTAAATCCTATGAGTGACCAAAAGGGGGAAATGCCATCATTTAACCTGTTTTCAAAGTTTAGATGCTAGTGTAAGACCTTTTTTAGGGGTCGGCAGTGACTCTCTCACCTGTCCAGAATTACCCAATATATTTTCCTTCTCAAGTTTCTTTCCTAGATGACGGCAATTATTAATGCTGAAGGGGGAACAAATAGAAAGCAAGTGCAGCTTAAATGCCTCAGGCTTGATAACTCTTGTGAGAAGCAATGTGTGGGTAGAAATAAAAAGCAAAAGTCAAAGAGTGTTCGATGTGTCTGTGAAAACTAGGCAAAAAGATAAATCGATTTGAAGGTAGGGTATACCTTTGGTAAGAAGCACTGGAGAGCTGTTGATAGTAAAAAACAAAAACAAAAAAACACTGAGAAACGATTCCCTTTGAAGTAATGCGGTTTGAAATATCAAAGGTATCTCTTGACTTTAAGAAAAAGTATGGGAATATAAATTTGTTCGATAAAGATGATTTTGTTTGCCAATTATTACTATTTTAAAGCCCCAGCTCAACATTCATTAGAAGAAAAACATATAAATGTTCACTGATTTACATATCCCTTATATAGTATCAAGATAATGATGGTAGAAAACTTCCCTTGAAGTATTTCTGCCTGAGGTGTGATCGTTTTTAAATAATAAATGAAATAAGCTCCAAAATTAGTTTTCGTCTCAGTGAAACGAAAATTCTGCCTAGGAATAGAAACAAAAGAGCCGAATGCACTTTTACCGTTTTCTCGCAAGTGAAACAACAAAATGAGCTGACAATTTTCACTGTTGGTTTTATTACAAATTATCTTGATTCGTGCAAAGAATGGAAGCATTTACAGTCAGTTTACCAATGTTGAAGTGGGGCTATAAAGGGATAATCTCACAGCAGGTTTGATGTGCCTTCACAATGTTGACGCATTCCATAATTCTGTAACAAGTTTCTCCTAAAACAAAAGCTTGCCCTTAAAGTAGTAGAAAAATTGTTGCTTTTTATTCTTAAAAAAAAAAAAACTTGTATTTTCTGTTTTTCAGAACCATCTACGCCAAAGAAATGTCGAGCCCGGTTTGGTGTTGATCAACAGGAGTTCTGGTGCAAGCCCTGCAGGTTTGTTTTGTGTGGGTTTTTTTGTTTTGTTTTTTAAGATGGGTGTCAAATTTTTTCGGACTGGGGCGCACTTTCAGTTCTTGCCATGGCGCTATTTTCTATTACTCTGCCCTTGGCGGTCACAAAGCTTGGTATTTGATTGGCCACCAAGTTTTACCAAATCTTTAGCGCAATAAGGTCAAGTCAATGACTGTATGACACTGGAATTGCGCGTTTACCGATTAAACCACACAACAACAAAAAAGGAGTCTCGCATAAACTTTTTGCATCATTTTGGTCTACAAAATCCAACAAACTTTTAAAACATAATTCCACAGATTATCGGTTGCCGAGATTGGGACCCCACTTTATGACTGAAGTCACTTAAAAGCAAAGTTTGAATTCAATCAAATTTGCTCGAAATCGTGGCTCTCAACCTGTGTGAGATATATCGAAGTTTGCAACTTATTTTTTGTGCGTGTTTTGTTTTTGGGCACAAGATCAATTTGAAAATTAGCTCTCCAGTGTTTTCCGAGTGCTCTGGGTAAATAGTCTGGAAGACCGGAATCAGACTCTGGTGTCTGTGAAATCACATGAAGAATGCACAGAAACCAAAATATCAAAGGTGGAATGTTTTTGTCACTGTTAAGAAAACATGGAAGATGCTTTTATCGTCTATTCTCAGTGCCATCGTTTCTTCCAAGGAGACTTTAATTATAAACCGTGTCACCTTGATTTTGAAAAAAAAGATGACCTTGAATATTTTTAGGGCAATTTCAGACAAGATAGAATGCTATCCCTATGGGAAATTGTTTACATTTTTGTCAAGTAATTTCCACATAACATCAAGTATTGTACAAGAAGTAACTATAAACTAGTAAACTTGTGGGTACAACCATGTATAAATCTCTTTTGGGAGGAGTGGTGGTTTTGAAAAGAGCCGGTGTGGTCTCGACGTTTCGAACAGTAGACTCTGCTCGTCTTCAGTTATTGTCACTTATATGCTTTTCTCCTGAAGACGAGCAGAGTCTACTGTTCAAAACGTCGAGGCCACACCGGCTCTTTTCAGAGCCACCACTCCCAAAAGAGATTTATACATGGTTGCACCTGCAGGTTTACTAGTTATACTTCTTATTTTTCACGCCATGCAAAGCTTCAAACATCACTCAAGTATCGTAAAAGAAAGAGCTGTATAAGTTTAGTGATGTTCCCCGTTCAGCATTGCAGAAAGTGGATTAAATATTGTGGACTGCTGTCTGCATATTGTTAGATTTTATGTTTCCTTCGATTAAGCTGTGTACACTTTGTGCCTCCAGGAAGTCTGGACTTGTTAGTAAACATGAGTCACAAAATCTGTAAGTTGTCTCTGAAACCAATAAAATATTCTTCCTGGAGATCCTAAAATCATTTTTTTGCTGTCTTGTTTGTTACTAGGAGAAAGAAGAAGTGCATTCGTTACATCTGCCCTGATGAGAATGGCCAGAACAAAGAGGACGACAGTTGCGAGAGTGACGACGAGCAAAGCATCTCATCACCAACAGCTCACAGGATGCTCAACAATGTCAAGCCGCCGCAGGAGGGCGCCCGACCGCCCGCCCCTGAAACACCCCCCCAGGGGTCCATGAGTCATAGTGTGCAGAGTAACGGAAGCAGCCACAGCCATGCAAGGGAGAGGGGGACGACCACGCCTCTTTCCTCGTCATCGTCGACAGAGCCTCGCCCACCCCAACCGGCCCAGACCTACTCAAGTGCGCCTGTGATCAGTTCCCAGCCTGCAATGCATCTGGCGCAGTCCCCGATGGTTACGCAAACCTCCCCGGCGATTGTCCACCTCCCGCATCCCTCCATTTCGCATTCGGGTCACCACATGTCCTTCACGAGTACGTCGCCCATGATGGTGTTCCCCTCCCAGCCGCCGATTTTTGCGCACACGACATCCCAGCTGGACATGTTGAGGGCGCCACCGTTCCCCAACGGGCTCACGCCACACGGACTGCTGCAACTTCACGCGCAATCACGCCCACCGCCAACCCCGGAAATGCCGCAAGATCTCAGCATGAAATCTGCAACAGTTACCGCATAGTTCAGACCCATCAGGGACCTCCGGGGGACCCTCCTACAGCAAAATAAACCTTGTTTCATAATTTAACTAAAATGTATATACAAGACTTATTTGAAGAATAAATAAAGTTAACAGAGAAAATCGAGACGAGATGTACCACCGGCCATTTCCCTTCAGTCGTCAAGATTTTTTTGTTCGAGACGGGGAAAGCGACTGTGTTACCTTGATGTTAAAAAAAAAAATACTGTTTTCAAGCAGAAAACTCTGTCACTATCGATATTTTGTGTCTTCAGTGCTACAAGTGACAGAAAGACTTTTTAAAAAAGCCGGGATTTGTTTTTGTGTTGCGGTTTTTATTATGTTTTTTTTTTTTTCACTCCTCCATTGATGTTCTCATCAGATGTATTCGTGCTGCAACGCATAGTGGGTTTCGACGTAGTTGATTATTTAGTACTGAGTTAAAAAAGTACCGGCAAAAACATGAGTTATCGTCGGCAAATTCTTTTGGATAAAATGCATGAAGTAAGAAAATTGCAAGGAAATGCAGACATTAAGGAAGCTGTGGACGAAGAACTAACTTTCAATTCCTCTTAATTGACTGTCATCGCTTTGCAAGATGACGTTGGCGAAAAAGTAATTGTTGACAATGTCCTGTCAAAACCTCTATGTCTCCACGCTCCCTCGGCCGACGTTTTTTCTTGTACCCAAAACAACGTAACCACTGAAGAAGTTGGCCACATTTCCACGGTTCTTTATAAAAACCTGGACACTGATTTCCCCATGGATCCAGTCTGAAATATATTTTTTTTCAGGGCCTTTGTAGAATGTAAAAGATCTTTCACAACAACTTCATCCTGACATATTTTGTACTCATTCTTGTTTTGGGTTTTTTTTTTTGTATTACTAGTTACTTTATCCGAAAGGATTGTATTTGTAATGATTTAATTTTTTTTATTTTATTTGACGCTGGAACCAAATGATGCTCTTAAACGAAGTAAAATTTGTAACAACTATCTTCCACAATCAGTCTTTTTTTCCAAGCTCATAGGTCTTCTTCGTCTGTTACATTTCCCTTCCCCGTCTTTTCAAGAGTGATTTTCAAACCTAGGCTATCCCCCCTTCCCGATACGTACACTTTTTCTTTCATAAACCCACCTCAAGTTTTTTCAATTTTAGCGATAAGGGTTCGCGTTTTCCATCCTGATCCTGTATCGTTAAAACTTGATTGTTTTGGATGCAAGGTGTTTTTAGGCAGTTACATATTATAATTAAAAGTAGAATAACTGTTATTTCCATGGGTTTTACTTTCCACCGATGATGGTTCCTGTTTTTTTATATACAGAAATTACGGACCCATTAAGCTCCTCTCCTTAGTTCCATTAGTTCCATTTTAGTTGTATGTTGTCTGTGGCTTAGGGCAGAGAAAGACGCATGTGTCATACGCTATACAGACCCAATTGGGTGTTCTTCGTTGACAGTTGCTGTGGTGGATGGAGCTTTGTGGATCAATCTCTTTTTCCATTGAAACAGAGTTTAAAATCGTCAATTCCGATAGGTTGATCCATTAAGCCCCTCCCACCATGGCAACCGTCCACTAACGGCACCTTCATGGTATGGACGCATGCGTCTTCGAGCCAAGCCACTGCCCACATACAACATGCATAATGAAGGTATTCTGAACGCAGCCTATTCAAATTTTTCAGTGGGATTTAAACATGATAGACTTTTTGCGTGCATTTGTGTTTGTGATTGGTCAGTGCATGAAAGGGGCTTAATGGATTTGTTTATTTATGAACAGGGTTAACTTTCTTTCGGAGGGGCCTAAATCGATCCAAACAATTTCCTTTAAAGGAATAACAAAAATCTGTTTTTTAAAAAGAGCTTCCAGTTCCAAGCAGCTTATAAAAAAATCTGCCAAAGAAGATCAATTCTGGTAAATTTGTGTGGGTTTCCCCCCCCCCCAAAGTTTTGTTTGGAACAGTCCATGTTTACCCTCATGGTGGAAATCATGCTTTAACAGTTACAAGACTTGATCCTCACTTAATCCTCACTTTTTACCTGGGTAACAATGTCCCTCTTTTGACGGTGCTTCCATTAAAACAATGGGCACGAAGGACAAATTGGAAAGTCATTGTTTCATTGTAAAGAAAATATGAAAATATCAGAAATCGTTAGATGCTTAAAATTATTTTTTATATGGTTAAACCTTCCTCAAATCGTGTAAATTTCTTTCATAATGTATGAAGTGACCAAACACTGCCCATTACAAAGGGACAACAAAATCTGCCGCCATGTTTTGATATATGCTGGCATTGTTAGAACAACAGAGGGCAGCAGATCCTTTCACAAGTCCATGATGATTTTGGCCCAAATTCTGTTATCAAGCGGGTAGTATTGCTTTACAAATGCTTTGGTAAGAACAGATCTGGAACCAGTCACCAGTGATGATTTTGCTTTATTATTTTAAACTCTGGCTGGTAACTTGTATTCTGCTTATTCTGTGCAACGAAATTTTTGTACTGTTTGGCCCGAGACGAGTCTTTTATCATTTTAACATTGCGATATTCCATGATAATTTTCAAATGTGTTGGTACCCACTTCGGCATGGCTCCATGATTTGAAATTTATTGCTTTCAACATAAGGTCTTGGAAAGACCAATCCGTAATGTCCCACCCACCGTATCCGCTGCTTAGCAACGAAAATTACTTGTATGGTTACGTTAACCTCTGACCCTTGAGCGTTGAGTCAGCACATAGTTCTGCTTGTAGAATGTGCACCACACGCATCCAAACAGCAGACACTTGTCCACGGTTCTGATTTTTGGATGCTAAACTTTTGTTGTGCGGTCGATGTTCCGACTGGTCATTGCATGAAGGGGCGGAGCTTAATGGATCAGTGTATTGAAGGGAGACCAAAAAGGAGGGGGATTGGAGAGGCCCTAGGTTACCTTTAGCAAACATTTTTATAATCAATAGACATTTTATGAGTTTTTTTTTTTATATCTTCCAAAGAGCAATTATAATGCAGATCAGTGATGTCCCAATTACCAACTACAATTGCTCTGACAACAGTTGGGCCATCCCAACTATAGTTGTGCCTGTGTGCCAATTTAGTTTGGAGCTTTCTGAGTGTGTGGCCCGCTGTGTCCGAATTAATGGCTTCGTCAGTGGCTACAGTCGGAATGTCCAAAAGCCTTATTCGTCAATGTTGTTGTCAGCCACTGGCCTTAACCGAAAGTCGCTTGGTTCGGATGTGGCCTAAGTATTACTCGCACTCACTCAACTTGGGCCAGCATTGTGTGCTGGACCCATTTGAAACTCACCAAGGCAAAAAAACTTCACCAAGGTCAAAATTTCACTGAGGTGGTTAAGCACAAAGATAAACCAAGCACAAAACAATGTTGCTTACCCGAAAAGGATTACCGTCCAAATTACAACATCACAAGCAGCGTTTATGACTGGTTCTCTGCATATTTTTGCTGATCAGACATTTTCTTTTTCTTTTTTCTGCAGCTTTATGAAATAGGGTCCCAACTTCCAGCCCTCGGACATTATACAGGTTGTAAATAACTCTGAACCAGCGCTACGATTGTATTTATTCTTTTCTGAGAGATGGGAACCTTAAGAATTAACGCTGAGATGGCAAAACTAAACGTGAACCCTGGGCCCATTTTCAAAGAGCTGCTTGAAAAATTTCTGCTAACTAAAAAAACTAAGCAGGATACCAGTCACAGATTGTACACGTGACCATTTATTTTCTACCTCCATGATGTGACACGGTATTTTGGCTGGTGACCTTATTCTGGTAAGCATAATTTTGTTGTGCTTAGCTGCTTTTTGTGCTTAAGCAGCTCTATGAAATTTGCCCCAGGTCGGTAAGCTGCAGCCCCTATTTCAAACTTAACTATAAGTTGGGGGAACCAATGCAAACTGAGGAAAGTTTTCTTGTTACTAACATGGGTTGCCCTTGCATCAAACGATTTGTAAATCTGACCAACTTGTGAGTTTGAGCTCACAAAACATTGTTGAAGGGCTTGTAACACTTTTTTGCCAGGTCAGATAAGGAAAACATTTTACAAAATATGTTTATTTCAAAGTTTTGTTGTGAAATATTGAACGTCAAGTTTCTTTTGATAATTCATGTTGGAAAACATTTTCCGTAATGGAGCAATTGTATTTTGGGGTAATATGAACTAATCATGAAGTCAGGGGGCAAAATTAATTTAACAACTATTTTTAAAAATTATGAATATATATCCTTTTTTATCAGCCTGCTTGGTTTAGGACGTGGGCTATATTCCTAAAGTAAGAGAAACGTCTTTTTGTTTTTTGAAACAGCGTTTTAATGTTTTACTTAAAAGAACAGTCTATTATCAGCATTCAAACAGGTTAGGTCAACAAGTCTTGTTCCTTCAAAAATAGACACAAATTTAGATTATTTTTTTTCCGACTTTTAATCCTCTGTTGTACAGATTGTTCTGTCAGGGCAAACCTTTCTTCCAGGTGATCCACAGCAACATTACCAGACATTTTCATTTGTGGGGGGGAGGGGCCAAGCAAGGGCAAAGACACAATTTGGAGGGGGTCCCTATTTAATGTATCGAACCATTCATTTCTGCATCCCCCCCCCCCCCAGTTACGCCACCGGTGATCCATAATGAACTGAGAGCCATTCTTACAGAATGATTTGAAAAGTATTTGATAATTTTTGTTTTTCGTTTTTCCTTGGGCTTCTACATACCTCCCCCCACCCCAAGAAAACAAGAGTTGGATGTGAGCCAGTGAAATACATTCATCGTCCACTTTCCATCAAATCAAGAAAGACACTCAATTCTTTACAAAAAAATATCTGGGGTTGGCCGAAGCAAGGCAAGAGGGGGTTGGACAGGTCGTCAGTTTTTGAAGGAACAAGTTTCGACCGACTTTCGATGTTTACGTTGTCATTTTTTGAGTTTTATAATCTGGATCTATGTAACAGTACATGCACTGAGCATCCGTAGTGCAGTTTTATATTTAATAGTTTAAACCAATTTCTAGTAGTGTGGAAAAAAAAGTTATGTTTAATACCTCCAATGCAAAGTGTTTTAAACGCTTCAGAATGTTTTGTTATACTGTTAACTCCCAATTTGTTGGTTTCATTTTTTGCACCGTGTGTAAAACATAAACGGCATTGTATTAAAATGTACGTATGTTTTTGTTTTACTTTTTTTCGTTGAATTGTTCATGTATTGTGGACAAACCATTAATATCATGTATAAATAAATTTGTTCAGTTGGTACAAAAATGTAAATATAAAGTGCTGTTTGTTTCAGTGTTCATTTAGACTGGAGCAAGGTCGATCAAGGACCATAGTTAACCATAGTTTGACTAACTCTGAGATCAAACTCGGGCTAGTCAACGATGGTTGGACTAGTCTAGTCGACCATCCGCCACCAGCCTATCTTTGCCTATCATTCAAAATACTATCATTTAAAAAGCATTTCTGATGACAAAAACTCTGAGAAGACCTTAGTCTTTGAAGAATGTATGTAAAAACCAAGTCCGATTATTAACATTTTCTTGCATAATTCATCAAAGAAAACTTACCAATAGCTGTTTCATAAGCACAGTGCAGAGGGGACCAGTTATCAGGAAAGTGATAATGTTGATTTCGCCTTTTTCTCATGGGTTGCATGAATGTGACATCACTAGAGTCGTTCGCACTTCAACTACAGTGCACATGTGGTCCTTGATCGAAATAGCTCCTTGATGATGCCAGCCTGGATTTATTTTATTAGGGGGAGGGAGGGCAAGGAAGGAGTAACTTGATATTCCGAAATCTTTGAAAGGCTGATGCTAGTCTGGATGGGTACTTTGGGATGGCAAGTTGCAGTAGAAGTACTAGTTAACCGTCCATTGTTTATGTAGTTCCGAGCTTTCGCAAGTTTTTTTTAGAACCGATTCGACTCGCCACAACACCTATGGAGCACCATATGGTTGTGGACAAAAAAGTGTTTGAGTTTACAGATACAGATAACACAGAGGAAACAAAGGCCAAGAACTTAGACATTTATTGGCCGATCTCAATGATTTTTGGTTAATATGAAAAGGGAGTTCAATAAGAATTTTTTTACTTATTTTGCTGAAAAACATCATCTCCAAGGTGATAATAGAGTTTTTAACATTGCCCTTTGAATGAAAGCTTTCTGTTGTGTAACAGAATGTGTGCTTTACACTTGAGTGGTCAAACACTGAAGTCACCAGCGGTTGTTTATGTCAAAACAATTCGGTAACGAAAGCGTTAAAGACGTACTTGTTCAATTCAGTAACTTCGATGTCCGGCCGCGCCTGCCCAGGCTCGTTATAGACAGCCTTCCCACTCCTGAGCCCCTCGTTCCCCTCTGCGCTGCTTACTGGCTGGGCTCTCGTCCCGAGTGCTGCAGGCTGGTCCTGGCAGTGGCTTTTCCCATTAGGTCTTCCACTAGTTATACTCTTGTCATTGTATTTTCTTAATCATTCTCCAAGGGCTTTGTTACCCTTTGAAAAGGCGCTACCTAAATTTTATTAAGACGGGTTTCAAGACCTGAAACAGTTGGCATGGGAGGGGGAGAGGGGGGTCAAACCACACTTGAAAATTTGAACAAACAGGAAAATTTGAACAAAGGGTTTTATTTATTGAACATGCTGTACACTATCTTACAAAAGTTAAAAGAAATATTTACAGAACAATAATTTTATCTCATCCACTGGATACAAAGCAATGTAGATGTACTTTCCTTCCAACATTAACCACGTTAAGACAATCCAGTCGGTAAGTGATGACGTTTTGGAGGTGGAAGTGCAGTGTAAACGAATGGTACACATACATGTACATGAACATTCGTTGCAAAGTTGTTGTTGGAAATTCTCTCCTTTTGATAATCCTTGCACGATAATCTGACCAGGAGTTTTCCCAAGAAGAAGTCCACCATTCTGTGGTAGCTCAATGCACGAATGCTTAATATAAGTTATCACACAAGCGCGATTACGGAGTGGATTACGGAAAAATATAGCACTTTTACATCCCATATCCCACAAGGTTGCAAGGCCGAGTGGGATACGGGAAGCAGATGCGCTATATTTTTCTGTATGCCACGAGCCAACTTCGTACCTTTTTCACCAGCGGCTTGTGAAGTTTAACAATTTTGAGCGTTATTTCATAACAAGCAGCACGTTCTGCGTGCAAAGTTTATTTGTAAAGTTATTTTACACTGTCTGTATACGGAGCATGACACATGATGCTCACAAAAGGGAAAGTGCGATTATATTTTACTGGGAGTAAGATATGGTTTATTATCACACTCCTGTTGAGCAATCTGACTGGAGGATTAGCGCTTTCTGGAAGAGAAAATATAATGCTGGTCTAGAGCGGTGGACTCAAATTCTGTAATTTACAGAATGTGGGTTCGAATCCTGGCCTGGTCAGTCAAAAGGTTAACTTGAAGGTTAGGGAAGGAGTGCACACTGGGATCCATCGACGTCTGGCTGCTGAATCTAGAATGCCTTCCTGACTGCCTCCAGAGCTTCATGACACAACTTGTCCAGTTTGCCGTCACTCCCTATATGAGGAAAACAAAGGTTTAAGTCAGGTTTATTTAGTCCGAGTTACTAATACTAGACCCTTCAATGCTTTTTAGGATTGCGCACATCGTGGGCCAGTCTATTGGGCAAAATTGCGCACAATCCTGAAATTGCGCACATTTGCGCATGTTTGGAGATTTGTTCCACTGGTATCGTTGCGGTCATCCGTTCAGATTTTAGCCAAAAATTTCTCATTTTTCAGAAAAGCATCTGACACAATTATACCATCATATTGACCGGCAACATCTCCTGCATTTTTCAGGTATCAAATAGATTTTTGTGTAATTAATGTCTGCATTTCTCAAGAATAAATAAATAAGTAAGCACTACCAAATAGTCTTGAGAATTCTTTACTTACATTCTCTCCTGTTTTTTGGAAAGAAAAAGTTGCCGCCCAACCCTGACCACTCTCAGTTTTGACGGAGAAAAGGTTGTTAAAGGCAGGGTTAAAGGAAAGATTTTGAGAACTCACCATAGTCCATTTGCGTGATGTCACATTGGTACACCGTTTCTCCATTGACAATAAGCTCTACAGTGTTCCAGTCATCGATGGGGCTTAACTCTACGGTGTGACCATCTTCTGACAGGAGTGCTATTTTGGGTGATACAAACAAATATTATTAAGGTAAGTTTAAATTAGTTAGACAAGTTGCAATTATCATAACTCCATGGTCAGTTTGTTTACATGGTCTATTATCAGCCTACAATCTAGACCAAGTAAATGGGGAGCTGTACTCCTTTTTTGTTTGTTTGTAGATTTTGACATTTTTGGTAGATTTTGACATTATCGGTCGTACTCGTAAAAAAGGGAGTACAGCGCCCCAGTTACTGGGTCTACCTACAGTCATGATAGAATTATTTATGATCTTTGTCTTCCTCTTTATGATTTTTTGATCTAGTTCTAGGTATTGTTTATGTTAATAACGTATTTAAACATTTTGTTATTGAATGACTAAAGATTATGTAACGTTCACCTTGCAAACCTTCCAGTCGCGATGACCTATGTTCAACGATTCCACACGCACGATATGGACCATACCGTACCGTTACTGTCGCATTTTTAGGCATTCTGAATCTTTCTCTCCTACCTCCGTCTTTTCTTTGTGAATAAAATGAGTAAATGTAGCCACAAACAGCAAGTTACCGAAGAAAACCGTCTTGACTCTTTAATTTACTGTTGTCTGGAAACGGAATGGTTTGTTGTGAAATGTTTACTCTTAAAATTCGTGCAATTCTTCAACAAGAGAGGGCGCTACACAATTTATGCCTAACAGGCAAGCATCACTCGGGAACAAGAAGAAGAAAAAACATGTTCATATAATAAAAAAAAAACATGTTGGCAATTTTAAATTTGTTGTACTCGGTCAAGATTAACTCTATCAAAACAATTCCAAAAAGTCTCTCTCGAGTAATAAGTTCTGTCCGAAATATCTGTCAGCCTGTATAAGAAATTGTATTTTGCTATTCTCTAGAAAGACTAAAATTATTAACTTTCAGATTTTATCAACTTCTTCATCAACTTCTTTATTAACTAAATTTTTCTGGTGACTTCTTACAAATTAACATATCACCTTCTAAAAATAAAACTACAGATAGTTCCAGTCATTCATAAAACAAGTACTGCCCACTGGTGTCAACGATAATGTTAATGATAACTACTTTTCTGAAGAGAACAACTGGGAAAACACGATATAGTTCATAGTTGTTTGTCCACTGGTATGGAAAACTTAGAAGTTAATCAATACTCCCATACGATAATTAACACATCTTACATGCTACTGTTTTATGGGGTAGTGAAAAATTAAAATTGGATCAATTGACTTTTATAACTTCTCAAGGAGTTTTCCCAAAACTCCTGGAAAGGTCCTTGGTTAAGTTTTTCTGATACCTTGAGGATCAATATTGGTCACATGTAAAGGACAATCAATCATCCTTTGAAACTAGTCGATATTAAATTTCCCTTAAAAATTAGAACTGGAGTGGGGTTCGTCAGTTTGTTTTATTTATTTATTTATGTTTTACTTTAGCGCTCATTCCCACCCCCACCCCATCCACGCCCACCCACTTTATGCCCGTGGTTATCAACTCTAGAGGGCAGTACATTCTAATTTTTTTTTTTACTTAATAGTCTGTGCCTTTTATGTGGGCACTGTTGTTAAGTTGTATTAACCGTCGAGAAGTCTAAGGAACTGGTAAATATATTGAACCCAATATATTTGTTTGTTTTCACATTAAAATGGCTGCGTACAGGGGGATTTTGTCGCAATCTATGCGAAGGATTGCTGTTGTAAATTCAAGTAGGCTGTAAGTATAAAAACGAGGATATTTCAGCCTTTTATGTCAATTAACATTTATGCCACTTTCCATGCCAGTTCTTTGTCAAATATTTTCCGTAACGTCAAAGATATGGAAAAGATTACATCACATGATCTTTTGGACCTCTGCTCTGTGTGGTTGGTTTCGACTCATTAATCTATTCGTTAAACGCTTATCTCGATATGCAACTTATGCGATGTATTGTATCAGTTTCCAATCGTTGAAGTTTGGCCTATTTAACACGCTACAAATGCAAATACCTGAAGTGAAAGGGGCGTGTCGGTGGATTCGCTACTTATAATGGCTTTACTTTATACTTGACCAACTGGGCTGTTTATTGTTTATCTAATCTATTTATTAGTAGGCCTAGCCCCATACATTGTGCCAATACGCTGGACTCCCTCCGCTTCTTGGCCCAATAAACCCTGTCCTCTAAAACCAGACATCAACTTTTGAATCGAGACTTACTTTGTTTGGCAAATTTATCCCTCAATAATTGGTCGGTCATTACTTTCAGACATATCAGACTCAGAGACAGAGTCTGGAGAAGATTTGCGCACGTCTGCCTGTGCGATAAGTCCTAGGCGGTTGCTGGAATTTTCTGTCAAATCTTCATGCTGGAAGCCCATATCAATGACAGGAGCCATGATGGTTGCTGTTCAGCGCGCGGGTCGTATTCCTGCACTAGTCTTTATTCAAGCAGTCTTCTTGCGGCGTTTACATTGTCTGTTTGCGTTCCGGCGACGGACGACGGCACGACAAACGAATACACACACATAGCGACACGAAAAAGACTAGTGCAGGAATACGACCCGTGCTTAACAGCAACCATCATGGCTCCTGTCGTTGACATGGGCTTCCAGCACAAAGATTTGACAGAAAATTCCAGCAAACGCCGAGGACTTATCGCACAGGCAGATGTGCACAAATCTTCTCGAGACTCTGTCTCTGAGTCTGATATATCTGAAAGTAATGACCGACCAATTATTGAGGGATAAATTTGCCAAACAAAGTAAGTCTTGATTCGAAAGTTGATGTCTGGTTTTAGAGGACAGGGTTTGTTGGGCCAAGAAGCGGAGGTAGTCCAGCGTAATGGTACAATGTATAGGGCTATAATAGGCCTAGTGGCACATTCTCTTGAGTCTCGTTTATCAATACAAATAATTTGTCTGGGCAGTCTCGCTGTAAAATAAATCTAGTAGATTTTTTAATTCTCACAAAAAAATGATTTTTATTTACCAAGGTCCCAGTCAGTTTCCCTTGAGGTTTATTAGATCTATTTGGTAAAAAAAAAAAAAAAAAAAATTAACAGAACAGTGCTGAAAATATAACATAATAATGTTCTTAAATGTACACCCTTTGTTTTCAGTGCCAATAGACTGCAGTCTTGGGATACCCCAGCAGCGCCCACACGTGGAATTCATGTCTTAGGGGCCAGCAACCTGACTGTCAGAAAGAGACATACAGAGTTCCTTGGAAGATGTCTCCCAGTAATCACGGCGCAGCAAGGTAAGATGGGAGTCTGCTTCCAGATGGATGTTCTAATTTGTCAACATCTAAGAGCAAGGCCGATCAAGGATCAGCAGTTAACAAGTGGTTGGTTCGTGGCGTATGTAGCGCATGCACACTGAAGTTTAAGTGCAAGCTACTCTTTATTTTTGTGCGCCACATTCAAGTGTTAATTAAGAAAACAAAACGAAAGCTTCCTTTATCAGTTGTTTAAATTTTTTAACCAGCGATATTTGTCTCCTTTTTAGCCAGAACTTTGTGTATGTGTTGTCTTTTGTTTACAGGGAGAGGTATGTTCATTCAAACACAAGACACGCCCAATCCCAACAGTCTCAAGTTTATACCTGGTGTCCCCGTCTTAGATCAAGCAGGCACCGTTGACTTCCCCAGTGTCCGGACAGCACACAACTCTCCACTTGCAAGGTAAAGAATAAAAGAGTATCGATCGGTTATGTAGGCTGTTGGTAAGTGATTTACATCACACATGCCTGCATCTTCCTCGCGTGCAAAGTTTTAGGCACCAAAGCTGGCGTACTTTGTTGGGTGTAAGTTTTACCAAAAAATTATATCATCATTCAAAAGTATTTCTTATGTGGCGTGTCGTGGCCGAGCGGTTTAGTGCATCGGACTCAAGTTCTGGTGGCTAACTCATCAGGATATGGGTTCGAATCCCAGTCATGACACTTGTGTCCTTGAGCAAGACACTTAACTGCAATTGCTTCAAATAGGGAAAGAGGCAGTTATGTTTGTCCCGCAATGGATTCATTTACCCCTGCCTGTTCTTAGCTGTGCTGTGAAGAGGCTTGCGTTTATATCTCGCCATGTCTTGTTTCAGCGCATCCCTTCTAAAAGTAGCCCATACCTCAAGTGGCATTTGGGCCTTGTGATGGGTGACTTGCATTAAAAAAGAAGGGAAAACAAATAATAAAAATGACAGAAACTGATAAATCTGCGTCTTTCAAACCAAAACATATGAAAGGCAAGCCCAAAGATTAATTATGTACATGTATAAATCCTCAAAGGAAATTCAACTTCATTCCTTTCCTATGGGCTTCTTTTTTTACGCTTTCCTTTTATCACAAAGGTTGTTGTTTCGCATCGATGGAGTCAAAGGTGTTTTCTTTGGCACAGATTTCATCACAATCACTAAAGTGGACGACGACACGATAGAGTGGGCCATCATGAAGCCAGAGATCTACGCCACCATCATGGATTTCTTCACTAGCGGGCTACCAGTGATGACCGATGAACAGCCCTCTGCAGATACAGGTATTAAGAGATTATGACGTAAAATCTTTATGTTTTGTTAGGGTTGTGTGCCCATTCTTATATGCTTATTTTGATTGCGGCCATCCAAATAAGCAACAGGGATTCAAATAGTATTTGTGCATGAATTTTCCATGAAGCAGATTCGCGCAGACCTTGAAGCGCTTCATTTTGCAAAAGGGCACTTCCATTAGAAACTCTTTAAAGTCTATGGGAAACTTCTGAAGGGGCACCAAGGCCAAGACCAGGGCAATGGAGGCAATGGCCTCTATGTAATTCCTGGCCTGCAATTTTCTGGGGAAAAGTTGAGATACCCCGAGGTTATTTGTGATGTTTGTTTCTTATTTTTTTTTTTGGGGTTTTTTTTTGCAGAGATCCACGATGACGATGATGAAACAGTTGCTATGATCAAAGAGCTCTTGGATACGAGGATCAGGCCAACAGTACAAGAGGATGGGGGAGACATTGTGTACATGGTGAGATCCACAGAGAAGGGTGCAAGGGTCATGGGGAAGGGGTATATAAGCTGCTTGGGGTGGGGGTAAATGATGGGGAGAGGTTACCATAAAACCCCTCTCTTTCCCCTCATTTCACAAAGCTCTACCCTCACCATTGCTTCATGTTTCCACACTACAGATGGAGTTATGCTAATATGCAGGGATCAGGTTGGCACAGTGGTTTCTTTCCCTGCCTGTGGACCCCGGTTCGAATCCCACCTCAGAAGCTGGAGCCTTGCACGTGGATTGCATTTTCAGACCCTGAAACTGAAAAGAACCTGTAGATGTTATTGATGCTTAAATTTATTAAATCTGCTTTCATTTTGTGTTTTGCAGGGATTTGAGGACGGCATCGTGAAGCTCAAGATGCAAGGAGCTTGTACGAGTTGTCCCAGCTCGGTGCTGACGCTGAAGAGCGGAGTGCAGAACATGCTTCAGTTCTACGTCCCAGAAGTCATTGGTGTGGAACAGGTAATTACTTGAGGGCGGGGGAGGAGTTTCGAAAAGAATAGGGCATTCCCATCAGACAGTCAGAAAGTTATTGGGTATATTTGAAGGGGCACCGAGTCAAAGACCGGGGCTGGTTTGAAGAATGAAGCACATTTTTCTAAGTGTCTTGCTTGAGGACCCAAGTGCCTAAGTTTCATGGCCAGGGTTCAAGCCCAGACTCTGACCTCACCAGAGCTCGAGTCTGGCCAGGCATGAGATTTCTCAGGATTTTTTCTGATTTCAGGATGTTCTCGTAACCCCCTTGAGCCCCTCAAATTTTCTTGAAAGAAGTAAAAGCAGTCACCAAAGGGAGAGAGAAATAGTCCACATTGTGTCCAGACCAGTAGCTGTGTATTACTGGTGATGCACAGAGTCTGTAAACCTCTTGAATTGTAACATCTATGAGGTTATAAATCTAGAATAAGGGGGAACCCAAACCAGCAAGCCATGGGAGACTTTTGACGATGCTAGGTGGCAGCAGACTTACCAGGTATATCCAGTGTTCTCAGAAATGTGTGCATGCTACGTAAACAATGACAATTTACCTGGTATGTGTGCTGCCACCTATCGTTTCTTAGTCTCCCATTGTTCAGGAATTTTCACATTCGTCAAATCTCGTCCCTGCTGATGCATTAGAGATTCAGACACTCCCTTGAACACAAAAAGCCTCCCAAAAAGCAGAACAATTTTGTAAGTTTTTTTGTAGGGAATTCTTTGCAGAAATCTGTTTGATTTAATTTCTTTGTAGATCGAGGACGAGGTGGATCATGTGACCAGTGAGGAATTCAACAAATTGGAAGAATCCCTTGGAGAGAAGCCCTCGTGAGAAAGAAACGCGAAAACATGAATGAAAAGTTGTATAAGAGTATATAAAATTATCTAATGGGTGAATCAGGGGGGTACAGTCCTATTATAAATAGTTGTACCCGAGGACTTTACCAGAGTGCCACCCCCACCGTGTAACTTTAAAAGAGCTTTGAATTTGCTTTGTAAAGACTTTGTGTACAAGACGCCATTATGTAAAATTGGACTACCGAGCAAAGGTCACTCAATTATTGCACTGCAGAGAGTGCACAGACCACACACATGCTGTCTAACGCTTCGTTTCACTCACATAAGGACACAAAAAGGTCTTGAATATATTGGCAATTTGTGGTTTGTAAAGACTTGGTGTAAATGATGCCATCCAAGCATACAACCAACTTGCTGATCATCTTCTCAACTTGTAACATTTAGCCATCGAGCAATGCAAAATATAGTATTGTGCAAATGTACGGCAGTTTTGTGCCACGCGTTTAGCAGACTTAACTTGTTTGTAATTTAGTGTGTATATAAAAAAAATATACATAGTTATTTTGACTTGAATTTACACTTGCTCGTTAAACTTGTTGATCCCCTACACCAGCGTCACATTCCGGCTACTGTCAGCCACGCTCGCCATTTTGGTAGTCAAATTGCCAGTCAAAATTCTGGTGAGCGTGTAAACGCCGCAACACGTAAAGTGCGCTCTACACTGTATGACACACTGGGACATTGACACCCAAAATGGCGCAACCAAGTTTACTTGGGGGCTGGTTTCATAGGGTTGCTTAACTGTAAGCAAATTTTCGTGCTTAACTATAGCAGAAAAATTTATGTAAGCGTAAGTGTATTTCACGGGTTAGCAAGAGAATTAGGCGGCCAGCTTGTGAGTTCACCAAAGATTTGCATTGTTACGTCCTTCATTTTCCTACAGTAAGCACCGGAAGGTTAGCATGTCTTATGGTGTGCTTACGATTAGCAGCGCTATGAATTGGAAATTGCACAGTAAGTACACAATCAGCCCTTAAGCAGCTCTATGAAACTGGGCCCATGTGAATTGGGTTTAGTAACGGAACTGTCATAGTTAATTGGCACTTTTAATTTTTTTTCCCCCCCTAATCGATAAATAGTCACAACACATTTGAAGTCCAGCAGATGATTCCACCAAACTCTTCCAAACTTTGGATTTAGGAATCGTCCTAACTTTAAGATGCAGACTGATTTGTATTGTGACATCACACTTTCCTTAGCAATTAAAATTGATTCATACATTTACTCATCTTAAGATTGATCTTAGCACTTTGTGAAATCGACTGCTGGTGTGTCCTCCTTTTGGGAAGGAAATTGTCAAATGTCTATCCTGTTGGTAAGTGATGGCGTTTTGCTTTAGCAAAGCTGCAGCCTTAATATATGTTGCTTTTGCCAATAAACGTTCAATTAATTAAAGAACTTGGTGTGTTTGTACTTTGTATCATGTGTTGGCACAAGATAAACCTTTTTTTTAAGGTTGGGTTGCAACTTGTAACAAGCAGGGCTTACCTCTTCTACCCAATTTCTGTTAAAATGGCAAATTTTTGCATATTAAAAAAAGACAAGGTTTACCCCTTGTGATTTTTGTCGATTTCAGTCAAAATTAGCACATTTTATATTTATGAAGAAATACCAAGCTAACCTCTTGTGAGTTTTGCTGAATAGAGTATTCAGGTTGGCTTAGTGGTTTCTTTCCCTGCCTTTTACCTCTGTGGACCCCGGTTCGAATCACGGACTGGAGCCTTGCATGTGGATTGGGTTTTCAGTCCCTACCTGATCGTGTGGGGTTTCCCCTATTTGGGGTTTTCCTCCCACATCTAAAACTGACAATTCTTCAACATCTTCTCTACACAGGTATCTTCAGGCCTACGGGTCACAGTGCTAGTCACTATTGAGGGTCCCTTGGTTTCATTACCAGAAAGATATAAAATAAAATAATATACAAGGCTTACCCCTTTTTTCAATTTCAGTCAAAATGGCAGAATTTTGCTTAATAAAAAAAAGGCAAGGCTTACGCCTTTTGATTTTTGCAAATTTCATTCAAAATGACCACATTCTGTGTTTATGAAGATATAGAAGGGTTACTCCTTGTGATTTTTTTGCAAATTTCAGCCAAAATTACAAAATTTTATGTTTGTGAAGATATGCGAGGCTTACCCTTGTGATTTTTGCCAATTTCAGTCAAAATTAGCACATTTTGTGTTTAATAGCGGGGTCCAACTAATTGAATGAATTTTAAATTGTGCGGCTTGTTGAGAAATATTATGCAGGCCGAATAGTCATTCATCCCTAGTCTCTTCATTAATACACTATCGATGATCTGATGAGTGATTTACCGCACACATTGACCACGTGTCAACAAAGTTTTGATGTTATCAGATCACCTTTAGGTCAAACGATGTTCGTGAGAAAACTGTGTAACATTTTCATGCATCAAACATGCATTTAAACATTTCTTTTTGTGAAAATCGGGTCATGCAACTTTAATACTTTTTTTTCTGGAGCGTTCGAGCGCCCTCTCGTGTTCAATTCATACAAAGTTTAATCATGGAGGGAACTTTTAAATAATGTTCTTTTTGTATTCGGATAATATTTTCAAAAGTTTGAAGCTAACTTACTGGAAAATTAATTTCCAATTCCATTCTACCCTTCTTCGTTCCCGGGTCACCTTCCCCATATTACTCATCTTTAAATAAAACGTAAGTTTGCTAAATTTCCAGCTTGAGGTATGGAGAAATTAGAAGTTGTTAATTGGTTTGACACGCGCGGATGATTTAGTAGTACTTAATTCTCCCAACCTGTATTTGTTTTTTAGAACCCTCTGATTGGAAAAGACTCGCGTGTTCCATTCTTAAAATGGGGATGTTCATTATTGGCTGGCAAATTTCAAAGTTCTGTCTTTCTCACACAGCTTTCTTAAAAGTTTTTAAAACAATATCAACACTTTTTCGAAATACTTATTTAACTGAAGAGCCAATACTCATGTAAACAATTTGTTTACGTTTTGTTTACATTTACCCTTCCCCTCCACGAGAAAAGTGTTTCCCCTCAAAGCGTGCGTTTCTTGTCCCATTACCCATAGGCCTACACGGGGTTAGCTTTGATATGCAAATTAGTCAGTGGTGCGTTATGCGGGTGGCGCCCACATGATGAACAACATGGCTGACCTCGAAAGACGCCATGTTTTCGCTGCCGTTTTTCTACATTTTTTCGCCAATTTGCTTGACGAAACTACTTCAAATTGACAAAGGTGAGTTGAGTATAACTTATAGCATACCTAGAAGACTTCCTGTAGTGAATATGAGATTTCAAAACAGTCAAAGTGACGTGAAACTTATGGCTTACTGTTCGGTGTGGCGGCGAATTTGAAATGCACGTGGTCAATGCTCTCTGTGTATCCAATGTATCTAGTTCGTACGGTTATCACAGTGTAAAAGAGAGCCATTTAAAAATGCTAAGTATGACAACCAAAAATATTAATTTATGCCGTTCATACAGTTTTTAGACGGAGATTAACTGAGTAAGAGCTTTAGGTTGAGTGTGTGTGTGGGGGGCGGAGTTAACTGCAGAGCTGGGGGGGGGGGCTTTCAGATTAATTACTTCATGACTTGTCATGACATGAAGAGCATTGCTTTGGTGTGGGAAAAATTATCAGCCTGTAGTTGAAGGGGACTTGAAGACTATGAGGATCGACAGGCATCCAGTGTGATTTTTTGTTGTTCTTGGGAGCAGGGGGATGGCGTGGTGGTAGGGGCTGTCAAAATTAATAATCTTTAAAGTTTAAATAAAGGAAAGACAAGGCAAAGGGTTTTGACACTGGGACACTGATACGATATGTTGTCCAATACATGAAATAAGATTTCAGAGTTTCTTTTTTTAAATGGGTAGTGTTCTGCAATATATTGAACCCAAGAGCCTTCATCTATAGAAAATATCACCAGAATTCTGAAGACTGTGCTTCCACTTTCAAGAAAATGTCCTTATTTTAAGGAAGGGTGGCATGGGTGGTGTGTGCAAAAAGCACTCGCCTCTCACCAATGTGTCCCTGGTTCGATTCCCGGCTAAGGCCATATGTGAGTAGAGTTGTGCGTTGGTTCTCTCCTGTGCCACGAGGGTTTTTCTCCAGTCCATCCGCCTTTCCTTCCTCTGTGAAAACCAAATACTTTCGATCTCAGGCTGTGCTCCGTGGTCATGTATGGGTTGATGTGGCTGGCTGCCGAAGGCGCCCTTGAATGCCTGCAGCTCGAACACATGTAGCCTCATCCTTCGCAATTCAGCTTCTCAGCTGCTAGTAAGGGTGATTAGCCTCTCAAAAGGTGTTGGGTTAGGGGCCAGGCGGGGCAGAAAAAAACTGTTTGAGAAATGCTCAAGTTATTTTTAGCGGGGTACAGGAATAAATTCTGGCATTCAGATTTTTAACTAATTCTTTCAAAAACAGTTTTATTCATTAATTTATTAATCTGAATTATTTCAATTGTTTTCCATGCAGGATGAGGGGAGGGAGATGTTCATCAAGAACAACTGATCTGCAAGAAGTGACAGACAACTGGACAGTGGGGCATCCTCAGTTAACCCCCTCAACATGGGAAGTGAAGCACAAAGAACAGTCTTAGTTTTTATGGTAAGCACCGTGTAAGAGCACACCTGTCAGTAGTACATGAGACATGCTTGATTTTTATTTGCTAATTAGTAAAGTAACAGAAACCCAATGTTTGAAGTACGCCCTCTGTCGGAGAGTTAGGTTTAAGCAGTGACATCTGAAAAGAAAAAGTATGAGCATTATAAACAACTAAGTTGCTCAGTCTTTATAGTAGCCCACAGGGCAAGTTGAGAAGTGGTGTTTACTAGCCCATAACAGTTTTTACTAGACAATGTAAGCCGGGCTAGTGCTAAGCGTGATCCCTGGACAGTGAGGAAAGACCCTAGTAAATAGCAACCCATGGGGGTTAGTGTTTTTTAGAGAGGCCTTTTTAAATCTTTTTAAAGATCTTAAGATCTAAACACTTTCATGCGGCATTTGTTCAAAAATTAATTCTCTGACATAGGGCGTGTTTTAAACATTGGATTTCTGTGACTTTTCTAATTAGTAAATTAAAATCAAGATAATTCAACTCTTCACATACACACTGCCCTCTTCAGTTGGAACTAATCCTTTTATTTTCTTGAAATATCTTTTTGGAAAGTGCATTTCTTTCTCCTTTTTACTTGGAAAACAGGCCTTGTGCCTCATTACACCCTCCTTCCAAAATCCAAAAGTTAAGTGGGGTACAAGTGGCAGGGAAGGCTGCCAGTTTTGTTTATCTAATTCTCACCACATGATTGTTTTTGGTCCAAATTGAACAAAATCAGTAACTGTTTACATCAAACTTGTACTAAATTCTATCATTTTATTTCACTCAGGTTTGAACATGTACCTTATGCTGACATCCAAAGACGACATCTAAGGTCTCAATACGTAGACTGCTGGCACCTGCAACTCCGGATGATGTGTCCATCTTACATACTCAAAGGTAAGTTTATCTGAATATGTTTATACAAGCATGTCTGTCAGTACAAAAAATGTAGATACATGTAATTCATTAAAACACATGGTACCTGGGGACCTCCCCCCACTAAAAAGCAATGCCCCCAGTGAAAAAATCCTGGTTACCCTACTTAATGGCAAGTTACTCATAACCACTTAACACATGAACAAAATGAGAATCAATGTTCAACAGGTTTCACTCCAGAAGATAATTTACCCCTTACTCCCTAAGTATCATTAAAACTCAACAACCAAATGAAGAAATCTGATACAAGCCATCAATTTACTTTGGCTTGGGTTTGTTTTATTACCTTTAACTAATCCAAACTGATATTGCGTATGAAAATTATAGTTGATGATACATCTGTATCATCAAGAAGTACAAGAAGTTCACTTTTGATATCGAGGTTTGATCATTCAGGATTTCTAGAAGTTTCAGGGAAAGGACATGATGACCTCCAAATTTAAAACCTGTGACCTTTGACTTCGTTAAACTACCGTTGACCTCAGTTGTAGACTGGGGGCGCTTTTGGATTTTTGTCACTGGTATAATTAAAATTGTAACGACTGACCATTCACATTCATAGCGCCCTCTTCAGTTTTCCTCCTGTTCAGTTGGAACTTGCAAAAAGCAGAAATAAAGTTGTGCAAAAACGAAATTATGCAGGCCCTTTTTACCTCACCCCCTCTTTCCCATCGAAAGCATTAAACTCATGTAGTTAAATGAGGTGTATATCTGGGGTGGAGTGGGGCAGGGCGCAGGGGGTTCCAATTTTGATTTTATAACCATCCCATCATGTCAGTTGGCAATTTAACACGGGAGAATTTCCAACATCAGATGCTATTGGTTCAAATGGAACAATTCAATGTCAGTAAGTTACATCATACTTATACTAAGTTATATCATTTTATTCCACTCCAGGCTTGTTCCTTGTGCTGACATTTGCCAAGATATCATCCCATGCACCAAGAAGACTGCTGGCACCTACAACTCAATGTGTCCATCTTACTGTACTCAAAGGTAATTAGTTGACCTCAATATTTCACTTGCAAATGTTAATAGTACCCCCCCCCCCCCTTAACTTCATAAATATTCAAACTCAACAGCCAAATTATTAAGCACTCTCAACTTATACCAGCTTCAATTTACTTTGATTCTTGTTGGTTAAAAACTTTGTTTCATTGCCCATAACTAATCCAAACAGACATTGTAGAAGAAGTAAATTGTTGACAATACATCTACAAAACTATACAATAAGTGAAGAAATGCGGGGGAAAACGATACGTGTTTAAAGAAAAATGTGAGCACCAACTTATTGGACAATTGCACTTGTTATTTTTATCCTAAGGCATCCATTTACTTCGCATCATGAAAATAAATATTAATAGAAACAAACCTGCTGCATGTTTGTACACTGAATTAATATAGTGATAGTATAACTGGGTTCTTCTATAACGCACATCCTAGTAACTAAATCAAGGCGCTTTTCAAAATTATCCCAAGACATTAGGCATACTTAGACCATTCCTCAGACTTTGTCAACTCCCTGGGGAGCATACAACCCCAAGCTGCTTATATTAACACTAAGGGGTTAACCCATCATAATACCGTCCCCCGAGTTAAGAGAAGCAAATTATGGTTAAGCGTCTTGCTCAAGGACTCAAGTGTCATGACCAGGATTCCAACCCACACTCCGATATAGGCCGTTATAACTCAAGTCCGATAAAGTGCATTGTAAACGTTGCCAAAACTGCAGTTGGAGTTAAAATTTCATTTCTGCCAAGCTTAGTACTCAAGTTCATGTGAAATGTTTTATCTCTGCTTTAAAAGAACTACCAGATTACTTTCCTTCCAGCCTCATTTTGGTTTAATACGTTTGTTTATGTTTAATAACAGAAAAATGGTTGTCCCATGATAAACAAAAACCCCAGTGAGCCACATAAAGACAAGGGGTTGCCGTCACTGTAATTATCAGTCATCGGAGTTGCTGATATCAACCAAGTTTTGATTAATGAGTTAATAATTTTTGTTTATTATCATTACAGGTTGTGGACAAACTTTTGTAGAGTGCTGACAAACCCTACTGATGCAGTGCCAACTTACTCTTAACTGCTCTGGTTTTACAAGACAACGAAGAATGTGCCGCAGCCTCAGAACTACCAATGTGTGACTCAAACAAGACGATGATTGTAAACATGAATAAAACTGAAGCCCCCTGGACAAGATGAAGCAACCTGCTGCAATCTGGAAACCACCACCATTTGAACTGAAAAAAACTTTTGTAAGAACTTATTTTTGTTAAAGAACTTATCTTTTCTGTGAAGATGATGACCGAAGGACAGGAAACACACTCTTTTAAAAGACGATAACAAGTTCGTTTTGACGAGCAAGTCTTTATCGCGTTTGAATGCAACTTAATTTTCAACTGGAAGGAAGATGACGACGTTAAAAACTTGTCTTAGCTAAAAACTTAACTGTAAAGTGAGTCTCCAGCATTATTTTAACAAGTGCGTTTTGACGAGCAAATCTTTATCATGTTTGAATGTAACTTAAATTTTAACTGGAAGGACGACGACGTTAAAAACTTGTCTTAGCTAAAAACTTAACTGTAAAGTGAGTCTCCAGCATTATTTTAGCAAGTTCGTTTTGACGAGCAAATCTTTATCATGTTTGAATGCAACTTAAATTTTAACTGGAAGGAAAACGACGTTAACAACTTGTTTTAGCTAAAAACTTAACTTTGAAGTGTGTCTCAAGCATTATTTTAACAAGTTCGTTTTGACGAGCAAATCTTTGCCTAGAGAAGACTTGAATGTTTTCATAAAAATCTTGTTTAAGTTTGTGTTTACTAAATAATTTGAACAGTTTTATTTGTAAAATAAAGGCTGATGCTATTTTAGGGGCAAATCAACTTAACCAAAGGGATACATTGAAGTTGAAAATAAAGTGATAAGTTATGAAAATTCCCCTTTGGTTGATTTGCCCTAACCCTGACTGATGTCTCATTATTTCAGTTGTCTTCTATACTATAATAGCCGCCATGTTTAGCCACAATGCAACTTCAATTGGGTGTGTATTTTTAGATCAAAGTTTCAATGCGCAAAATTACTTGCAGCCTAAAAGCGACTTATACACACCCAATTGCATTGTGGGCAAACATGGCGGCCTGGGGGTCCATCTTATCGCGGTGGAACCCACCCCCACCCTGTAGAAACTGACCCCACCCTTGGGGGCGGTTTCTACAGGGTGGGGGTGGGTTCCACCGCGATAAGATGGACTCTCAATTTTTGAAATGGGTGGGGGGGGGGTAGGTTTCGCCTAAATAAGACACAAAATACAGAGAGAGGTACATTTCTCATTTTTTTATTAAAAAAAATTAAACTAAAAAAAAATTGCAGAGTTGTGCAAACACCTGCGCCTGTCGGTGGACCCCCTCGGCTACCTGGAACTTGTGGTGACCTACAGTACAGTGGCCCAAGTGCAATGGTCGATATGTTCTCTGTTCAGTGAAGTTCAATTAGATGTACCACTAGTGGTCTACTTCAATGTTGTAATGTCTTACAAAATCTAACGAGCAAGACGCAAATTTGCGCAATGTTAAAGACGCAGTCTCGAGCAGAAGGTAGTTGTTGCTTGCTTAAATGAGTGATGCCCTCAAGAGTGCTTAGGAGTTCACCTAATGTTGTTTCGCAACCAAGCTGCACTGGTGGTGCCAAGAGATAACGACACTTGTTCCAATGGGATCCTAACCCAATAGATGATGAAGACGTCTATCCAGATGATCGTATGCTGGTCGGAGAAACATGTTTTGCAATGGCCATAATTTCCCCCTTGCTTTTCACGGGGCTGCAATTTGGATGTACAGTGAAGTCGAGTAACGAAACGACTACAAAAGAACTTAATTTTGACCGACTTTGATTAAATACAAAGTCGCAAGTGTGTAAAACAAATCGTCAAAAACCATTGAGGATAAATGTCCGATAAAAGGATAGAGATCACATGAATTTGGTTTTAGTTCGACGAATAGTGTGACCTCTTAACTTGATTGCCAATAAATAACAAAGATGACATTAAATTGGGTTAAAGATCTAACATTCTAAACCTGCAACTGCCCTTGACCATAAGTCGTAAACGTTTCAAATTGGTTAACGTTTATCAAGACCGACCAAGAAGGAACTTTCTTACTAACTATTGAGACCTTTGCAACTGTTAAATAAAGTACAATAAAAAAGACCATAACCTGTTGCGCAAACTGATACAAACATAACTGATTCAAAAAGGTAATGGAAAAAAGACTGAACACTTTATTTGCAGTAACTTTAAAGACGGAAGTTCCAGATGAGGCATTTTCCTCTAAAATTGCGACAAAGTTCCTGAATTTGACTCTCCTTCAAATTATTAGCTAATAAAATGAAGGACTGAATGGTTAAATTTCTGTTAAAGATTGGTCCAAAGCATATGAATGAAACTAACTTAATTTTTCAAATGTCACACCCCTTTTTGGGTAAATTGAGTAGGACTTGTTTTTCTTGAAGTGCAAAAAAAATCAACAAAACGAACAGTTGCTTGCAAAGTCCTCAAGACAATTATTTCGGATGTTGCTTAATTTCCTGTAAAACTAGAGCGAGGTCGATCCTTTAGGGCCTAATAGATTGACCTCTGACCATGCCAAAAAAATCAACAATATGAACAGTTGCTTGCAAAAACCTCAAGACGATTATTTCGGATGTTGCTTAATTTCCTGTAAAACTAGAGAGAGGTCGATCCTTTAGGCCTAATGGATTGACCTCTGACCATGCCCAAAAAATCAACAATATGAACAGTTGCTTGCAAAAACCTCAAGACGATTATTTCGGATGTTGCTCAATTTCCTGTAAAACTAGAGCGAGGTCGATCCTTTAGGGCCTAACGGACTGACCTCTGACCATGCAAGTGATGACTGAAACTATAACTTAAGTTTTTTACATATCACACCCCTGTTTTGGGTAAAAAGAGCAGGACTTATTTTCCTCAAGTGTTAAAAAATCCAACAAAACTAGCAGTTGATTGTAATAACCTTAAACATTTCCTTGAAACTTGAGACTGGTTTATCCTTTGGGGCCTAATTGAATGGTCTCTGACAAGGCAAGTAATAATTTTAATTTATGCAGACCAGTTTATGACCTTTGACCAAAGAACGGAGATTTTGGACTTGTACAGATCAATACACTTTTACATCATTGGATCCAGAAAAAACATGCCACTTAATGCTGAACATTATAAAGGTGCCGTTATCCGCCACAGATGGGCGCTCATATTCGCATCGTTTTTTATGACGTGTATGTGGAGCTATGAATACGACACCTGTTTCATGTAGCAACTTGTAAAGTTTTACAAAGTGCTTGTACTTCCATGTAGTGCACTTTTAACAACTAATTTTGTAACCTTTTTTGCAAGAAAATTCATTTATCTCTTTTGGCTATTAATTTTAATCGTCAACTGTGGCATCAACATATTTTGTAATAAGTTGTCATTTTTGTTCTCATTGGCGTTTTAGGTAAGAATACTAATTTGTTTTTCAAAGGAAACTTTCAGATAAGACTTTAAATGAAAAACGTTACTTTTCCAATTGTGGAAAACAATTTTTTGGTAAAATCTTGTGGATATAACAGAAACAGTTTAGCTCTTTTATAGGACTAAACTGCTGCAGTTTGGTCCTACTTGGTTCCATTTTCGATACCATGCCCTTGGATATGATTAAAATGGCAATGAATTATTTCAGTCAAGAACCTTTGTAAAAAAAAGTGATCTCCTGCAACGGTTTGCCCTAGACCATGACCAGGCCCTAACCTTGACATAGACTCGACCTTTGACTTCTACTAAATACCAACCATCTATAAACTATACTACAAGTAATCTAATGTCATCTTTGGTATCAAAAGGCAATCAAAAGAGTGTTGTTCTTACACAGAAATTGTGGATGCTAGTGGCATGACCAAGCAAAACATGTTTCTCCGGCCCTCATACCATCAACTGGATAGAAGTCCTCATCATCTACTGGGTCCAGATTCCATTGGCTCAAACGAAGACATCTCAAGGCACCTCTTGATGGTCTCAAACGAACCCCAGTACAAACCTGTTTACTAGAGAACAAAAGAATGACGTGACCAACAAAAGGCTAAATGATAAGGGGCCCTCATCCCGACGTCTTGAGAGATCGATCAACACGTTTTAGGGACCAACGACTCGCTTCCAGCTCATATCCTAGTGTTTACATGTGTGCTTCCAAAAATGCTCGCTCTAGCTCGTTAGATTTTGTAAGGCATTACACCATTGAAGAGAACACTAGTGGTGCATCTAATCGAACTTCACTGAACAGAGAACATACCTTCCATTGCACCCGGGCCGAGCAGGATCACCACTTGTTCCAGGCAGCCGAGGGGGTCCACCGACAGGCACAGGTGTTTGCACAACTCTGCAGGTGAGTTTTTGGAGGTTTTTTTAAATACATGTATGAAAGAAACTCATCAAAATGAGCTGCTCATACACAATGAAGCCATGTGTTAAATTTGGAAAATTTCATGAGGGGAAAAAACCCCAAATGTAGCCAAAAAAAAGAAGAAAAAAAGATGGAAAAAGTTTAACGGATTTTGCCTTTAAGCTCTGAACGATACTCCTAATATCATGCAGAGCAAAAGATACTAAAAAGTTAGAAAAGATCAGTGCATTTTTTCAAAATTTTGCTTTGAAAGAAATTTTAAACCCACTGTAAAGTTTTGCAAATTTCTGAAACAAAAATGATGACTTCACTCGCAAGCAAAATCATGATTTTATGAGTATCTATAAATTTGGTAATGGCTTCATTTATGGTAGGAGCAACTCATGTTTAAATTAAGGTAATCACAACGTAATCTCACAAAGATATATGATTCAGAATTAGATATTAGTCTGAAGAAAAAAAAGAAAAAAAAGAAAAAAAAACAGAAAAAAAGGAAAAAGAAAACGTATCAAACAGTTCAAATTTGTTTTACAGTTATTGGTCCAAAAATGCATTTTGGGGGTAAAGTTCTTGAACAATTTTAATCAGAGTGCTCTGACTAGTTAAATTATTTCCCAGGAAGACAATCATGTGCAATGATGATCTGCTTGGAAAAGATTTTTCAAGAGTTTTCAGTATTTCTGTGCACAAATTTATGTCTTCAGACTTTATTTAATTCTGAATCATTTAACTTTGGCCATAAACAAAGGGATGGATCTTTTTTAATCAACACGCAGGAAAGAATGGGCGATTCACCCAAGAGGAAGGGTCATTCACCACACAGGGGACATGCATATGGGTCATTTACCACACAGGGAGAAGTATGGGTCATTCACCACACAGGGAAAATATGGGTCATTTACCACACAGGGAAGTTTGGGTCATTCACCACACAAGGAAAATATGGGTCATTTACCACACAGGGAAGTTTGGGTCATTCACCACACAAGGAAAATATGGGTCATTTACCACACAGGGAAGTATGGGTCATTCACCACACAAGGCAAGTAAATGGGTCATTCACCACACAAGGAGAAGTATGCGTCATTCACCACACAAGGGGAAAGTATGGGTCATTCACCACACAAGAGAAGTACTGGTGAGTTCCCACACAAGGGAAGTATGGGTCATTCACCACACAGGGGGAGGTATGGGTCATTCACCACACAAGGGGAAGTATGCGTCATTCACCACACAAGGGGAAAGTATGGGTCATTTACCACACAAGGGGAAAGTATTGGTCATTCACCACACAAGAGAAGTACTGGTGAGTTCCCACACAAGGGAAGTATGGGTCATTCACCACACAGGGGGAGGTATGGGTCATTCACCACACAAGGGGAAGTATGCGTCATTCACCACACAAGGGGAAAGTATGGGTAATTCACCGCACAGGGGGAAGTATCTAATTTTGATAAATCCAACCTAAGATCCATCCCATATCTAAATATTTAAACAAACAACCGGTGACACTACAGCTGGGCTCCCACGCTGATGATCTCCCATCTCCAATGGTGGTCGACAGCTCCCTGATTGAAGATCCGACACTCTCTGTCTGGATTTGTTGATCCGACACTCCCTGTCTGGATACTTCTGTAGAAGATGAAACCAAAACAAAAGCAAAACGATTAAACATTTCTGCAAAGAGAAGTTCACTGAAGCTAGACATGCACATGCCTGTAATTATACAGGGCCATGACCTCCTGTTGCCCCTGGTCATTGCCTTGGTGCCCTAAAAATGTTTCAATACAAATTTAGAATTTCCCCATAGAGGTGCCCTTCATCAAGAAGAAAATGCCTTGGTGCCCTTGCCCTTTCAAGAACAAAGCATACATTCCCTGCCTCTGTTGCCCCAGGTCATGGAATTGTACAGGGCCATGACTTCATAGAATCAAACTGGTCATGTTTCAGGGAAAATAACAAGAATAAATTTGTTTTGTCAGGGATTTTTGTGCCCTTTCATATTGCACTTAACCAGTTGCCGCCGGTATTCTTCCATTTTTTCCCCATTCAGCCTGACAGGATTATTTTCATTGCCAGCATAATTTTTCTTTGAGAGTAATGCTGGCACAAAGAAACCTTGACTTGACAAAGCCAATAGAGCAAAGATTCTCTCTATTGCACCGTGAGTTTTGTTTTCACTTCTGAGAAAGTGTCAAATTCATGCACCATGAATTGCAAAACCCTTGGCCGTGACCTACCGCCAATGATTGGTACTAAACCCGGAACCAAGGCTGGATCCCTGGTTCACTCTGACTTATCTCCATTGAGCCAAAATGCAATGAATGAACAATGGTGGAAGCCTTTCAATGTCTCATAATCCTCTTTTGGAACAAGAGGACAAAGGTCTGGAATCAGGGATTACAAAAAACCACCGCACAATAGCCACAAATCGGCTAAATATTCAAGTCCATTTTTCTTTTCGTGTGGGTAAAAATAAGCATTAGATGGCATGTGCGTGCTCTGTGTAAGCTCAGCAGTGGAATGTCCGGAAGGATTTTGTTCCTGTAGTCTGATTTTACACAATGGAAAAATATTTTCCTGGATACACATCAGCCGGCACCAACTGGTTAAATTGCTTTGGCTTTACTAAAAAATAGGAAAATCTGTAGTCTAGTGTTTATCTTACCTTGATTGTATTATAGATGCAAGGTCCTAGTCCATCATGTAGAGTTGCCATCTAGTCGTCTGTAAGGTGACATCAGAGAGCTTGGGTAGAGGATGAGTCTGGGTTTGCTTCTCTCTGAAGGGTGATTCAACGAGACCAAGCAGTGGATGCTGAGGCCAGGGTCATCAACTCAGGGGTTCTCAAGCAGAGGATGACCAAGCTCCCTGAGTTCATCAGGGTGCCACCAAGGAACATCTCAGGAGTTTGTGTCTGTCACTCATCTGTCACAAAGAAAACAATGAGAAAATTAATTACTTGTATGCACATGCATGGAGTTTATTTTTACACCAAAGCCTTCAATTTTTTGTTCTTTTTGTTTGGTTTTGCCTGGAGTTTTACCAAAGGCTACACAAAAAACATTCAATAATTGAACTGATCTGGTGTGAAGTGTCTTACACATCCGTTTTGTCAGACTCAATGTGCTACACAACAGGTCTTTTTAATAAATAAACTTGCAGAAACACAGTCCATAAAACATAACCTTCAAGGGAATGGTTGTACGTAATGAAAAGTCCTGAAAATTGAGAACAATTTCCGTCATAGTTTTCTGATTATCAGAAGTTCTTTCCTTTCCAATCCAGCGCTGTTGATGTCTGTTGTTTGTTATAAAACGGTTTAGACCTGGGATTAGTCAGGATTCTTCCTGACTTCCGGAGTTTGTGAAAGTTCACCCTTTGCCCAAAGCATTATCCGTGCCTAGGGTTGTATAGTTAAGCCAAGATATGGGACAATCTGTTTCCCATAATGATTTGAAACTTTGCACGGTGAGAATACAATCTAGTGAGATTTCAGAGACATCATGGAGACACCATGAGTTTTGGTGGTCATGATGGTTCTGAAAAGAACTGGTAGTTTGACAACTTGATGTCTTTCTCCGCAAACCTCACTAGATATCTGTTTTTATCTTCGATTTCTTTTATTTATCAAAAGTTCTTTCCTTTCCGACCCGGCGCTGTTCATGTCTGTTGTTCATAATAAAAGGGTTCAAGTCTGGGACTAGCCAGGATTTTTCCTGACTTCCGGAATTTGTGAAAGTTCACCCTTTGCCTTAGCCTTGTCCTCAAGGTAAACTCCAGGCCTGTTCACACTGTTAGCTTACATTTGTCAAGGGCGTTACATTTTGGAGGATTTCTAGATTCTCCAAATCATCACAACTAGAAACTTAGACGTTTTGACACCAATGGCTAACTCTTTCCTCAATTGATTGTAAGTTAACGCTAGTGCAAAGGGTGAACTTTTACAAAATCCTGAAATCAGGAAAAATCCTGACTACTTCCAGGCCTGAACCTTTCAGTACAAACAACATACATCGACATTGCTTGGTTGGAAAGAACATTCTTGTCATTTCTTTAACCTTTTGATAAATAAAGACAACCATGAAAATAATAACAATAATAATTATTTAGGAGGCTAATCATCCTAACTGGCAGCTCAGAAGCTGAATTGCGAAGGACGCGGCTACATGTGTTTGAACTGCAGGCATTCAAGGGTGCCTTTGGTAGCCACACACATCAACCCATGTATGACCACGGAGCACAGCCTGAGATAGAAAGGGTTCTGTTTTTCTGGAGGGAGGAAAAACGAATGGCCTGGAGAAAAACCCTCTTGGCACAGGAGAGAACCAACGCACAACTGTATTCACATGGCCCTAGCCAGGACTCGAACCTAGGACACATTGGTGAGAGGTGAGCGATTTACGCACATGCCACCCAAAAGACATCTAGTGAGGTTTGCTGAGACACCATGTACATGAAATCTCTCTCTATGAGTTGCGGTGGTTCTGGAAAGGACCGGTGGTTTGACAACTCGACATTTCGATCAGCGTGCTCTGTTCATCTTCAGGAGAAAGTTGACAAACCAACGGTTCTTTTCACAGCCATCACAACTCATACAGAGAGTTTCATGTACATGGTGTCTCAGCAAACCTCACTAGATTGTTTTCTCAATGTGCTAAGTTTCAAATCATTATCGGAAACAGATTTTTCCATAACTTGGCTAAACAGTAACCCTGGGCTTGAATATTTAAAAGGCTACTGGCAGAGACTATCAACATACCTTAATTGTATCTCGGGTCCTTCGTTGTTCTTGGTGTTCTGCTCAAGGTCTGTAGGATGACATCAATGGTTCTGAACCACAGGGTGAGATGATCTTTGAGTTTACTTTGGGTGTCATGAAGGTGTTTCTTTGCGCAGTTATGTAGTGCAAAGATGACTTTAAGGTTGGCATCATCAACTACATGTTCATGCAGATGTCTCATGCTGAGCATGACCAAGGATGGAGGGTGAACATCTTACAATCTTGTGCTTGTCGCTGATGACTTTATCTGTTGTAAAGGGAAAAGTAGAGAAAATTAAATACATTGATTATATGTAAGACAGCGTACCTTTGATGCAATAACTGTCCATCAAAAATGGACAAGGAACATTTAAAAATCTGTTTAACAACATAAAAGTCAATAAAATGACACAAGAAATTGAAATTGTCTCACACAACAATTCTGATCACAGACAGATTTTCAATATAAAAAACCCTGAAGATATGCGGCTCTTCCCAAACTCCTTCCCAAATGAAAACCCAAATTATGATGGAAACCGATATGATTTTCCTGTCACTTGGCTCAACTACAACCCAGCAGATATTAACCAGTTGGCACCGGCTGACTGACGTGTACCCACAACACTATTTTTTGAGCCAGCAAATAGGCGGCGTTAACTTACACGCCATTCTGTAAAATCGGAAAACCGCAGCACAGGTTAATTGCCCAAATATTCCACTGCTGAGCGTATCCACAGCCTCCACATACCGTGTAACGCTTTGTTTCATCCACACATACAGGATGCATGGCGCTCAATACTACGCCAATTCTTTGCTATTTTGCAGGCTTAATTGTGTAATCTCCGATTCCAGACCTTTATTCTTTTGTTCCAGGAAGAGGATTACGAGACATCCATAGGCTTCCATCATTGTCCATTCATTGTATTTTAGCTCAATTGAGGTAAGACAGAGGATCAAGCCTTGGTTCCGGATTGAGTACCAGTCATAGGCTGCGGCACACCGTCGAGGTTTTGAAGTTCAGGGTGCCCATAAATTTGACATTTTCTCGCTTGAGAAAACAAAAATCACAGTTCAATAAAGAGAATCTTAGTTCTCTTGGCTTTGTCATGTCAAGGTTTCTTTGTGCCAGCGGTACTCTCAAAGAAATATGATTCCGGCAATTACGAGAAAATAAGAGCACAGGGATGAGATTCTTCGAAAATGAAAAGGTCTGAAATTTATCGTAGGTCTGAAATTTATCGTGAGCGGGCACAAAACCACATTGGCTGAAGTGCCCGACAATTTAGCAGATACACTTGTACACGTACACGTGTACAATGTACATTTAAGTGCACATGCATACAATGTACATGTTCAATGTTCTACTTGTATACATGTGTTACACTATACAGTGTACAGCTTGTACATACTGTGTGTACATATAAATATTAGGCTGTGGTAACAATGTTGGAGTCTTACCAGTCTAGTATGATATTAAATATTAAATTGTGTTTTGTCCTTCCCCGCTGCTTCATTGCTCTAGAGTGGGTTTTCTTTGCCTTTTTCGCTGCTACCATCATAACCATCTTGGCTGATCGTTTGCTGATATAGTGATAGCGAGAAAACAACAACTCAGCGTACACACGTTGTGCACACAGACATAGCATTCGATCCAGGATCCAGCGCACGACATCCAGTCCATACGGAGTCGTGGTTCACTGACGATCATTGGTCCAAAGCTGCCGAAGTCTTCACAACAAACCAATGGAAAGTGCCGATACAGATCGCTCTATTATTGTCTGGTTCCTAGTGTCCAAATAGTCTTAACATACACTTTTAGTCGGTAACACGGCTCACGTAGCGCAATTATAATAATGCGTGGTGTTGAAACCTGTGTATTTGTGTGGACGCGCATTATGTGTATGTGCCAGCAGTATGTGCCAATCGGTCAGTGTAAATGCGCATTGCGGCTTAATGGCGCATTCCTGGGAATTCCCAGCGGGAACGCTGGATGGGCCGAGCGATCGTGTGACAACAACACGCATGCACTGATGATGACGTGATCGAACGCAGCCGAGATACCGCACGGGACGGCCGGCCCGTGCCCGTGGTGTAAAAATCAAAACCAAAGACACGGACATGACAAAAGTAAGCAGAAAAATAAAAATACAACTGTTTCAAATAATATTCTTTTTTATTCAACTTTTTATCAACACATTAAATTTGAAATCAATTAAAATGGAACTCATATTTCTTAAAATAAACGGGAAAAAGACGGAAAGTCGGAAGGTCGGAAGTGGAAAAAAAGGTCGGATTTTCAAAATTAAAAGGTCGGATTTCCGACAAAGGTCGGAAGAATCTCATCCCTGAGAGCATCAGGCTTGACGGGAAAAAAATGGAAGAATCCCTGCAGCAAGTAGATAAGGCTCTTTCTGAAACCACGGCTTAGTCTCGTCAGTAATTTTGAAAACATATTTTGATATAGGAGGACACTTCAGCCAGAGCACAAACCCTAAGCCATGGTTTTAAGAATGGACTTAACCACTTCACACCGGGTTTCTCAAAATGTTTCTCTGTCACCTAACAGGATTCATTTCTCGGAATGGCAAGAATCATTTTCCTTTGAGAATACCGCTGGTACAAAAAGACACCCATACTAAACAAAGCCAAGAGAACAAAGATTCTCATTGAAGCACTGGGATTTTTTGTCTCTGTTTTGAAAAACTATCAGATATATTCAGCATGAATTGCAAAACCTTGGCCATGAGACACGGTCGATAAATGGTCCCATGGCTGGAACCAAGGCTGGAATCTCGGTTCACTCGGACTTAGCTCCATTGAGCTGAAATACAATGATAAACAATGACAGAAGCTTCTCCATGTCTCGTATATTCTCTTCTTATAACAAAAGGACAGAGTCTGGAATCAGGGATTACACAATAACCCTCGCATAAGAAGAGAACTTCAGCATTATTTCCAGTACCATCTGTCCTCTTTGTATGGGTGAAACAAAGCAATGCACGGTCGTGCATGCACTGTACATGTTCCAGAATGAAATGTCCAGGCAGCCTTCGTTCCGGTCGTCTGAATTCGCAGAAAGATACACAAATTTCTGGCAGTGAAAATATTGCAGTGTATACGGGTCATTCTATAAATCTGGGGTCCAAAGTGTGACATTTTCCTGTCCCTGTTACACCTGACGTGTGCAATTTAATCTGAAAATATCTTTAAATTTGACTTCAAACTGTTTTGATTTGTTCAGCATGTACTTTGCGTTAACATAATCACTCTTGGAGGTAGAAGGCACCAAAGAGTGTGCTGTAAATGTATGAAATCTTGTGTCAGATGTAACAGGGACAACAATAACAAACAGACCCCAAATTTATAGAATGAGCCATACAAGTTATCTGGCATTAACTGGTAAAAAAGGCAAATGTCTGTCTATCACATACCTTGGTTGCATCATGGGTCCAACTTCGTTGTTCATGGTGTTCTGCTCATCAGGTCTACAGTGACATCAAAAGTTCCGTACCACTGAGTGAGATGATTTTGAGTTTGCTGGCCCGGGGTCTCATGAAGGTGTTGCTCAAATTGACACACTCATGGGTCATGCAGTGTAAAGCTACAGCAACGTTGACATTGAAGTTGGTGTGTCAAGCAGAGGGTAACCGACCAAGGAGTTTATTATAGAGGGTGAAGGGTGAACATCTTAGGCCTTTGTTGTCACTGAGGCTTTTATCTGTTGTAAAGGGAAAGGCAGAGAAAATTAAATACATGTAGGACAACATGTGTCTTTGATGCAATAACAAACTGTCTGCCTGATGGGGAACTATTTACCGGTTGTGCTTGCCTCAGATTTGTGCAATTGGTTTAGAGTGGGTCGTTTCAGCGGCAACAACACATGAGTATCAACAACAACCAACATGACTTCACTAATGAAAGAAATTGCATAATGCAATTTGTTAACGTATTGCACCAATTGTTGGGAGATCTTTTCATGTGACATTGATATTCTTAAGAAAAGTCGTGAATGTATTTTTATCCCAGTAAAGTAGTTAACCTAATCCATGCTCTGTCGTTTGTTCATGAGCGTATGGGACCACGTTTCACTTAGTCTTTTCTTGATGCATTCTGCATATCTGATTTGTATTTTCTAGCTATAACTATCTCAAAGTTATACATATTATTCAACTTTTAAAATGTACTTTATGTATGTTTCCCCCAGTCTTTCAGTGATACACAACATTTTGACTCCAACAGAGTCTTTCTCAAAGGCTAAAAGGCCTTTAACTTTTGAGAAAGACTCTGCTAGGGTTGAAAAGTGAAGCCAGTAACAATTCTTTTTGCATTTATACAACAGGTCCTTTTGGTTGGTAAGCAGTTTGCAAAAGCTAATTCTACTTTTTACAAAATATTTTGGATATTTGTTTTGCTGTACAAAAAGTAAGTAAATGGAGAGAACAATCTTAACACCCTAAAATGCTGCCAGCTCAAAATGATTATGTTTGTACTCCTCACATACCTTGGTTTGTATTCCTTGCCATCATGTCATGAGAACAATTGGGAGCAAATGACTTCATCTTGTGGGTGTTACTGGGTGGCACCAAAGAGGCCTCCTCTGGAGGAGGATCAAGTTCAAACAAGTATATCTAGGGTCGTCACAGTGGGTTGTAAATAACTCCAACTATTTTTGAGCAGCAAGTGATCCTCCCCTAGGAAAATGAAGGTGAATTCCTTCTTCATGGATCAGTGGGTGACTGAGTTTTGAGTCTGTCCTTGGGTTATGTCGAGGTGGTACCATGGTCTCATCGGATGCTAAGATGACACTGAGGAGGACCTCACTGAATCTTGTTTCATCAAACCTTCCTGGGGGGATGTGTTTTACATTTTCTTGGTGTTAATAAATGGGTGACATCAAGTACATGATCTTCACAAGTGAGCTACTGATGAGTTCTTTACAGGCAGGCCTAGTGGATGTTGATGGAGTTGTATCATGGGGTACTGCGGGAGAACGGCGTCTGTTAGCTTCAACCTGATAACAATACAAAATATGACAAGTTTTAGAACCTTGCCCAAAGTACAGAACATGGGTGCTTTGATTAGTTCATCGTAAACCTTTGGCAAATCTTGAAAGTCATGGCTGAAATTTCAATTAAAAATACTGTAAAATAGATTAACAGCAGGACAAGTTCTTATATGAACTTGATAGTCTCTCAATTTCTAAATCTATTCTGCGGCAGAAGATAAATAGCAGGACAAAGTTTTATACAAACACAAATCTACACAGCAAAGTAGATATTATGACGTGGTGTTACTACAAACTAAATAATTTAATAAATGTTTATCACAACTAGGTAGACCCTGTCTTGCATTGATTTAATCATGCCCGCCATTTAAGATTAGGGCCCAATTTCATAGCACTGCTTAATGGTAAACAAAATTTTCTGTTTACTATAGAGGAAAAATTTGCTTAAGCATAAGCGTATGTCACCCCGAAATTTTCATGTTCGCTAATCCTAGCAGGGGAAAGCTTCGCGTGCAACGAAAAAGTACTGTCTGCTTAAGCAAAAATAATTCTGATAAAAGAAGTAGTACAATTTTCTGATGGAATTGGATCCTGTCAGTAAGTGCCCCCTTCGGTCCATATTAATTAATATAAAGAGATAAAGCCAAAATGAAACTTGGCATTACACTGTTGGATTGATATTTGGTTGGGACTTGTGTGGTAAATAAAGAAAAAAGTTTTCACAATGTGTTTGTACACATCCCTGCATGTACATTGTCACACAAAATAACTAGCTGCCGATAATGATGTGATTGGACTGTTTTATAACCGTTGCTGTGCACGTTTTTAAGACTACTATAAAGTTAACAAATAACAACTCAGACATCACTGGGTTGTATTCCGAATGGACTATGGTTTGGATCACAAAGGACGTTTTTTTCCGGCATATTTCTATTTAGAGATCAAGGTGAGTCGTAACAAAAATGTGTCAGTCATGTCAGTTCCTTTTCTACAGTATTGCAAAGTTAACGACATTCTTTTTCGAGCTCAAGTTTGATTTGCTTTGGCAAAATGTACATGTACACACCGTATGAAATATGACAATCGTTAAATTCAGGTCTTTACTATAATTCAGGGCAATTTTCCTGCCATGACTTTCGAGGAAACTCTCCTCTTTTAACAGGATAATTATGTTGATCATCGTGACATCACTGTGACTCTCCTCTGGTTTATAGCAGCCACTTTGATACGACGTGACTTTCCCTAAGCGCAAAAATGACTGTCTAAGGCCTCCTTTTGGTTACTTATTGCAGAAAGCAAAAAATAAAGGGTTGCTTACGGAGGCTATGAAATAGAAAATCTGCGTAACACGCCCGTTAAAGCACAAAATCGGTCGTTAAGCAGCTCTATAAGCTTGGGCCTTGGTTATTGATAAGCACCGCTGGGAAACGAGCAGACTATGGGCAGACAATATGGCAACATTTTTTGTCCTGCTCCATCAGAAACCATTTATGATTTAATTTAATTTAATTGATTTTATTGTTATGCATATGTTTTCTTAATTTTTTTATCCCAAAGTATTTAATTGTCTCATTAATTTTACAGTAACATAGTTCGAATGTTTTAATTCGGCCTCTGGTTGCCAGTGCATTTTTTTTATTGTGAATAAACATTTCAATTAAAACAAAAAACATAAAAAATGGTTCTTGACATTATAAACATAATATGTAGGCTAAATTATGAGAAATCACACCAAAATAACAAGAAATACTGCAGCATACCTTGAATAAAGTGTTTTTGTTTGACTTTGGCTCCAAACATGTCAAAACTCAAGCCGGGGTGACCATGGCTGACGTGGTGAAGAAAGGGTGAACATCTTAGAATCTTGTGTGGACTGACGCTGTGGTTTTATCTGTTGTAAAGGGAAAGATAGAACAAATTAAGTACATGTAGGACAGCAGAATCAAAATAATAACAACTGTCTTATATAACGCATTCACAATTAATGTCTCAATGCACTTTACATAAGTGCCCTGGTCAGTGGGCCAACAACATTGCTGTAATCTTTCTCAGCTCCCTGGGGAGTATACAGCCCCGAGCTGCCATAGCAATTAATCCAAAGGCTTTTTCAAACACAATATCAACCGATCTATTCTCGCAGGTGCTGATTTCTACCCCCGGGTGAAGAGAAGCAATTATAGTAGAGCATCTTGCTCAAGGAGACAAGTTTCATGACCGGGATTCGAACCCACGACCCCCAGGCTGGTGTACTAGACCGCTCTGCCATGACACGCTACATGTCTCTTGATTTAAGAACTGTCTGATGGGGAACCTCTGGCCGGTTGCCCTAACCTCAGATTTATGCAAAAATTTAGAGGGGGCTGTTATTGAATACAGGAGTACAAGTGTTTGGCTTGCTGAACAACAACCAACATGGCACAAACATGTCTAAATTACCCTTTTGGTACTGTCAGAATTGTTTGCTTTTTTATGCCCCTTGGAAAAACAAATTATTCGCAGCAACATGTACATGTATTGACCCCTTGCGCGCACATCACACGCGCCGACTGTGCCACGCTCACCATTTTGGTGGTCAATAGGTTTACGTGTAAACACCGCGTTGCCTAAAATGCGCACTTCACTGAATAACACAGTAACATTGCCCACCAAAATGGCACAACCAAGATTATTGTGATGATGACGTCAGGTGAATTGGGTCAATACCACTGATACAAGTACCATGAAATATTGGATGTTTTGCATTTTACAAAAGTTCTTAAAAATCAGAAGTTTTTTTTATGTGTTTACAAGATTATTAAACACATTTACATTCATATTTACAGCATTTAAATATTCATCAATATTTCTTTAAATTAGCTCCCAGTTTAAGGATAATTGGAAAGCTTTCACAACATAATTGTAGTCCATCAAAATGATACGGCAAATTGAAGTTGACTAATTCTAGTCACATGTTCTGATAATAGAAGAAAAGTTTCACTGGTTAACTAAATCTGTCACTTCCCAAAAGCCTTGTCTCCTATCCTAAATTAATACTTAATTAAAGTTTATGGAAACTTCTGAAGTGGTATCAAAGCCAAGACCAGCATAGTCAACAAGGGCCAAGGCCTCTGTGTAATATCAGCTCACTTCCAAAAATTCCTTTCTGTCTCATCTCTTTAATTTATTCATTCATACCTGAAAATACCTGCTGTTTTTAATATAACTCTACAAAATTGTTTTGTGTAATAATGTGCATTTTTAGGTAAGTTCCACATAGAAGGAATGTTTAAAAATGTCACGGAAGTAATTTTATTAAGAGCGACCCAAAAAGGTAACAAAATTACAATGTACCCCTGTAACAAGATTGAGGATTTGTAAAGAAGCAAGCTTGCTGGTTACAGGGTTAACCGACTGACCGTCCGGTTACACGATTACATTTTTACAGTTTGGATTTAACCGTAAAAAACTGCACTTGAAAGTGCCGCAAAACGCAGACCACATTGCAATCACGATGTACACAATGCACAAGACACATTGTGCAACATACAAGAATAGACCGATTGCGCGAAAATGTTTACATGCGGTCACGTGACCCCCTATCGGGTATGACGTCATACAGCTGGTGAAAAAAATATGTGTAAAGAGATAGGCCGTGACACAGAGTGAGTTCGAAAACAGTCGATTATACTTTCGTTAAGCGATGAATTAATTAATCAGCCCCTTTATTTAAAGTAGTATGGTGTGGCATTAATTTAAAACACATCTGTTTCATAATTTAACAGAATTCTTCTGAAAAGAGGTTCTTTAAGCCATGCACTACCGGTGTCGGACGACTATTATGTAGCCACCCGTCTGTTAATTTTGTTTGTAATGTTGGCCTAAATCACTGTAAAAAAAGGATAAACAACGTTGGAAAATTGAGTATTAATACCTAGCCTTGCAGAATTTCAAATAGGCAAAGGAATCACACAGTTTTGGAAAGCAATTTCTTTGGAGGATTTCAGCTTCAAAACTTTGAAATTTTTGTGTTGAAAAGTGTATGGTGATCGCGGTCATCTGGCCTAACGTTCTGTCGCACGTTGTACACATCGTGCACATTTATGCGGTACTTTTACAATTTTCAAGACTTGCTGGAACTGTCCTTACTGGCTTTATTCAGCCACTTGAAGGTCTTTGGTACAAACTCTGGAATATGTTTCACAGATTTCGAGCAAGAAGAGCCTCGATCGAGTAAACTAAATGCAACAATCATCGTGTACCGTACCGCACTTTCCAGGATGTCATGTGTGTTTACATTTTATTCCCAGTGGTCACGTGACGCGAGTCACGCAATCGGTTTACCCTGGACTCTCTGTGAATGTTGGCCCTACGACAATAAAACATTGCTTTAATGAATTTGGTTTAATTTTATGGATAATTTGTAAGTTGAAAACAAGTTGAAAACCTACAAGTTATTCAAACCTCCTCGTTAGCCATATTTTCAATTAAACTGATACACATGCACACTGACAGAACGATACGACACGTCTTTTGCTGGTCACTGTCCAGCAGCAGACTCTTCTTAAAGTTGCATGACTCGATTTTTCCAGAATTCTGTATACTTTTTCCTCAGAACTTTTTCTTCGAACGAATTTGGACAGATGATGCTGAACTTTCAAAGCAAAAAACATACAGAAACTTTTGCTATGGATGCAATTATGTCCAGTGTTTATCTTTTTTTAATGCACCATGGGCATCTCACACAAATGATGTTTCTGCAACTAGACAAACGCCAGTGTGACGCAAGTTTAAGCTTGCACCTAAAGTATACATGAGTGTAAAAGTGTCCTGAGTAATGGCAGAAAACCATTATTACAGGGCATGTGAACTTGACCTGATAAAGACTAAAACAGCGGCAGGTGATAATGTCCAAGAGGTTTGAATTTAACACAAGAGTTTGAACTTGCAGATTCTTCTCCATAAAATTACACTGAAATAACCAAGTGGAGCATCGTTTTAGTGTCCATGCACTCACCAGAATTATGAAATGAGTAAGTGAGCATATTTGGCAATATGTATATTAAGCCAAACCCCCCCCAAAAAAGTTTTCTTTTAAACACAGATACGAATTGGCTGCTGGGCTGAGAATCAGAGTACTGAATTTTCCTGTGTATATGATGTGTCTTATCTGAATTTCAAGGTGATTAAAAGTTATTGGGACTTATCTAAAAGTGCGCCTTATCTGGTGTAGCTTGAGATCAAAGTGACAACCACTGACTGAAAATTACAATTATACTGTAAAATAATCCTTTCGATCATCCAGGGTAATCCTACGTGTTATCATTTTACATTGTATATTACTAGTAGTTTTGAGTTAACAAGCTAAAAAGATGAAAGTTTCCAAGGAACCTGCAAGGAACTGTGCGTCGCGATCATGCTACTGTCCAAGGCCCTTAACAGCGACGACCTTTTGTTTACATAGTTTTAGCGCACACACCAGTGACAATTAACAATTCGGGGAATTTCCATTTTTATTTTCCATTTTAAAATCGTTTGTATGTTATCACGTATTGGACAGTTAGATTTTGCCAATAGAAGGTATTATACCTCATTAATTAGATTGTGTTGTTATAAAAGCACCCGCTAGGGTTTGTTGATTGTCTGTATTGTAGCATGCAAAATTGTGAGATAACGAAGACTAGTACATGTATAACAGCCTGTTTATTGGACAATGTAACAAAGTGAAGGGCATCAGCGGACACGCAATCTGTGTAGTTAATACAACTTTTTACATGTATAGATGTAAGGAAACAGTCATTGACGGATATCCAGATCCTGAATGCAATGTGTCAATTGGATCTAACGACTGCATGACGAGCACTGGTTTTGGGCCTCAAAAACATCGATTTGAAGGACAGAAAATAACCGTGAGTACAATTAAATATCGGTTGTTTCATCTCTGATATCTTGAGAAACCAGTAGGCAATTTTCCAGCAATTTTGTTGAGTCTTTGTCGTAATTTGGGCATTTGTTTGGAACAGGGCTTCACAGCGGATACCCCATGCTTCCCTGGGCCACTAGTATACCTATTTACTGGGGTGCTGTATACTCCTTTTTTTTTGAGATTTTGTCTTTATCTGTCGTACTAGCGCCCCAGTAAGATATATGTGTATCTGCTGTGATGAAGTGGATTTAATACGAATGTGTGATACCCTTTTCCAAAAAATTGCCCAAATTACGACAAACACTCAACAAAATTACTGGAAAATCACCTACTGGCTTCTCAAGATATCAAAGATGAAATAAAAGGCATTCAGTTGTGCTCACGATCATTTTCTGTCCTCCAAATCAATGCTTTTTTTAGACTGACTGAAAATGCAGCCGTTAGAATCAGCGTTTTACCAATTTTTAATAGTCACGTGACATGCATTATTGTCAACGACTGTTTTCTTACATTTAAAGAGTCGTATTAACACTACGAGGATTGCTTGTTAGATGATACCCTGACTTGCATATTGTTTTGCACAGTCAACGCAGGATATCAGCTGTGTAGTGTCAATGAACGTCCAACTCCAAGACAAAATTTCAAAAAAAGGAGTACAGCGCCCAGATACTGGGTCAAACTTTTGGCCATGAGTGAAAAAGTGTTTGCAAGCAGTTTGGATCTTATCAATGCATTGTCATTCATTCAATAAATTAATTAAATGCAACTAAAAGATATTAAAATTTTCCTTTCAGAAGTCTGCACCAAACACTACGTACATAGTCATGATTGATAGTTAATGTTAACATTAAAAAATACTTCAAGTACATAATGTAATACTAATAAAAAACATTTATTACTCGGTAGTGTACATGATGTGTACATAAACATCTTAAATTAAGACTCAGCATGACCTTTGTCCTCCTGACCTTGACTGACCTCGACACAAAAATGACACAAAACTTATAAGGAAAATTGTAAATTGAAAAAAAAAATGTAAATCAGGAAATGGAACTGTGGGAGATATTCGTTGCTGAAAACGAGTGGCTCAACAAAATTTAAGAAATCCGTCGGAAACGTGATACAGAAAAAAATGTGGCTTTTCATGACGCGCTGTGCAAGCGAAATTTCTAAGTTGTGACTGGGAACACAAGCCCTCAAACAAAAACCATTATTTTAAAATTTATCATTTGCAAAAAACCAAAATAAACTTACCTAAATGTTCTTCACTTCTTGTGGAATAAGCCAACTTGTCCATGTTAATCAAACAATCCAATTTTGGGACGTTTTTCTGTCGTCGAAGGCTTGACAAATTTCACCACGTGCGTTGGAGTCTAGGCGCCATTGCTGATAGTTAAAAATCATTGGAGAATTTCACACTCTGATTGGTCAAAACACGATCACGTGGGGGCGGATTAAAACGTGACCAGATACGGCTACGGCTGTTTGCGGCCATTGGCTGCAGCGGCAGTGTTGAAGAATACGACTTTTTGGGGGATCTAAGCCGTAGCCCTGCCGAAGTCTTGGATGGCCTATGGTGGCCGGTAAATATATTTTAAAAAACTCATTAATTTTGAAGCGAGTAATTAATTAGACCATAGACTCAGTCGCAGTAATTACTTTATCAGAATAAAAATGCTCACTAACAATTACTGTGAATTGTTCAGTCATAAATGTTGTTGAAGTCTTTACTTTGACACAAACAACAGTTTCACAAGTACTTTATTATCTACGGTGTCTACGAAATGTAGCACACAGATTGGAAGGGCTAGAAAAGTATTTATCTGCAGTTATGAAGAACCGTACTGGCTCTGAATTATCTGCTACTTGGAACCTTTTCAGCATAAAATATAATAAATCTAACAGACTGGCTGTCATGTGGATTTCACCTTTTGAGGGAGGGCGCATCGGTTTTTCCCACCGCAATTTGCTGTCTTAACTCGGACGCATTTGACAAGTTTTCGAAACTTTTTTAAATTCACGGAAAGAACAGTTACAAATTCTAAGCATTTTAACCATTTCTTTCATCAGCAAATCATTCTACTTGTTAAGTCATCTACGTGTTAAAAATCACACACACTCCACAGTGGTTAAAGGTACTTTCAAAAAAATGGTTTAAAATCTGCACTGTGAGAAAAAAAATGTAATAATAAAACTAAAATAGTGGTTGAAAACTGTTTTATCGGTTAAAAAAAAACTCTTGTGGTTAAAAAACTCAGTGTAGTTAAAAGTGCTGGATGGGTTATACAGAATAAAAAGGCAATTTCTTGGTAAAAAAGTTAACATTTAATTTAAATAGCAGTGGTGTAGCCATCAGTGCCCCAGACCCTAATTTATTTTTTTTAAAAATCAAGATAAGTGTAGTTCATTAAAATCATGGCCCCTGCACCTCCCCCTCCCAGTTGAAAAAATCCTGGCTACGCCCACTGCCACACAGTGGTGAACATCATCTGTTTCATTTCATGTCACTAGTTTGTTGCTTCACTGGTGGGGTTTATACCGAATGTTTTTCGGCCTGTGGGAATTCCACTTATCAGTCAAATCAAGTTAAGACAAGTCAGTCAGACAAGAACACAAAGAATGACATCAACAATAAGACAAAACTTTAAACTTACCATTTTAAACTTGGTCTTTATTTGTTTCCATTGTAACATACTGACCTGAGAATACTATATGACCCTTAACCTTTTGAATGACCTATGACCTTTTCTTTTGATCAACTAGTGAACACCCTTTGAATGGTTTTTCATGATTAAGTTACCATACCAGTAACCAGTGTGGATACAATAATGTAAAACTGATTTATTTATGATCAAAAATCAACAATGTTAAATCTATCATTTGAATATGTTCTATAGTGTTATTGGTTATAGCTTGGGTCCTTGCTATCATTTTGTATATCCCCAATCTACAAACAACATCATTAAGGGGACCATACTCGACAAACTGTGCTTTTTAAGGACGCCCTCCACTTCCAAGCGTTGCTGTCATTCATATTCTTTTTTTTCTGTCCATGGTATTTTGTGTATATTCTTGTCCATACTTTCTGTATATAATTGTTCACATTCTTGTTTAGGATTGGAAACAAAGCTAAGATAAAAGTTAAGAGTGATTTGGGACAGGTTTTCTGGTTTGTAACACAGAGGAAAAATCCCACAAACTTTTTTGTAATATCGGTAATCAGAATTCCAAACTTAATGAACAATACAGCATTGGCCTTTTTTGCGATGTGATGGACACTATAGGAGTGCACTGTTTGGTCTGGGTGTATACAGACAAATTTACCCACTCCAAATAGTGCCCTAGTAACATGTCCACCATTCCTCAAATTTGGCTTATTAATGCATATATAACTCATAATATCAATTATAGGGTTCAGTTATCCAAATTAATGTTCTCCAGGCAGAATATCAGGCCGACACTTCATTGTTGTAAGGATAAGGCAGTTTTTTCCTTAGTGTACTGGAACATTTCAAGGGGCATCAAGGCAATGAGTGGGGGCATCAAGGCAATGACTGGGGGGCATCAAGGCAATGAGTGGGGGCATCAAGGCAATGACTAGGGGCATCAAGGCAATGACTGGGGGCATCAAGGCAATGACTGGGGGCATCAAGGCAATGACTGGGGGGCATCAAGGCAATGACTGGGGGGCATCAAGGCAATGACTGGGGGGCATCAAGGCAATGACTGGGGGCATCAAGGCAATGACTGGGGGGCATCAAGGCAATGACTGGGGGCATCAAGGCAATGACTGGGGGGCATCAAGGCAATGACTGGGGGGCATCAAGGCAATGACTGGGGGCATCAAGGCAATGACTGGGGGGCATCAAGGCAATGACTGGGGGGCATCAAGGCAATGACTGGGGGGCATCAAGGCAATGACTGGGGGGCATCAAGGCAATGACTGGGGGGCATCAAGGCAATGACTGGGGGGCATCATGGCAATGACTAGGGGCCTTTTGGGCAAGTGCTTCCTATGCCTTCATGAAGTATCAGGCAAGCTACTTCGTTCCTGTGAGGGCAAGGCAGTTCTTCTCTTAGTAAAGGACACCTCAATGAGGGTAATGTTAACTTTTACTGGAATATTTCATGGGGCACCAAGACAATGACCAAGGGCTTGGGGACAATAGACCGATCCATTAAGCCCCGCCCACACTGTGCACACACGTCATAGGCACTAAAATAATGTGTTTGTCAGACTTTTGGTTGCACAATCACGTCTGTGATTGGTCAATACAGCAAGGGCGGGGCTTAATGGATTATCTGTTGCCTCCGTGTAGCATCAGACTTGGAAGATAATCTGATTGATTTAATTGCATCAGGTTTACATAATAGTATTTTGGTTGAACTCTGACAGGGAAATGAGTACTGGGGAGTATACAGCCTGTGCTGCCAAGTATGTAGCGCATCAAGCTAATCAATCACAAGAACCATCTCTGCCCTCACTGGTACCCATTTACTCCTGGGTGAAGAGAAGCAATTATAGTTATGTGTCTCGCATAAAGACTCAAACGTCATGACCTGGATTCGAACACACACCTTGATGACTTATCCACCAGAACTTGACCCCAGATCCATGATCTTTGGCTTATCTAGGTGACAAGTTCACATTTAATGGTTTGCCAACAATATTCTAATTTCAAAATAGTCTTTGAAAAATAAGGGATGCGTCTTCAGGAATTTCCAAAAGTACTCTCAAACAAATTTAACCAAATCAATAAATTTTTTTTAATGCAAAAAATTGTTAATGGCTTCACTATTCGAGTCCTTTGAAAAAGACTCTGCTAGGGTCGAAACAGGAGGCCATTAACAACTTTTTGCATTTATACAACAGGTCCTTGTGGTTGGTAAGCAGTTTGCAACAGCTCATTTTCGTTTTTTTCAATAAAGCAAGTCATGTGATTAACTTCTGTAGGAAACAAAAGTAACAAAATTGTCCCAAGTCTGGTCACCAACTGTACTAAGATATCAACTGAAATAAAACGTTGTCAGGTGAAACTTTTATTACAACCCCTTTAGTTTTCAACAGAATTTTCATGATTTAGTTTATTTTTTTGTTGACAAAATAGCCACAAAATATTTTAAAATATCTGTTCTTCTACACGTACATTCAATTTGAGTAAACAAATAAAGTCTGTTTTCAGACTGTGTTACCACCAAAGATTGAAGAGCGTTGAAGGCGCAAGATGGGAAACTCAGGCTGAAATGTGAAATCCCATCATTTCAGCAAGTAACTTCAGCAAGTAGATCAGTGCAGACAATGATCATTGCTATCAATGGGAACCAAAACATTCACTTGGCAAAATGGCGCCGATGCGAATTTCATGTTCCAACAACAGATAGAGCTCCAGTTCCCCATCTTGCACCTTCAGCGCTCTATAATCTTTGGTAACCACTCTAAGATTAATGCCAATGATGGATTGAGCCGTTAGAAGTCTGCAGTGTTTTTTTTGTTATTTTGGAGCTGCTGTCGTTCCTGGGAGGTGGAACTCTGGGCTGTCAAAGATGAGTGATCGTTTGGGTGGTGAGCTCTCCTTCTCTGCTGTAAGGCATCAAGGTTAAGGGAAATGCAACGATATTTGGTTTTAAGTAGATGGTACATAAACACTAATGATTTATTGGACTATCATAAATAAAAATGCCATCGAACCAACCTGTGAAAATTTCATCAATTTCTTCAGGTTTTAGTGTCAGCAAAAACGAAGTTTTGTTCTTTTTTTTTCAGGGATTTTGTGCACCTTCACATCAATCTTATTGCCACAATCTAGAAAAGTATTGTGGTGAGTTTGGAGGTCCTCAGATGCTATTTCCTCAGTTTGACAGTATTTCAGACGAAAATATTTCTCTGGAGGATGTGAACTTTATAATCAGTCAGCTTTCAGATTAACGCTAATCATTTGTATATAATTTTATTTCAAGCCATATTGTTTCCACCTTTAACACTGGGAAACATCTTTCCCTTGCTTGCCCCAACGCCCCCCCTGTCAGCCTCTGGACACCGCGAAATTTGCTGGAATAAGACAATTTTAACTGAAATTGCCCCCTCTACGAATATCTGTGCCCCCTCCCCTTTGCCCCCCTTCAAGATGCTGGCTGCGACACTGATCTGGGTTTCAATCTCACTTCAGACCAGAGCCATAATATTACAAATAAATTGAAAGTAATTTTAGAAGAATCAAAGGATATTTATGTAGTAGTTTGAAGATTCCAGTTCCAATATTCATCGGTATTCCCATTATGATGCACTCACTCACACCTACATCAGGGGAAAAACAAAGAGATAAAATAAAATCAATTTAATGAAACAGGTGCTCATTTCCTCCAAGGTGGAGTCAAATCGCACCCTGTGACAAGGTCAGGAAAGTCCATGAGGGTTTGTGGAACACAAGGTGGCAGCAAACATATCAGTTAATTTTTCCATTATTCACATAATTCTAAGCATGCGCACACTTCTCTGAGAATTTACCTGGTATGTCTGGTGCCACCTAGTGTCCTCTATGTTCTCCAATTCATGAACAAATAAAACGCAGTTGATTTACAAATAAGGTCGTGTTCCACCTGGTGGCTGCGGCTGTTGCTAAGGATGTTGCCAAGGGCATCCTGTGCTTCAATGCATGTTCACATGGTGACCAAGCCACAGCTGCAACTGGGTACTTGAAATCAGCCTATGACAGTTTGTTACTTACCACAGATGGAGTCTTTCTGTCCGTGGTACGCCGCATCAAACAAATGGTCAGCAGTCTTCTCAAACTACTCCATCAAAAGACAACAATATTACAAAATAAGCGTCAGAGGAAACCAAGAAAATGTTTTCAAATGAGAATCAATCCATAAAATCAACTTCAGTTTCTCAAAGAAGAAAGATCTTTAAAAGAATTTTTTTAAAGGACATCGGCGTGGAATTCCATTTAGGATCCTTTTATATGTTTTCAACTGAGAGTCTTTCAGGTATAAAGAAGTATGTTACTGAAACAACTGAAGATAAATAGCAGGACTTCTGAGTTCTCGTAAGAACGATCTACACAGTAAAATAGAAAAACAGCAGGACAAGTTCTTATCTGAACTTGGTAGTCTCCCAATTTCCCAATCCACTCTGTGGCAGTAGATAAACAGCAGGACAAGCTTTTTAAGAACATTTCTACACAGCAAAGTAGATATTATCACATGGTGTTACCAAAGATTATAGAGCGCCGTAGGCGCAAGATAGGGAACTGGGCCTTTATCTACTGCTGGAAAGTGAAATACGCATGGGCGCCATTTCGGCAAGTGAATGCCTGTGTTTCCCATTGATAGCAATTGTCATTGTCTACACTGGTCCCCACGTATCAGTGTTGTATTAATAGAGTCCCTTGCCGAAATGGCAGCCAGTGAGATTTCACATTTCAGCCAGAGTTCCCATCTTGTGCCTACGGCGCTCTATAATCTATGGTATTACCGCAAACCGAATACTATCGATACTCCACCATGCAATGCCGCAAATATCACTGTGGTGGTCAAATAACACCGTGGTGGTTTAGAAAAGAACCAGCGCCGATTAATGGCCTCACAATTAAACCCAGGCAGAGTCATCATCATTTGTCCTTTGAGAAAGACTCTGCTAGGGTCAAAACATGAGGCCAGCACAACCTTTTTGCATTTATACCACAGATCGTCTCAGTTGGTGAGAAGTTAGCAACACCTAATTCTTTTCTCAAGAACCAGTTTTCCCTCCAGGCAAAATTTGAAGTCCTACTCATTCTGAAGACAAACCCGAGCAGCTCGTTCGTGGGCGTTTACACCACCGCAGTTATGGCCGCTGCATGCGCTCATTGACGCACACACACTGTGAATCCTCCATGCTGATTGGTACACGCGCACTGATGCGCTGTTGTCGTGTCACGTGCGCATATTGTGACCATAGCTGCGGTGGTGTAAAACACTATAAACAAGAGTTGCTAGGATTAGTGTATATGAACCAAACACCATTATTTCTATATTCGTTCCCAGACTATAATCTTTATTTCCCAGACTTTATTACAAATGGTGTCTTACCGAGGCGAGCATCAGAACACTCTCCTTCATCTTGGCCAGACCAAACCGAGTTATTCCAAGAACTTCACCCTGAATGTACGGCAAAATAAAACAGGTGCATAGAAAGTGATTAAAACCCTGAATACCAAGGCTGTTAAAGACCCTTCCCATATCCTTAAAAATACTCCGCTCTATGTCAACTCAACACCCTAAGTTTGAGCTTTGATGAGATTGGTGTGCCTGATCCGCTGATAAGCAATTGTTATTTGGGCCTTGCAGAACAATATCCTACAAAGTCAGACATCTTACTGAGTTGGATTTTGGAGGATTTGGGACTGATAGAGTTCAAGTATGATTGGAAGAATAAAGGAGACATCTGGTATGCAGTGTGTCCTGGAGATACAGGAACTACTGTTAACTCTCACTAGCGTTTCTGTAAGAATTATTGGAATGCATCTTCATAACTTTCAGCATCTCTCATGAAAGCCCATGCTCGTAATCTCTGAACAAAATATTAGCCCCAAATTTATAACTTCACATTGAAGGTTCGGGGGATGCAGTGTCTGAAGTGAATGTGTTCAGAATTGTGGGCAGTAACCCCAACTCCCTTGAGTGATTTACTAGGATCCTTCCTCAGTCTATATAAAATCCATCACCATTTGGGAAATCAACACCTAAACTGTTGGACTCTGACTATGGTGGTTTCCCTGATCCCTTGAATGATTTACTAGGATCCTTCCTCAGTCTATATAAAATCCATCACCATTTGGTAAATCAACACCTAAACTGTCAGATTCTTACTATGGTGGTTTGCCTGATCCCTTGAGTGATTTCCTAGGATCCTTCCTCAGTCTATATAAAATCCATCACCATTTGGGAAATCAACACCTAAACTGTTGGACTCTGACTATGGTGGTTAGCCTGATCCCACGAGTGATTTCCTAGGATCCTTCCTCACTCTAACAAAATCCAACACCATTTGGTAAATCAACACGCAAACTGTTGGACTCTGATTATGGTGCTATGCCTGATCCCATGTAAAGCATAATCAGTTTACTAGTGCAGTCCTCAGTCCAACACCATTCAGTAACTCAACACCCAAACTGTTAGACTCTGATTATGGTGGTATGCCTGATCCCATGTAAAGCATAATCAGTTTACAAGTGCAGTCCTCAGTCCAACAGAGTCAAGCAAAGCATGCAGCTGGAGTTTGAAAGGTCAGGGGTGGTTAAGGTAAACCATGATGGAGAAAAACTGCTACATATCAAGTGCAGAAAATAATTCAGAAGACAATATTTTGGATACCTAGTGCTCAACCTAATATAAGTAAATGTAGAAATGCCCCCAAATTGAGATTTGGTTTGGGTATCCATACCTTGTAAGTCATAAGATCAGCGAGTAACATCACATGACGATGATCAATACTCATTCCGTGACTCACCATCGTATACTCAATCTGCTCAATGATTGTACGCCTGTCAGACAAAGACAAAGATTATCAACTCTTACTCAATACATTAACAACAGATTTCAAAGAGTTGTCACACACAAAGAGTGTTCACACATAAACATCGCACACGTCTAGCTAGCTGATCCACATGAAAAGATTGCGGTTCATTTACAAGTAAATGTCGATCCGCGGTTTCTCAAACTCAATGATGCCGAACTAGAGAAGTTATGAGGTGTAGTAAAACAAATATAACGTGGTTCATTTCGGGTGGACAGTCGATATTAGTTTTTGAACAACCAACACTACAGTCATTATGTCAAGGTATATAAGATGTTAGTTAAATAATTAAGTGCATAATATTATACCTTATGAGCACAACAAAATGGAAAAGGAGCCAGCATGTAGGAAAACAGTGAAGCAACCGAGAAATGCTTTTATACTTTTCCCTATTAGACAAATACGGAGACAATACACAAATACGTACAGCAATGATTACAAACACTCACAACTCAAAGGCTGACAGATGAGATCAGGCATGCCAGGATTATAACAGGATCATAGTTCCCCACGGTATTGGAAGTTGACAAACTAGTTCCATTGGCTTCTCCTCAGGAACTAGTTTGTCAACTTTCAATACCCCGGGGCGCTAATATCGACTGTCCACCCGAAATAAACCATTTTTTATATTTGTAGAGTTCCAGTCTTCTCGTCCACAACAGCATGAAACACTGAACCTGGTCTAGTTTCCCAGTCCTACCAGTGAGCCAGAACACTCTATTAATATCCAGATCTTATTCTTGATAAAACAAAGAAAAGCAAAATGAAACTGTTGTCAGTTTTGGAAACTCACCGTGCTGCTTCAATACCCAATGTCTTCTCCATTTCATACGTGTTGTTGGACGTTGTGCAAGTTCCCTTCACACCTAAAACACAATTTAACAAATCAGTTTTAAGAAGAGTGCATTTGGACAAATCATCTAGTTTTCAAGATGAACATAACTCCCACATAGAGGGACTGAACCTGGGGCGTGAAAACGAGTGTTTGAGTGCCTCACCTCTTGTTGCTACCACTGCTTGTAGATTGTCACCCTCTACCAGCAACTTGTAGAGAGTTCTTTTGCCCTTTTCATCTACGTGTATTACAGCACGAGAAACACTTGCTATACCCTGGGTAAATAAATAGAAACATGGATATTTGTAACAAGATGAGAATCGTAATGTGAAGCATTGAAGACCGTTGCTGACGATAGGTAAATCGTTCTGGAAAATGACGAGAAAGGTTTTGGGTTTTTGTAATAGACTGTTCAAGTCTTGCGTGATTTTAGCATTTTGGGGGAATACTGGGTTCCTACAGACATTACCTTAACATGCGAAGGAAACAAAATCACACAATCTAACATGAAAACTATTGGGCGGACACTAATTTACACTTCCCAACTTTCCCTTTGATAAATGAGATCCATATATCTTACCTGAATGACGACATCCGTTAGATTGTTCTTGAGGAACTGTAACGCATAGTACATTGAACTCTTACTTGTCTCCTGCGGGGTTACTGTTAGCATACTGGATGATAGCACTTGCACGTTCTGAAATAAACACCGAGATCAAAAGGTAACGGAACGATCTACGCTGGGTCCACACTAGGCTTATAACCTTGTTACCCTGGTCTTGGCCTCGGTGCCCCGTCAAATCATTCCCAATGAGAGGTTTCATGTGATGTGACCCGAGACCTTTTTCTAATGCTGCGTGCACAAACAGATGCTGGAAATCATTCAGCATACAACGCGTCAGCTATTGAGTTTGTAACTGGTTGGACACAACGTGGCTGCGAAATGCGGGGTCACGCAACCTCTCTATAGACTTTAAGATTTGCCAATGGTAGTCCCCTCCGCTGACTGGAAATGGCATTCCTTTTACTCCCTCAGAGGTGCAATTCAAGGCCTGAACTCGTGACATCATACAAGAGTACACAGTCATAAGTTAACAGGCACAAAGTGTGCACTTGTTCAAAGATGAACATGGAAAACTTATTTTATGGAAGATTTATTTTCCCCGAGGACCCTACTAGAATATCCCTTTAAAGTCTTACCTGTGGCTTGACCTTGAGTCTGGAGGCACAGATGGACATGCTGACCGAGTCAATATTTACTTCAAGCTGTCGACAAAGAAACAAGAATCATTCCAATAAGGTAAGTACCCATGCCTGCAAAATGAAGTTTCCAGACTCCCATCTAAGTGGTGAGAGGTTCAATTCCTGACCCAGCCTGACCCAGCCCAGCAAAGTAAAGTTGGATGCTTACCTTTAGTAGATTAATTCGATCGATGTCCAACTTGATGAGAATAAAACAATCGTCCGGCAGGAACACCTCTTCAATAAACTCTGACACCTGACAATGAAAAGACAGTAGCTATCATAAAATCAGTGGATGTGGAACATTTAGACAAACTTACTGGTATTTGACTTTGCTTTTGGGGCAACATCGTAAGCAGTCATTCTTGGCCAGACTCTTGGCCCCTTTCGCACTAGATGAATTTCCCAGGAAAAGTGGGTTGACATTTTCACACTTTTAAAAAATTGTTTTTTATGCAAGTTCGCCCCAAACAAGGTTAAAAGCCACCTTTGATAAGGGGCTACAAGAAGAAATTATCTAAAATGAAGATAACTCAGGGGAGCTGAAGGTAGGAATTGATATTCCTCTTCAAGCAGTCTAGATTGTAGGATGGAGGGAAACATGCACCAGGCAAGGAGTTCCAAAGAGATGCAGTACGTGAACAACAGCTGTTGAAATGACTCTTTGTTCTACATCTCAGCAAAGCTAGAGTGTGTTGGTGAGAACCAGCAGAAAGTCTGGAATTGTTAACCCTGGCAAACTCCCAGGAAAATAGCCATTTCCCAAGAAGTAGCTAGCCCTGCTTGGGTGTAGGGTTAAGCCAGGTAACCCCCCCCCCCCCCCCCCACCCGGGTCAGCATACTGAGTTTTCATTTTGTTTTTCTCCAAGATGAATTGCATCAAGTGTGAAACCATGGGGGTGGCAGTGGGGTTAAAATTCCAGGAATTTCCAGGTTTTATTTGTTTCCTGGGAATTGGTTCTTCAGTGTGATAAGGTTCTCAGATCCTAACGTAACAGGGCGAAATTTTCTTTCAACAAGTCGAGTTGAAATTCATTTCACGTTTCTGACTCAAGTTTGAGACAGGATTCGAACCCCCGGCTCCGACGTAAACTAGATTTGTCTTACCTCTCCAAGTCTAGTCTTCTCCATCCGTCCCTTAACCAGCCTAGCAAAGTCTGCATTATCCTCAACATCAAGCAGAGCTGTGATGATCGGTGTGCTGATATTCTTAGATGCATTGATGATCTCTTTGATTCGGGGGACACCCAAGGTGATATGTAAAATCGTGGTGAAGGAAAAATGTCCCGCGGTTTTTAATTTATTGTCACCCAAAGACAATTAATAAGAAAGCGTTGATTATGATGTCCTAAGTTAAAAAATGACAAAGGTTTAAATTTAAAATCAAATGTTGTGAAGATGCTCATAATTGTTTAAGAAATTGGCTTTGGTAAAAGGATATTCATGGAGGCGACTCCTGCGAAGTGAAACGTCTTGAGGGTCATCTGAGTGCCTGGTTCCCCGATGCTCTGGGCACCAACCGCACCTACCGCTGTGCCTGGCTCGATGCGCGCTCTCATATGCTTTGATCGGCACATGCTCAGAAACTCTCTCACCTGGGTTGGTGTGATTCGCTCGAGCTGGTACAAAACTGCAGAGAACAAAAGACTCATACTGAAGGTGGTAAAACTTTCAAACTTTCAAATAAAGGATTGAACACTATTGAAACGCAGGCCTGTTACTTCTACCAAAAGGCATTGTAAGTAGGATTTTTAAAAACTTGGCATGGTGGAGAAAACAATCTATAAGGTTTGCTGTCACACAGTGTACATGAAATCTTTTTTATGAGTTGTGGTGGTTCTGAAAAGAACCAGTGGTGGTAACAGCTTAATATTTCAATCAGTCTGCTCTAATCGTCTTTAAGAGAGAGATTTTATGTACATGGTGTTACCACAAACCTTACTAGAAAGGCACTGTAAACAATTTTAATTTGAGATTTTCATGTCACCATGTAGAGCATTTTCTCTTAACTCTGATGAAGAGAGATAAATTCTGAAACGAAGTTGGGAAGAATTTTAATTTTTAAGATAAATATCAAAATCTAATTTTTGAAAATTTGGTCAAAATTTAGGGTTTTGCCAGAGCCATTAACATATAACAAAATGTATTTGTGTAATTCAACCCTTCCTACCTCCCAAAAAACCCAACAACAACAACAACAACAATAACAATAACAACGACAACAACATTTATATATTTACCATTTCTCTCTGTCTGTACTTCACTCAGTCCACACATTGACCGACATTTCCGAATGTTCTCACAAAGTTTGTCAATGTATTGCCTGTAAACCAACCAACCAATCAAGATTAAAAAAAGCTGAAAAAATACAAACAGGAAGACTTTATAACCCCCCTCTTCATCGGGTAAGGACTCTCCCCTGCAAAAAATTGGTTATTGGTTTGCCTGGCTTCTGCTAAGAGTGTGTAATTTGGGGGTACAGTACCAAATCCATCAAAATACTCCACTGAACACCCAAATGTTTGGACTCTGATAAGACTGGTTTGCCTGGCCTCAAGCTAAGAGTGGGTGGTTGGGTGGTACAGTACCAAATCCATCAAAACACTCCACTCTATGGAAACTCAACATCCAAATGTTTGGACTCTGATAAGATTGTTTTGCCTGGCCTCAAGCTAAGAGTGGGTGGTTGGGTGGTACAGTACCAAATCCATCAAAACACTCCACTCTATGGAAACTCAACACCCAAATGTTTGGACTCTGATAAGATTGTTTTGCCTGGCCTCAAGCTAAGAGTGGGTGGTTGGGTGGTACAGTACCAAATCCATCAAAATACTCCACTCTATGGAAACTCAACATCCAAATGTTTGGACTCTGATAAGATTGTTTTGCCTGGCCTCAAGCTAAGAGTGGGTGGTTGGGTGGTACAGTACCAAATCCATCAAAACACTCCACTCTATGGAAACTCAACACCCAAATGTTTGGACTCTGATAAGATTGTTTTGCCTGGCCTCATGCTAAGAGTGGGTTGGTTTGGGGTACAGTACCAAATCCATCAAAATACTCCACTCTATAGAAACACAACACCCAGATTTTGGGGTTCTGATGGGACTGGTTTACCAGACCTCATGATAGTTTTGGTAATGTACCCAAAAGCAACCACTCTTAGCATAAAGTCAGGCAAACCATCACCCTTCCACTCTTTCTCCTTGAGAGTGACATTTCTAAAAACGGAAATAATTATTTCAAACTCCTTACTTGAGTTCTTGTCTGAAGTCTGGACTGCACACCTGAAACTCTTTGGAGCCGAGAGTTTCATAAGCTTGAGCTCGTAGTACCTCACTACTCATTGTAAACTCACCACGATCTGAGAACTTACTCTGTGTCAAAAATGGAAAAAAAATACTAGTTTAAGTCTCACTTTCCTCATATATACACCCCCTCCCCCATGCACCACCCATTCCCTTCCTTACCCTAATATGATGTAGAACCCTGTAAAGTAAGCCGGCTTGTCTTTAGCTTCCATCATAGCTGGGTCTACCCATTGGCCCTTTACATTCCTCCCACATGCCCCACCCCTCCCGTTCCTTACCCTGATGTGATGTAGAACCCTGTCAAAGTCAGCCGGCTTGTCTTTAGCTTCCATCATGGCCGGATCCAGTCCATCAGCTCCATATACAAACTGAATGATGTCACTCATTGAGTTACGCACAGTCAGGTCATAATGGGAACATAGATCTTCCAAAGACTGTCGAATAAAACATAACAATTTACATTAATTTGGGCAAAAAACAAAATTACAGGCAGAACAGAGGAATTGACTCCGTCTCATCTCAGAGGTCTCAATAGAGGGCAGTATTTATCAGAGCCGTGTATTGAGAGAGTTGCAACACAATTGCGACTAAAAGCCATTTTTGGCACAAAAATCGCATGTGTGCACACAGGGTGCCAGACTAGACTGCACATTGGGTTGTGCTGACTTTGGACTGAAAATTGTGTCCAGCAACCATGTGAACAAAAAAACATGGTCCCTTTATATCACAACTCTCTCAATCCACAGCTCTGATTAGTCTCAATACAGAAGGCTCAATAGGTGGCAGTATTTACCTTAACCAGTCGTCTTTGCATGTAGCCAGTCTCGGCAGTTTTAACAGCAGTATCCACCAGACCTAAATAATAAAAAAAAACACAATCATGAATTCTTCTCCAAAAGTCTGCTTAGCTCAAACTTCATAGCACTGCTTGCCACTGCAGCAACTCAGTGCAAAAAATTCCACGCTTATTTCACGATTTAGCGTGAAAATTTCACTTCAACACGGCACTCATTGCCTAACAAAACTAGCACAGATATTCGATGCCGACATTGATGCAGAACTTGCCCAGAAGCACTCTCACTATCCCACCATGTTGGTCATGTACCCTGTGTACAACAGCAATAATGAATACTGATGTTCATTCAACCCCAAAAGGGCTCAGACTAGCCCTCCATGCCTCCTGATTTCTTCACCCAGGTGTATTGACATGGCCCTTAAAAGAGTTGAGAAGAGGGTAAGTGTTGGAATTGGTTATAATTATGTCAAAATTAGTCCCTTCTCTGAAATAGAAAAATGGCATTAAAAGTAAAGACATTAGAAGTAGCAGCCATTATATTAATTTGATGAGATATCTTAAACATTTTGTATGTTGAGAAGTACCCAGATGGGCCCTAATTAGGGTTTATTTAAATCTCTTCTTCTCATCTATCAGATGAGCAAATGAACCCAGTTTTGAGTTTTGGTAAGAAGTGCCTGGTTTTGGCCTGGGGCCACACCAGGAAAGGGCATGTTATGTATTTCTTACGATGAACAAACATTAAAATTGAAATTGGACTGTTCTACTCACCTTCTCTTCCACCCATAGTGTGAAAGAAGAATTCAGTTGGCGTCAGCCCAGTGTAGAAGCTATTCTTGACAAAACCTTTGGCTGCAGGGACTTTAGCTGAAAAGATAATGCAAACAAAATAAAAATAACTTCATCTTAATGAAAGATTTCTGATTTGGTAATAGAAGACTTTTAGACAGTTGGTGGCAGCAAACACACAAGAATTCCGGGCATGCAGATTTTCTATTTTGAGAACAGTGGATTTTACCCAGTAGGTTTAAGCAGTTGCTGCTGGGATTCCATTCTTTGTCCCGTTCCCCTGGCAGGATTCTTTTGGCGGAACTGCCGGAATCTTTTTTTTTTTTAGGATACCACTGGCACAAAGAAACAGGATTTATGAATGTTGGATAAAATACTTACAATGGCGTTTAAAATGAGGTAGAGCCCTGTCTTCAAAGCCGTTGGGAATACGATGACCACTGATGGCCTGCTGGCCCACACAAGCAATCATCTGTGAAATGTTGATGAACGACCCTGAGGAAAGTAAACAAGTGTCATTTAGAAACCTCAAAAGTGATCCGCATGTTTCTTTGTTTGCAACTTGCACAATTTAATCCTCCTATTCTTGGTTAACATTTGTTAGCGAGTTGACCAACCATTTGAAACCATTCAACTACACGGGTTGTGTACGGTGCCACAACTGTGCACAGAACTGTGTGGATGCATTCACCACATAATATCATATTGCAGGCTAGCAAAAATTATCCATCATTCAAAACCAAAGTGGATGAGTTTGAATGGTCAGCCAGTAGGAGGGGTGACTGTGTACTGTGTAGATGCATTCACCACATGATATATTTCAGGCTGGCTTAGTTTATCATTCAAAACCAAAGTGGATGAGTTTGAATGGTCAGATAGTAGGAGGGTTGACTGTGTACTGTGTCGATGCATTTACTGCACGATATCATATTGCAGGCTAGCAAAGTTGATCTATCATTCAAAACCAGTGGATGATATTGAATGGTCAGACAGTAAGAGGGTTAATTTGTATAAATAATGCCATACTTGCATTAACAGAATGATTAAGTATGAAAAACAAATGACAGATGTAGCGAACAAGTTAATTTGTACAGGCTTTGAATGAAAGTATTTTGCTCATTGCCCAGTAAGTTCATACATTCAAGTCAACTAGTGCAGTTTTTTAGTAATTTCTCATTACCTTTGGATCCACAGACAGCCATGGTGAGTGGACTGTTACTTTTATGTAGTTCTTGTAAGCAGGCGTTTCCGGCGTGGTCTCGAATCACAGACAGTTCCTTTAAGATCATCGCCTGTCACATTGGGACAAATATTGGACAAAATTGAATGAATTGGAGCTAACTGGTACCCATTCTTCAACGGTGTTCATGAAAGGTGGTTCTTAAGAACCCTAATAATAATAATAGGCAGTTCTTATAATTATAAGTTATCACACCAGCGCGACTGGAATATGGGAAGATATGGTGCTTCTGCGTCCCATATCCCACAAGGCCGAAGGAAGATAATACAACTTTTAGCGTTATTTGATAAAGAGCAAAACGTGCACCACGCAAATTTTAGAACGTCATTTTGCACTGTCTGTGTACGGAGCGTGACGCATGATACTCAAAATACGCACAGTGCATTATAGACTACTGGGAGTATAATATGGTTGAGCAATCTGATTGGAGGATTAGCGCTTACTGTAAGATAAAGCGCTTTATCACACCCGATGAGCATCTAAAAGCGCTCAGTACTTTTTCCTGCAAGGTATGCAGAGTTATACGTCTGCGAGAAGATGTCAAAGATGGGGATAAAGAAAAGAACAAAAGAAATTCCAACAGGGATGCATATTTAAGAATGTCTGGTTGTTTTGGGATGGAAGGGGGTCTGTGTGGTTTGTGGTAAGATAGCCTAGAAGTAAGTTATAGAGCAAGTTCGGGTGGGTGACAAGAGTTGACTAGACTTAACCATAGTCGATCTAGATATCAGCTGAATGCTACGTGGTTTGACTAGCTAGTCCAACTGAATCAACCTAGCCCTGGAGCACTGTTCCTCTAGTCAATTCGCGTGCTATGTCACAATTAATGAGTAGGTCAACGATAACGAAGGGATTTGGTTGAATATGACAACAATTTGTCTTTGCAGTGAAATATTTAGTTAATTATTGCACAGAGAGATAAAAAAAAGAGAGGAAGAACATAGAAAATGAACTTGAAAATGACGTGCTAACTTGCTAAATCCTATCGTCTGCTCAACAAGCATACATTGACTTCAATTTACTATTATTGACTAGTCGCTCTACTAGACGCGTTCAAGTGAAGAACAGATCACGCATGCATGGTTTACATCACAAATTGACGAAAAGTCAGCACCCAACTTGCTCATAGATGACTTACCTCTAACGTTTCTTCAGCTGTGCATCCTGCTTGCGTCTGTAATTTCCCCGTCTCCAAGTTACTGATATACTCATCACACTTGGTGTACCTGGAACACAAACATCAACAGCAACTAATGTAAACACATCATTTACTTTTAAGGCAACAAGAAACCACTCTAAATCTAACCACAGGTATTTGTTGTCTATCTAGCCTGTTTCACTCCACTGCACGAGGAAGGTGTTTTCATTAATTTTACATTTCACTGTATTCTGTGACATCCTCTTCCACGTTAACACTGTCATATCCTACGATGTCATCCATCCACAGTCTGCTTTATCTGCCTCTCTCTCTGGTAATGCTCTGAGTGTTCAGTCTCTCAACTTACAGGTCCACCTGTCATCTTGCCCCCCTGGTTAGAAGACCAACCTACCTCCACTTTTGAGGTTTTTTTTTACTGTATCTTATATTACACTTCTCTGTTTTCTTCCTGAAGCCCTTTCTTGAGTACCAACCAAGACCCTTTCCCATTATCAAGACCCTTTCTTGAGTACCAACCAAGACCCTTTCCATTATCAAGACCCTTTCTTGAGTACCAACCAAGACCCTTTCCCATTATCAAGACCCTTTCTTGAGTACCAACCAAGACCCTTTCCATTATAAAGACCCTTTCTTGAGTACCAACCAAGACCCTTTCCATTATCAAGGCCTTTCTTGAGTACCAACCAACTAAAATAAATTCCATATTTCATTTCCTTGAAAAGATTTTGTTGTTGTCGAAGTTTGGAAGACTGAAAGATTCAGAGTGTAGTTCTAACTATACAAAATCTATCTGAGTAAAAGGGGCGGGGGAGAGAGAAGGGTATGGGGGGCGTGTTTTGACTCACCCTGCCTTGAGCAGATCCATCTTAGCACTGACTAACCCTTCCCCAGGGGTGACGTCACCGATGCCGATAGAAAAACCACGATTACCTACAAAATGGCAAGATATTTAACGTCAAATCAATGAAACACATCCAATCACACTGACACACAACAGAATGACAAGTATTTAAAAATTGTATTTAAATTAATTTGGTCGGTATTTTTGATTTTTGTTTTGACTTCTCTGCCTGAGTGTATTGATTAAAGTTGGGAATCGTGACACACTGCCTTTTGCATTTTTGCAACAGTCTTTTCCTAAGAACTGCAAAGGATGACTACAAACTGGTGCAGTTATAATAATAATACGCAGTTCTCATAAAGTGCTTTGTCACACCCAAAGGGCATCTCAAAGCGCTCAGTATGTTTTCCTGCAAGGTAAGCGGAGTTACGACTTGAAGTATGAGAGCTGTTCCTTTACATAGCACCATGTAACAGTTTTACAAGGTGCTGTGGCGAAATCTGCAGCCGATCAAAACAGGAACACTGGGGCGAACCCCTTCTCTTTGCGATAAGTGCACTGGGTTCTTACACAATACACACAGGACCTACAGCTTTACATTCCATGCGAAGGACGCAGCAATAATGGACACAAGGTGTCACGACCGGGAATCGAACCCACACTCTGCTAATTAGAAACACCAGAGTTGAGTCCGGTGTTCTCATCCACTCGGCCACGACACGCCACATGTTAGCATATTTCAAATATAGAGCTCTACAGTGAAGCAGAAATCCCTGGACTAACTGCAGAAGGTAAAACGAACACGACAAAACAGACACACAAACCTAACAATCTGATTGGCTGTCACAACTTACTGAGGAAGAATGGACACAGCCTAGCCAATCGGCTCATCGCGTTGGCAGCGTACGATTCCCCATAATCCCTCAGGAGGATGTAGAAGATGTTATTCTTCGACCCAGAACCAAGGACGCTCTTATCCATGGCTCCACACATCAGCTGACTATTGTGGATCACAACGTCTGATAATGAAAAAACATCAAAATAATCACAACATTACTTAAAAACGGCATTAAAATATGACAAGGCGTTAGAAAACAATCCTCGGATTATATAGTCTGAGCAAATTAATTGAAGTGTGTAAGACCTGGGCCCAATTTCATAGAGCTGCTTAAGCACAGAAAGTTGCTAAGCCAAAAAATACAATGCTTACCAGATTAAGAATACCAGCTAAACTACAATTTTACATGTACAAAATGTAACTGGTATCCTGCTTATTTTTGCTTAGCAGAACAAATGTTAAGCAATTTTTCTGTTTAAGCAGCTCTATGAAATTGGGCCCTGAGCTCAAAATATCCACTGGATCGTGCAGTTATGTTAGCATTGGGCCAGTAATCTCTCATCCCAACAAATCAAGTAATCTGGTGTTTTTCTCACCCACAAATACAAACTCAAACTTTCTCAGAGTGTCATGGCCGAGGGGTCTAGTCACACCCGACTCCAAGTTCTGGTGTTGTCAGAGTGTGGGCTGGGGTCTTGGTCATGGCATTTGTGTCCTTGAGCAAGACACTTCACAATAGTTGCTTTGTCCTTCCGATGGGAGATGTAGGCTTTGAACAGATATTCTGGTCTCAAGAATAGAGTTTCACTGTCTAGTGGAGATGTTTCTTGAGATTCAAGCTCTGCTAATGCAGATTTGGATGACGACCATTTTTCATAAAAAGTTGTTCATCACACAAAATTTGCTGAGCTGAGAAAAACCTTGCTTTGCAAGAACAGGACACCAGCTATAGATGACATAATTATACTGTACACTGCTTGGCACTGGTATCCCGCATAAATTTGGTTAGCAAATAAACTTGTTAAGCAAGTTTTTTGAAATAGGGTTCTGGATTTGAGATTCAAGCTCTGCTAATGCAGATTTGGATGACGACCATTTTTCATAAAGTTGTTCATCACACAAAATTTGCTGAGCTCAGAAAAACCTTACTTTGCAAGAACAGGACGCCAGCTATAAATGACAATATACTGTACACTGCTTGTCACTGGTATCCTGCTTAAATCTGGTTAGCAAATAAACTTGTTAAGCAAGCTTTATGAAATAGGGTTTTTGACTTTTAAGGCTTGGATCTTACAGGAATCGTTGAAGCAGAGGTCCAACCCTTTGCCGCAATAATTCTTGGCTTTGCTTCGTAGATTCATAATAATTCCACAGGTATCATTGGGTTTGATGATCATGCTGAAGATTTGCTTGCCGGTCCACAGACATCTTGGCTGGAAATAGAAAATTACAACAAGTTGAGGAAAAGATCAGGGTGGTTTAAAAAAAAAATTGAATTCTTCCAAAGAATTTATTAGGGGAGTAAAAGATCACGATTATGGTTACTGATTATGCTGTACATGAGATCAGGCATACCACCGTCATCGGAGTCCACCAGTTTTGTAAATAAGAGGATGTCTAACATTCAAAAACAAAATTGCAAATTTGGAAGATCAATAAAACCCAAAGAGTATGAAGATTCTTCCATGAGCAAATTTATTTCCTTAAATACATATATAACCAATACATATATTCTCAAATAAAGAAATCTATGTTCTAAAATTTAAGCTCAACATCATCCTTAAGGTCATCTATTACCTTGAGAATAGCTGGAGCGGGTAGTTTAATGGATAGGTTGTCATCAGCCTGGGAGAGCATACTGGCAATAAGCTGACATGCTCTGCTCCGATCGAAGAACACATCCTTCTGAGTCAACAGGTATGACCCTAAAGGACAAAACAAATATACTACATACAAAAACCCTTTCAATTTCAAATAGCATATTTAACACTTAAGTTAAATAGTAGTAGTAGTAGTCACTGTGTTCTGCCACTGCAGTAGTTAAGAGAACCATCCTGTAGCAGCAATTAGTCCTTCTTTAATTGAAACCACTGCTTCCTGTCGGTTGCGAGCAACCTGAGCTCCCTCAGTTTCTTTCTGGATCTCTAAAGTTAAATATGCTATTAAAAATGCAATGACAAAGAGCTGCTTAAGCAGAAAATAGCGCTTAACATTATTCTGCTTCGCAGAAATGAGTAGGATACCGGTCACAAATGGTACATGTGAGACGGTATTTTGGCTGGTAATCTTATTCTGGTAAGCATGATTTTTGTTGTGCTTAGCTACTTCTTGTGCTTAAGCAGCTCTATGAAATTGGGCCCAGGGCCTGTCTGGTGCCTTTATTTATTGAGTGATAAGTTAACTATTCTACTGGCTTAATTTTGAAAGAATCAGTTGTTGGGAACTGCTTAAGAACCAATATGGCCTGTGGTATAAATGCAAAACGTGGTAATGGTCTAACGTTTCGACCTGAGCAGAGTCTTTCTCAAGAATTGAAGAAAGAAAATCCAAGGTGTCGAACCATGAGGCAATAACAAAAAAAAATTATTTGTGAACAGAGGTAAATTCAATTATGTTAATTTACATACTAAAGCTAAAGACAAACAGACAAATTTGGAAAAATTTTATACTTATTTGCTGAGGGGAAAAAGCAATAAGTGACAAGATTTTATTCTTACCTGTGATGAAGTCTTGTATAGCAGCAATCAGTGGCTCTCCATTTCTTGGCGTAACCAAATTAGACTTGACCTTTAACCCCAAAAATATTTACAAAGCTGAGATTAAAATAAACACTTATCTTACATCATCAGGAAACTATAAGTTGTAACTACATGATGCAAAAGTGAAAACCAGAACAATCAAAAGCGACACGGGTAAAATGCAACAGTCGCTAATACACAGACATACAATCAGTAATTTGGACACAAATATTTCTACAGTATTTTGTTTTTAATAATGGCACAAAATTTAAAGACAAAGAGCAAGTCAGTTGATCCGCTAATAAGTTGAGTGGTATCTGCAGTATCTCTATAATCTGTCACCGCAAATCCTTACTTCTATCTGTAACTTACGCTCCTAAGCATAAATGCCTCTGTGAGTAACTTGGACCAATGTGAGTGAAACTATCTGTGAGTAACTTACGCCCATGAGTATGACTGCCACTGTAACTTACACCCATGAGTGTGATACTGTCTGTAACTCATGCTCCTAAGCATAAATGCCTCTGTGAGTAACTTACACCAATGTGAGTGAAACTATCTGAGAGTAACTTACGCCCATGAGTATGAATGCCTCTGTGAGTAACTTAGACGAATGTGAGTGAAACTATCCGTGAGTAACTTGGACCAATGTGAATGAAACTATCTGTGAGTAACTTACGCCCATGAGTATGAGTGCCTCAGCTTTTGCCTCTTCAGTCTGCGGTAGATGAAGATTCATCTCGTCTCCATCAAAGTCAGCGTTGTACGGAGTACAGACGCATTCATTGAAGCGGAATGTCCGATGTGGCTTCACACGAGCCTGCAGGGAATAGTAATTTTAGGTTCACTTTTAAAACCAGCTTCAACTTTCCAAAATCTACTCCCTGGTTGAGACTGATTTTGATGAACCGAGTTTCCCACGGCATGGTGTTGCATCAAAATCTTTCCAGAGTCTCTTAAAAACAAGGAGGTCTTTGGGTTGGCGGAAGAGTGGAGAGATTTAGGGTAACCACAAGAAAATCTACCATCAATGAACACTTGATGAAAATCAAAAGCTTGATGCCGTTTCCCCTACTCCTTCCCGTCAAACTTAATTACAAAACATGTCAGACCATGTGACCTGTGACATCACATGTTTACAAAAAAAGCCACAGAGCCTGGACTTCCTGCAGGCACAATTCGTACACAGCTCAATGGATGGAAAGATACAGTCTTATATTTTGTGGAGATTGCACTGTCTGATTTTTATCAACTTTTAATATGAAGAAAGGGGGCACACCTCAAAACAGCTTCTATTTCTCCACTAGAAGTCTTAATTTATAAAATTGGTATAATATTTGTAATGTTTTACCCATACATCGATGTGTGTTAAGCACTGTATACTCAGTATTTTCCTGAGTCCTGTGAAAAAAAACACAGGCACTTTCCTCGGGTGGGATTCGAACCCACGACCCCCGCCATTCTAGAGCAGATGTCTTAAAATTATCTTACAAAAATGTCTTATAAAGTTGGTGATACAAAATGTAAGATTGTTCAGATGACCAATGTAGTATCTCGCCTGCCAAGAAATGCCCTGGAATGTACAAGGTCACTCTTTATGTAAACAAGGTGACATGGTCCAAATGGAATCGGTGAACAGAATGTCAGAAGACACAGACTGTGTAAAAGCAAAAACTAGACTTACAAAGTGAGCCATGATGCTGAGTTTATGAAGGGACGGCTGACGATTGAACAAGACGATGTCTCCATCCATCAAGTGTCTCTCAACTGTATCGCCATACTTTACAAAACAGAGCAGAGAAGATACCAAAAATGATTTCATAACTGAAACTGATTTGTGCTACTAATGCATGATAATTTAAGTTTGCTCTTTTTATTACAAAGGTAAACATTTCAAATCATGGGAAAACCCTTGCTAGCATCGGAGCAATACCAATTTGGCAGTTTTTTAAAATCTGGTATGCAACTTTGGTGAATGCAGGGGGAAAAAAATAGAGAAAATGGCCTCGAACTCACAACTATGTACAGTCTTTTTCAGTTTTGGATTTTTATACGCAAAAGAGTAAATCAACTGATGCGAGCCTATTTTTTTGAAAAACTGAAGCATTTTAACCTCTTGTTTATAAAATTTTAAATACCTGACTTATAAATAATGTTGATGTAACAGTGTTCATTTTCAATTGGCCCTCTTTTTGACTGCAAGAGGGCGCCCTTTGGGGTAGATTGAGGGTCAAACCATAGTAATAGTGGGGAAACCAGATGCAATTAGACTTCTAATAAAGCAGTTAATATACAACTTTTGAGGGTCTTTTATTGACAGTAAGAAATTTGCTTAGAAAATTTGTATTTTTAATGTTCTGAAATATTTTAGTACTTTCAAAATGGATATAGTATTGCGCTCTCTTGCTGTCAAAAATACAGCCTATTGGTTTTGTTTCCTGATGTGGGCCATGATCATTTTTTCAAAACTGTTACCTTTAATTCTTGAGCTGTCTTTTGCCTGTTTCCATACTTCAGAAATCTGAAAAACAATTAATACAAACAAGTTTTTAAAAAAGCTTAAAAAAACACCCCAGAATTTATGAATGAGTTTCACATAATCTTCTCCAAGATTTAGACACTGTTTTCAAACTTCTGAAATAAAATATCCTTTTAGATGCGTGTACATGAGCACTAGTCTGAACCAAGACTCACTTTGGTTTCCATAGATTAGTGAATTACAAATCCAAGATGGCTACTAAGACATACCTCTTATTATTGGTGTGTCTTTGCTGGATGAAGTTTGCACCTGGATGAACGTCACAGCCGTTGATAACCAACTTCCGCATCAAACTCATATTCGCTTTGGTAACCTAAAATATCATAAAATTATTATCATAAATTATTCATCACACATTTGGTTTAATTAAAATGATTGCAATGGGGGTAAAGAATGACTTGATTTGGCATTCTCCTGAAGACGATCAGAGTGTACTGATCGAAACGTCGAGACCACTCCGGCTCTTTTCAGAGCCAACACTCCTCACAAAAGAGATTCAAACACATGGTTGCACCCGCAAGTTTACTAGCTAATAGTTTATTCTTGATTTGGTTTGTCCCTACACCAATGTATGATAAACACTGTATACACTGCAGAAGGCAAAGAGTCTACGGTGCTTACCACAAACCGGTCTCGGGACAAACCAAATCATATTAATTTCTGGTACTAAAACTACAGATGCCTAAAATGCAAACTTAATAATTACTGTAGTTCGGAAGTCTGAGGAAACCTGTAGACAAGGGTGCTTGCTGTGAACCAGAAACACCAGGGTGAACCCCTACTCTTCCAGGAAACTTAATAATCACTGTAGCTTGGAAGTCTGAGGAAACCTGTAGACAAGGGTGCTTGCTGTGAACCAGAAACACCAGGGTAAACCCCTACTCTTCCAACAAACTTAATAATCACTGTAGCTTGGAAGTCTGAGGAAACCTGTAGACAAGGATGTTTGCTGTGAACCAGAAACACCAGGGTGAACCTCTACTCTTCCAGTAAACTTAATAATCACTGTAGCTTGGAAGCCTAAGGAAACCTGTAGACAAGGATGCTTGCTGTGAACCAGAAACACCATGGTGAACCTCTACTCTTCCAGTAAACTTAATAATCACTGTAGCTTGGAAGTCTGAGGAAACCTGTAGACAAGGGTGCTTGCTATGAATCAGAAACACCAGGGTAAACCTCTACTCTTCCAGTAAACTTAATAATCACTGTAGCTTGGAAGCCTAAGGAAACCTGTAGACAAGGATGCTTGCTGTGAACCAGAAACACCATGGTGAACCTCTACTCTTCCAGTAAACTTAATAATCACTGTAGCTTGGAAGTCTGAGAAAACCTGTAGACAAGGGTGTTTGCTATGATTCAGAAACACCAGGGTAAACCCCTACTCTTCCAGTAAACTTAAGAATCACTACAGCTTAGAAGTCTGAGGAACCCGTACTCTTCCATGACAAGTGTTACAAGTTATTTACATAGCCTGTTTGACACAAAACAAATTTTGGTTGACCTTTTTCCATTGACCGTGCAGACTTCTTTGGAGTAGGGTTAAACGATGATATCCCAGGGCTAGCATGCTGAGTGTTAATTTTTCTCAAGTGTGAAACAAACGTAGGGTGGGGGTGGGGTTCAAATTCCCCAGGAATTTCCGAGGGTTGTATTTCCTGGGAATTGGCAAGGCAGTGTGAAAAAAGCTATTCTAGTACACAAGACCAATGAAATAATGTCCCATCAGAAAGACAAAGCAATTATGGTATTTGTAAAACGACCTGCCTGGCCAGGATTCGAACCCGCACAGAGGCAACGAAAAGCAAGAAACATATCTGCATTACGAATATAAATGTTGAGGTAAAATGAAAAATAAAATTGAAAAAAATACCTTTTCTGGATAAGTTAATGTCTTTGCTACATGGATGGGTACAGCAACCTAGAAACAAGAAGAGAACAAAAATAATGACATTTAAGTTTTTACGATTTTTGCCAAGATTGTTTTGAATTTTTCGAATTTAGGATGACTTGTTCTTACCTCATCAATTCTGAGGTTAGGGTCAGGTGAGATGACAGTTCGGCTGGAGAAGTCAACTCTTTTTCCAGACAAGTTCCCACGGAAACGACCTTGCTTGCCCTTTAACCTTTGACAGAAGCCTCTCGTAGCTTTCTTGGGCTAAGAAGAAGTATGAGAGACAGAAAAGTTAGACTACAGACCATGTGACCTGTGACATCACATGTTTACAAACGAGCCACAAGAGCCTGGACTTCCTGAAGGCATGATTCGATACAAAGCCCAATCGAGGAAAACATTAATGTAATGGGCATTTTTCATTTTTATCAACTTTTGATATGAAGAAAGGGGTAAACTGCAACACTTGTGCAGCTCTTATTTTTACAGTTCTTGATAATATGTGGTAATTATGATAAACACTGTACAATTTCTCATACTATAGGGTAGTATCCTGCCTGCCTAGAAATGCCCTGGAATGTAGAAAGCCACTCTATTTGTAACCAAGGTGACATGATCTGTAAGGCATTGTAATTATGCTTTAATAACCAATAGTCAATTTCTATTTTGATAAGTAGTACATTACTTATTTAATTTACATTAAAGATGATTGTATATTAGCCTGAACATCTGACGTCATACCGCGAGGCTCAGATACCGGCCTTTGCATCCTCCTCATTCCTGCCGAATGTACCTTTGATCTTGGCATGCCATAATACTGTGCGTGTACGCACACGCTACACTGAACACACACTCGTGGACAGGCATACACAACATTGTGGGGACTTTTATACAATGGAACAAAGGTCCCAAACAACGTTTTTCTTTGTCAAACCCTTTCCCCACAGAGGGATTCTTTAGAAAAGGGAATAATAGAACAACAATAAGGAGTCCCCACAGCTAGGTGTTAAAAAGAATTGGTGTACATTTTAATCGCTGTAAGTCTGGTAGTTACGCGTCACTGTGTACCAGTGAAACCATTGGGTTTATAAGGCCAGTGTCTGTAAGGATAAAGACAGGGGACCAGTCTAATCAGCTTGCTCAGTACAGGGCATCCTCTCAGGTGATAAATCCTCTTCAAAATCACAATGATTTAAATTGTCATTGTACCTTCCAGAAAATCATTTACCCAAACTGATTATTCTTTATACCTGCATATTGATTGGAATTCCTGATGTTTCACTGTTGATGTACAAAGCACATTGGAGTTGCAAGAAGTCCCAGTCTTCCTGCCAGACAAAATAAGAAATAAAAAATACTGGTAAGAGTGGAGTGCATTTGTAATCAAAGTCAAGGTTTACTACGTGGTGTCTTGCTCTGCCTTAGTGCCTTTCATCTCTGCCGATCCCAGTTCGAATCCAACCTGATCATGCTGGTTTCTCATTTGTGATTTTCTTTCACTACTAATATGTCTACTCATCACAGGGTTTTTTCAGGCATACCAAAGATGCAAGGCCATTATTCAATTCGATTCCATCCATCTCAACATTATTTTTAAATTGCAAAGTGTACATGTAAGTTTGATATAGAAAGTCAATTGAACAAAAGTGTTAAAAGAAATACAAGAAAAATAATTGTTTAAAACTCAAACAGAACAGGGGCAAATATTGAGGCACATGCAAAAGACCAAGTCTTGTATAAAAATGCCTTAGCCCTTACAGTCTCTATTCCATCAAACTCTAACAGCAGGTTTTGTTGGATTTTGTTGGACTGAGGACTACAAGAGTAAACTGATCATGCTTTACATGGGATCAGTCATACCACCATAATCAGAGTACCACAGTTTGGGTGTTGAGTTACTGAATGGTGTTGGACTGGGTACTGCATGAGTAAACTGATCATGCTTTACATGAGTTCAGGCATACCACCATAATCAGAGTACTACAGTTTGGGTGTTGAGTTACCCATATGGTGTTGGAATTTGTTAGAGTGGGGAAGGATCCTAGTAAATCACTCTGGGGGAGTTAAGGTCAATAAAACAAGAAACTGGAATCAGAGAACTTATGACCGATTGTACAGGACAAACTCAGAGTGGAACAGGGCAAATAAACAAAGCAAAAGCAATACAAAACCAACTCAGATGTACTGAAACTAGAAACTAAACAAATGGAATTAGCTACCGCAAACTGCTTACCATAAAAAATGACCTACAGTATAAATGCAACAAATTTTTTATTGGCCCCATGTGCAGAGTCCTTCTCAAAGGTTAGAAACCCTCAGATATAGAGGACGATAAAAGAGGAGCTACTCGAGATAATTAGATGTTTTTTGTAGAAGTTCTTAAGACAATTATTATTATTTTTTTAACAGATTGATATTGTACAGAGAGAAGTCGTATATCTTGACTTCATGTAGGAGTTCCCTTACCATGATCATGGACATCTTAGCACCAGCTTGTTGATGTTTTTTGATGACATCGTTCAGGAAGATTATTTCTGTTAGTTTGACTGTCAGATCATCTTCATTTCTAGTATCAGAAAGATCAAATACAAATACTCAGTACCAGTTTAGTTGATCTAATGAGTAATTTTAGTTGTACCGTAATTCCTTATTAAATGGAGAGTGTGATACAGAATGAGCAACTCTGCATTCTAGGGGCCATTTAGAATTATTAGTGTTTTTAGTGTTTTTAAATTAATGTGGGTGGTTTTAAGAAAAAAGTCGAAAATTTAAGTTTGATTTCAACAAAAAAGAAATAAGGAGACAATACACGGGAAAGCAATTTTTTAATCGAAAATTGGGATGGGTGGGATTGGTCCAACAAAATTTTGGAAAACACAAATTGAAAACAGAAAGCGCACTCTCCAATAGACCAATAACCCTTCTAAACATTTCAGCCTGACTAAAGAATGGATTCAAGTTTACATCGAAAAGTGTTGCATCGCTCTTTTGAAGAAAAATGCAAGATTTCTGAGAGGTTTCCAACTTACGTTCCAGACTTGAGTTCGGAGATGACGGAGGGTCTGATACACAGAGGTGGAACCAGTAAGCGGGTCAAGATTAAATCTTGTGGTCGACTACTCTCACTTTCCATCACCAACAACGGAATATCCTGCAGAGTAAAAACAACCCAAACATCAAAACACTACGTCTATTCTTCCCCTAAACTAGTTGTTTTTCCTTTAAGAATGAAAAACGAGGACCTTCTTACAAAACTGAATTTTGAATGTAATAATAATTTAGGAGGCTAATCATCCAATACAGGCAGCTGAGAAGCTGATGTGTGAAGGACGCGTTTACACGTGTTCGAGCTGTAGGCATTAAAGGGGGCGCCTTTGGTAGCCAGCTACATCAACTAAATCAGCTACATATCAAGAAGTACAAGGCCTCGAGCCGGAGATTTGGGTGTAAATAAACAGGTGTGAAATATAGAATGGTCCTCCTAGGCTCTTTATTTATTGTCCACTGAAACGGTTCTTACACCATGTTTGAACACGGAGCACAGCCTAAGATCGATCAAAAGTGTTTGTTTTTTCCCAAGGGAGGAAAACCAGAGGGCCACGCAGAAAAACCCTCATGGCACAGGAGAGAACCAACGCACAACTCTACTCACATATGGCCCAAGCCGGGATTTTTTAACAAAAAAGGGCAAATCCAGCTGCCCATCCAGTGTTTACATTTTGTGATACTTAAGGCCTCCCATACAAAATGGTGGTCAACGTTTGAAAACAAAAGAAAGGTCTACAACTGGTAATTATTTAACTCTTTGTGTCCTTAAAACTATCTTGATTGTACCTCTTGTGGAATTCTCTTGAACAGGTTGAACACAGTCAGCGGATTCAAGCATTCCTGTAAGAAATCAGATCGGAAAAATCAACCAACAATTGTTTCATATAAATTAAATTAATTGGTGTCACCCTTATATCAATGTGAGACAAGCTCTGTATACTCAGAGCTTTCGGAGTCCTGCAGATATAATAATACACAGTCACTTTGGGTGGGATTCAAACCCACAACCCCCCACATGCAGTTTTTGCATCAATTAACCCTCCTACACTTGGTAACAATTTTTCAGTGAGTTGACAAAGCATTTCAAACTATTCATGGGTTGTGTTCGGTAGCACAAGTGTGCATAGAACTAACTGTGACATGTACTGTGTAGACACAATCATCACATGATATTATTATTGCAGGCTGACATCTATCATCAGTTTATCTATCATTCAAAACCACAGTGGATGATATTGAACGGTCTGAGAGTAGGAGGGTTGACTGTGTACTGTGTAGACACAACCATCACATGATATCATTATTGCAGGCTCACATCTATCATCAGTTTATCTATCATTCAAAACCACAGTGGATGATATTGAATGGTCTGACAGTAGAAGGGTTGACTGTGTACTGTGTAGATGCATTCACCACATTGTCATATTGCAGGCTGGCATAGTGCATGTATCATTTGAAACCACAGTGGTTGACATTGAGTGGTCTGACAGCGGGAGGGTTGACTGTGTACTGTGTAGATGTATTCACCAGGATATCATATTGGAAGCTGGCATAGTTTACCATTCAAAACCACAGTTTGACGATACTGAATCACCAAACAGTTTGAGGGTTAAAAAGCATTATACATGAAATGTTATTGCCAAATGTCAAATCAGTGAAGGTTTTTTCAGCCTTTGATAAAGACTCTCCTGGGTTCCAAACTCATGTTTTGACTCTATTAACAATGTCTGAGTTTCTACCACAGGTGATTTTGGTTGTTACACAGTTTGCAAGGGCTTATTCTATTTTTTTTTCCAGTGTAGACTGTGGTACCCAGTGAATGTTACAGGGACCGTGCCAAGCTAGCTCAGTGGTTGAATGGTACATCTGCTCTCTCATTGAGAAGGTCGTGAGCTCTATATTTAATTGGAATGTCTGTGGATTATATTTTTCTGCAGGACACCGGAAAAACTAATTGCCGTATGATTAAACGTTGATGAAAGCACACATCGAAGTTTATTATGTGAAATTGGTGTGACCTTCCAGGGAATGTACCATATTGTCTGCCCGGTGAATCAATCATTTTTAAAGGGAAACAGGGCCTTCGGATTGGGCGCTTTTGGGCTATAAAAAGCTTTGTTATGAAATAAATATGGTTGCAAAGATATTTTAAAAGTAGAATATAGTGATTGACACATAAATATCCGTTGAAATTGTGTAGTTTTTGGTTAATTTCGTGACAGAATATGGTCTGCCATTTTGTGGAACCAAATTTTGACTCCCCAAAATGGCGGACCGTATGTTTGCATGAAGAGTGTGGTTGTATTTCCGGTAGGCAAATTTATGTTTTTTAAATCACTACTAAGTTGACAACACACTGTAGGTGTTTTATAGCATGAGCAACTATTAAAAAGGATAAGGAGCAACTCCAAACAACAACATTTTAAGAGATTTGAAGGCAATGTGTTCCTTTAAGATATATCCATATGGCTGACAAGCTCAACAACCTCTACGACTGCTTCCATATTGTACGTTATGTAATACGCGAGTATCTTCCTATGTAAGGAAGTTAGCAACCTCCCATCAATGTAGCAACAATCAATGTCTTTGATACAAACATTGCTACTTGAGATTGCACTAGCACACAGTTTTTGAAGGTCAAATATAATGAATGTCGAAAAAAATAAAAATCAGAGGACAACACAACAAACCTTGCTCGCTTTGCAATGATTTTTGCTGTTCAGGAGCCCGGCTTTTAAGGGGGTCTGTTTCATGCCTCTTCAAATACGTTTTCTAGTGTTGGAGTATCAAAGCTGGACTAACAAACCAGACTAAAATAATCGGTTTTAAACAGCTCCAGCCACGGTCATGTGGCCACCTTTCAACCAATAGGAATGCCTAAACTGTCTTGGGTATTTATGAATGTCATTTTGTATGTCAACTACAGCTGTCAAAATTGGCAGCTGGTGAGTTTTGTCACTAGTTGAGGGTTAGCAAAGAAACTAGAAACACAAGATAGGACACTGGTGCCGTTTTGCACGGTAGCAGATGTAACACCTTTTTACCTACCAACCGCGTGATGGCACCCTTCCCCATGTGTCAGTTTTGCTAGGATTATTGGCACAATTTATTGCCAAACACCAAATTTTCGATCTGCCTTCACCTTTATTAGTTGGTGGGATCGTTTGGCCGAAGTTTTTCCATTTAGTAGGCCCTACTTATTGCGCAAACGATCTTTGGTTTTACCTACCAGACGACAGCGGGCGTACCCATTTTGGGTTTTATGTTTCTGAATAGAGTGTCCAATCTTGTGTTTCTAGTATCTTTGGTGTTATCAATGTAGGATAGTGGACAGTGTGGTCCTGTCATAGCATACTCTGTTAAAACATGTTCATGAGTTTGAAAACTTTCCACGGGGGCAGAGGTCACTATCCCGTACTTTTATTTTTAAGTTTGCCTGATGAGTGGGATAAAGTCAACTCTCCTACCTGAGCTTTGGAAAGGAGTGGTTCGATGTCTTTATTATGCTTCTTAGCCGTATCAAGATCTGCTTGGAGCTGAACCAGGACCGACTCTCTCCCTCGTCGAACACTCTTGTACTTCTCATGGACAATCTTCAAGGTGCCACACTTCTTGACCTGACCTGTAATGAATATTTATAAGGGGAATCTTATTTACATACTTCACCTGGCTTTAGATCTTCTTAGCTATAATTATATTACCAAGTGTTAAATATCGCTGGAAAGTGTTCTTGCTATTGATTTAAAACATTATAAATATTAGTTTTTTACAATACAAGCTTCTTTTATTCATGTGTCATAGCAGTTGTTTTCTTGTGTTCAATAGTAATAATCACATTCATTTCCTCTATACCCAAAAAGGGAACAGACTATTTTTTCCCTTCGAGCCTCACTATGGTTACATGGGTTGAGATGGGAAAACCAGAAATTGCTGTGCAATGTGAAAAGTCTATTCCAAGCATGAAAAAAAAGCTGCACTTTTTAACTATTTTTGTCAAGAAACAGGACTCAGGGAAGGTACTGAGTATACAGTGGTTAACACACATCAGTGTATGGGTAAAAACACAAATAATATCCTTTATCCCCCAATGCAAATTTAACATCTATTAAAATCGTTGCAGTACGCGCTGCTAAAATAAAGGATTCAAACTGCCTCTAGATATCGGACAAGATCGGAGGTCTAGTGGTGAGACATCTGCTCTAGAATGACAAAGGTAGTGGGTTCAAATCTCACCCTCGGAGTAATATGCCTGTGGATTTTGTTTTCTTTTCAAATGACTCAGGAAAGTACTGAGTGTATGGGTAAAAAAAACAAAACAATAAAGACAGATTAAAGGGGTAGTGTCGTCATGATTATAGCAGGCCTGTGGCTGTGCATGGAAACATGAACTCTCACCCAGATACTGCAAGCACGCGCGCTTGCGGTAAAATTACAAAGGGTGCCGTCTTTGTCAAACAGAGATGTGACCGCCGGCGCGCATGCATGCGTAGTAACTGGGTTATTCCATTTACTGCTACAATCATGATGGTTTTGGTACTTACAGTCAAGTTATCTTTTTCCTTACCATTGAACATTCCACATTTGGGGCAGTTCTGCTGTTTGCGACACTTCTCGTTAATCTTCTTCTTCAATCCTTTACGCTGAAGATAAGTCAACGTTGGCCTCCTCAAAGCGTCAAGGAATGTCTGTCGTTCCGATTGAGCAAGGAGACAACTCCCACAGCCCTGCAGATTTATAAAAGTGACGGCAATCAAAATAAGTCACCTGGGGGTCTTCAAATAATATTTCCGTAACTTTTGACAATATCTCAGATTGAAATACTTCTCTGGAGGATGTGTAATGGTATGAACTTTATAAGAAGTGAATTAATTTAGCTACTTATTATATTATATTCAAGGCAGGTTTTTCAGGTTTTTTTTAATTATGAGACCCATTGTTGCAACCTGTAATGGTTTACAAGGTGCTGCGGGGCATTCAGCAGCCACTGCCAGAAACAAAAAGGGAAAACCCCTTCTCTTAGCGATAGGTGTAGCTGTTTTTTTTTACGTGCAATCACACAACACATGGGACCAACGGCTTTACGTCCCATCCGAAGGATGAAGCAATAATGGTTGAGTGTCTTGCTTAAGGATAAAAGTTTCAAGACCGAGACTCGAACCCACACTCTGCTGATCAGAAGACCAGAGTCCAGTGCGCTTGACCACTTGGCAACCACATGCCATCATGCCTTAAGAGGGCTCGCTATTACAAGTTACTACAAACGTGCATAATGCACACAATCCACTACTGATCACTGACATCTTGGGTCAAGACTACAGTGAATGGCATACGACAGTATTGTGTGTGAATCTGTGAATCATACTATTTTACAGTCTGTACGCTCTATGACGACACTTACCTTACAAATGCATTGTAGAATATTGATAATTGACCTGAAGTATCCAATATGGAATACGGGTAGTTCAAGATCTACGTAACCATAGTGACCAAGGCAGTCTGCTAACGACTTGTGGCAGGTCAGACATTGGTTGTCTTTTTCACTTGTTCCCTGAAAATAAGAAAAAAACTAATCAAATAGTCTGATGAGGTCTTTAGTCTTTGACAAAGACTCTGCTATAATAAAAAGTGAGGTCATTAACACCTTTTGCATCTATTCCAAAGGTCATTTGGGTTGGTAGGCAGTTTGCAACCTCTATTTTTTTGTTCATTTTTTTAAACTGAGGTGGGACACAACAAACCAAATTCTAAGGCCTTGAAATGGCCGAGTGAGATGAGGTGCATGCTGGTCTAGATAACGACAAATATTGTCACTAACTGGACCAGCATTCACCTCGTTCCACAGCTTAACGCATGCGTCCCCATATAACTGTTTTGCGTGTGAAAAGTATTTTTGAAGTTGTCTATACTACTAAGAATAGATTCTAAGCCTGTGCGTTTACGGTTATTTTTGTAACCGTGTAACCGTTTCCGAAACGGTCGGTTACCCATGTAACCGAACGTTGAAGAAACAAAATTTAGAGTTAAGTTTATTGATTTTTCTAGCCAATGGTGAACAAAAGCGTTTAACTTACCATTCGATGGTCTAATACTCCGTACGGTATAGGTGTTCTTGTAGCATTATCTGGCTGGTACAGATTCTTACTGACTACGTGGATGTGAGCCTGCTGACGGATCTGTTCTGGGGACATCAACCCAAAACAAACCTTGCTTCTGTTTGTGGAAAAATTGATTTTATTTTTGTTATCGTTTCAATGTTTTCTTCATCTGACCCTCACTGATTGATAAACACATTGGTATGATTCTACGAATGTGGACTTGGATTGAGAGGACCGACTCTAGTAGCAATAATCGTAGCACTTTATCTTCCCCGACAGTCATAGACCAGAGGGCCATGACGAACCATAAATATAAATTTGGCAAATTTGCAAAAATGCCGTATCCGGCTGCCACTTTATCTCCCTTATTTTAGGTCAAATTACATGTATATCCTTACCTGTCTAAAAAGAAGGTTGACAGAATGTATACAGAGAGGAACAGGCACTTTGAATGATTACAGTGTCGAAATCATGAAAAATAAGCTATTTTCCCGTCTACGTTGGGCATAACATCGCTACTTGCTAAATGCCATTTTAGTTTATTTTGGGCATGATGAAATGTCCGCTTGAATTTTCTTTTAGGTCAATTAGCGTTTTAGCTACCAATTTCTCGAGAGGAATATTAAAAAAAGGGAAATAAAGCCTAACATCCATTAAAAAAAAAATAAAAAAAATCCCTTGGAAAGTGGCAGTCGGATATGGAAATTTTTAAAAACTTTTTGCAAACATATTTTAAATGTACCCAATTGCACTGTCTTTCATTACATCTAGTTCTACCTCCATGGCCATCCCATATGTAGTTCCTATACATATACTACAAATACAATGTAGTTTCCATCAGCGGATACCCGTCCGGTTCCCTACATAACATGTAACTGTTTAGTGTACTGTTAGTGTTAGTGTTACGTCCATTTATAACTTGTTGACATAGGCGTGTGTATTGTGTGTTGTATCGTACTGCAGTGCCATGACTGCTGTCATGACCGTAGCGTTTCATAAGCCAACGTAGTCGCATGTTTTGTCTGTTTTCTGCTACAATTTTAAAACGAGATTACAATACAAACTTACATTTTTTTGGCAACGTCTGTCTCTCTGAACTGTTCTTTCACCATCTTGCTTCTACGTCTATCTCACAACACCTGACAAACGAATGAAAAATGATGATTTATTGCGCTAAGCGAGTACAATTTGCAGTGCTAAGGGGGCTGCCATGTTTTTTTAGAATTCAGTTGGTAACACGATGTTAAAAAGTCGTCGCATTGATACAAATTTTAAGGGTACCAGCGAAGTATAACTAACCCAGTCTGGTGCCCATCATATTAATCGTGCAAATACATTAGGGTACGACCGGGTGTTATACACAATTTGTATAAAAATAATAATTATTGAATTATGATTTCGCAAAACTTCCAACGCATGTTGTCAAGGGACATGATTTCTTTTGCAACGTCACAGCCCGAATTGTTGCCAACCATGATGGAGAAACTACCAGGTGCCATCAATCCAAAGCAAGAACAGATCATCATGGTATGCAAAAATGTTACACAAATATTCAAAAAAATGTTTCGCAACCAATAAAGGGATACATTTTTCTTTCAATAGAAAGTTTGGGAAAATGTTGACCTTGGTCACAACTTCTGTCAACAAGACTTGAATGTTTTGCTTGTCATTGTTCTTCTTAAATGTATGTACATCTGTGCGGGCACCCCGGAGTTTTTGCGTATCAAACAAACACGTTACTTACATTAATCGATGCGCTATATATATTGTATATTATTTTAAAATGCACGTAAAATGTTAAACATGGACCGCTCATCGGATGAAATAATTCGGAATAAAGCAACGGTGCAAACTTAAGACAACGCCTAAGGGCGTTGTGGCATCTTGCAAGAGTGGCTGGCTTACTAGGGACCCCTTACTGGCCCTTTTATTTGAGAAACTTTTTTTTCTTTCTGGTCGACTATTTATGACATGGTTTGATTCGTAGTTAATCTTCTGCACGCTCAGATCACTCCGCGGCGGAGATTAATCCTTCGAGCATTTCCCTTCCTCTATGATGATTCAAGCTTGATTTATCAATTTTTGAAGCAAAACATTGATAATGGCCTTACGTTTCGGCCCGGGGTCCTTCTAAATGGCTGTTTTTATGTTTTCAATTTCACTGAAGCGTAAAAAACCAAGAAGGACTTTCATGTGTAATAAAGTGAGTTAATGGGAAATAATTCAGTTCGGAAATTTGTATTTGAAAGGCCAGTAAAGAGAAAAAGAGAAGATAAAACCGAACACACTGAAAAACAAAAAGCGATGATTGAATCTCTATAAGTGTCAGTTTAACAATTTGTTTCATTATATGAAAGCACCGAGGAGCAAAGTTTTACTACGGCGTTTCGATAAAACAGTCAGCTACGTTGCAATAGGGTGAGCCTACAGTTGGCATACAATGATAATACAATTTTAATGACTGGATCCGAATCATCAGTGTCGTGAAATACTGTCAATTCGAGAAAAAAAGTATAAGTAAAGACCCCCCCCTAAAAAAAAAAAAAAAAAAAAAAAAAAAAAAAGACATAAAAAATATATGTATATATTTTTTACAATTGCTTAATTCGGAAGCAATCCAATAACAGCTAACTAAAAGCACTATCAGTAACGAAGCCATTATTATGTTTTTGTTTGGTCTCTAAAACTTGACCCATTCATTTCAATGACATTTTTACAGATTGGTCCAATGATTCGTTTAAGAATATGCGCAGATATAAATTCAAATAATCAGGCCTACACTCTTAAAAACCCCACAAAACAACAACAGCAGCAGCAGTAGAAGCAGCAGCAGCAGCAGAAATAGCAACAGCAGTAGCAGCAACAGCAGCAGCAGCAGTAGCAGTAGCAGTAGCAGCAGCAATAGCAACAGTGAGCAGCAGCAGTAGCAGTAGCAGTAGCAGCAGCAATAGCAACAGCAGCAGCAGCAGCAGCAGCAGCAGTAGCAGTAGCAGTAGCAGTAGCAGTAGCAGTAGCAGAAGCAGAAGCAATATCAACAGCAGCAGCAGCAACAGCAGCAGCAGCAGTAGCAGTAGCAGTAGCAGTAGCAGCAGCAATATCAACAGCAGCAGCAGCAACAACAGCAGCAGCAGCAGTAGCAGTAGCAGTAGCAGTAGCAGTAGCAGTAGCAGCAGCAATAGCAACAGCAACAGCAGCAACAGCAGCAGCAGCAGTAGCAGTAGCAGTAGCAGTAGCAGAAGCAATATCAACAGCAGCAGCAGTAGCAGCAGCAGTAGCAGTAGCAGTAGCAGTAGCAGAAGCAATATCAACAGCAGCAGCAGTAGCAGTAGCAGCAACAGCAACAGCAACAGCAACAATGATGTAGCTTTCACTTAAAGAATGATGGTATACAGTCCTTTTAATTTATTTTTTTGCAAGGTAATCAGCCATACATGCTTTTTAGCCAATGCTTCTATCCTTTCAGAAGCTCCCTTTAGATGTTCTCTTTTTAAATTAAATGTATAAATTATGTTTAATTTTGAATGTTTTTAGTGCACACCCGGGAAGCAATTTTCACTTTGCTAATATTTTTTAAAACTGTGTAAAATTGAATTGAATTGAATTAATAGACTTTAATAAGTTTATTTGTTACTATTGCGATGCTTTGAATTGAATAGGTTTCTCTATGTCATCTTTGAGACGCATCCAAGTTGAAGTACCTCCATACAGTAACGTAGAGGGGGAAGATGGCAAGTACTCAAACTGTCTTAATATCATTTATACAATTAGAGGCTCTCGGTTTCAATTCCCATTTGAAATTAACTGTACATCAGTCTACAACTAAGCCTTTAAACTTGAATTCATTTTGTGACAAGCAGTGAGTTCGAAACCCTCAAGTTCCTTTTGTTTTTGCTTCACTGAGGGAGGTTGTGAAGACAGCGTCGTGAACGGCGTTCAGTCATCTTCATAAGACCCATTAGCTTTTAGCAGACTCTATGGGATGCAGTTTGTAATTGCATCCAACACGCAGGTGGGCCAGCTGAGTAATAATATCCACACGAGTTAATGATTACTTCACTCTGAAACAAGGACACCAATGAAATTATCACAGGTACCCTTGCGCATGGACACATCAGATACAGAAAATGCAATTATATTCCTGGTAATCAGATATAAAGGAGCGATATAGTTCCGTGTGAGTGGTTATACTTTTTTCGATTGAGCAAGCTTTCAGACAGTTGTCGGCGTTGTTTCTGTCAAGTGCCTGTTCGTGAGCCAGATGGCGAATAATTTAAGGTCACAATTGTTTCAGCCACTTTAGAGTTCGGTATCGGTGTGTGAAGGGTAAAGCAAGTTAAAGTAGCCAACAAAACCAACCAACCAACCAACCAAACAAACAAACAAACAAACAAACAAACAAACAAACAACCGACCTCCCAACTAACCGACCGACCGACCGACAGAACAAACAAACCTAGCCTCAAAGGGGGGGGGGGGGGGACAAAATGAACAAGAAAATGATTACAAACCAATATCAATTCAGAATAACTAGACTAAAAGTTTCAATTTGCTCTTTTTGATGAAACCTCACTGAATTCAGAAAAAAGGCATTTCGAACGCCCATCAAATCTATTTTCGGATCTGTTGTTCATCCTAAAACCTCGTGATAGAATGATGGGAAATCAAATTGTCCCGTGACAGGAAGACACACAATTAAATCTCAATCAATTCCATGCCATTATGACATTGGGTTGCATTTAAGAGAAAATTCATAAAGCTGTGGGTGGGGACCACCATTACTTCAATAAAACCTCCCTTACTTTTACCTTGAAATGACGCGTGTGTTATACAAGAGATATCTTTAAAATTTGACACGTGGAAAGTTCAATGATGAAAACGTAATTCTATATAGGCCCACGCCAATTTTCCCCAAATACTCATCATTTTGAAATAACCATAATTCTACCCCTCGCGTAAAAGATGAGAACATTCTAAGCGTCTATGCTGTGGAAAATGAATTGAATATGAAGTTGAGGTAATGCATACCCATAAATGTTTCAGCATGCTCTCAGTGAATTATGTGACACACTTCACTAATGGATTTTTTAAGTCACAAAGTGGATCATTTTGTAGCTATACGGAATGGGGTCGACATGACTTCAGAAATTGGGGCCCAGATTTTCAAACTTGTTTGATCAATTCGTCTTTCTTGATACCTTTTGTTCTGTTGAATCGCATTACTTGCCCCACTCGGACAGTTTAAGGTTACGACATTATACGCATCCTATCCGAACAGAATACGTCAAGTATCAAGTTTTGCTACATATGAACGTCCGTGGTCACAGAGGACAAAATAATTTGGCAAAAAATAAAAATAAATAAATAAATAAATAAAAATCCACACAGGATATAATTGTTAAGTAGAAAAAAACCCACAAGAACAGCCCAGAGGAAAGGGGCATTGGACTGGTGTCAGATTATGAGTGAGGTTTGGGTGGGGGAGGGATAGTACGTTCCTGTTTTGATGTGATTAGCACCCAATATCCATTGTAGGGAACACGACGGCTGATTAATGAATGCGTGGGCATGGCGCTTTATGCATTTAATAATTATAAGTACTACTCAAAATGTAATTGTTGGGCTCCTTAACCGCCCGATCCGGCGCATCGATGCGACTCTAGTAATAAGATCACGTTTCCATGTCATTATAAAGGCCCCCAGTGGTTGTCTCGGATCCAATTTACTTTATATTGTACTACATTGTGGACGCGAAAGCATAATCAATTATGGACTAAAACACTCGAAGGTTCGTTTTAGTTTCTTGGGCCTGCGCCTGCACAGACACTAAAAACTGACAATATCAACCGATCAGAAAACTTTGAAAATTACACTCTATCAAATTTTTGGTACGATTCATCATTTTCTTTAAAAGGTCGGAGGATAAAAGCAAGTGTACCATTTAACTGAAAATTCGGATAAGTTCGATAAAAGTTATCAAAATTGTCAAGCTGCATTGTTTCACCGTGAACTGTTATTGATCGGTATCATTAGTGAAACATCGAGCGACCGAACAGGTCGATGTAAAACATGGGAGGTCGTATCATTCCAAAAGCACTGCTCTTTGGTATGCTACTGAAGATAGTCATCGATTTCGATGAACTACGTGGAGTCCGAGGTGATGCAGCCGCTCAACGTGACCCAGTAGGACGTCGACCCGTGTACATTGGTGGGTTCTTCCCGATTGAGTCGCCGTATTTTTCTTCCCTCCCGTCGACTGTAGAAACGGCCATAAATCACGTGAATAATCTGACGGGAATTCTGGATGGTTTCGAGCTAAGAATGCGATGGAATTGGACACAGGTAAGCGTTTGAGAATGAGAAGTAGTAAGAATGAGAAGTATGACTTGATCAGCGCCGTAACTAGGGTAAAATGTTAGGGGGCACAAGGGGGTGTGCCATTTTTCCTAGGGGGGCACTTTTGGCCAATTAAAACTGTATAGTTTTCTTTCTCAGTAAACAAAACCTTTCTTCAGTGTTTTCTGACGTGTTGACGTAAAACAAAATACATTAGGCTCTGTTTGTAAATAATTCAAAATACTTCTAAAAATATTGAAATTACTACGTAAATGCTCATAAAATGTAACATTTTACTCTGGTAACTTTTAATCTCAAAAGTCCAGATTTCAAATGGGGGGGGGGGGGGGGGGGTGGCACGGATATCAGATGGGGGGCACGTGCCCCTGTGCGCCCCCCTTAGTTACGCCACTTGATTTTATACGGCAGTTCTGCTTTCATATTGTTATCTTTTTCGTGCTAAAATAAATTAACTGATGGACTTTAGTCGACCAGCTTTTGTACCGCGGTACTTTCGTTTCAATCATCCTTCGACAAGATTGTTAGACCAGTTGAACATGGGGAAATTGTGCTTGTGTCAAGTATTAATTTCTCAACGTACATGACACGAAGTATAAAAACACGAGAAACATGAGCAAACACTTTTGTTAAATCTTCCACAAAACAGTCGTTGCAACCAATCTTTTTAAACTATACAATTGTGTGCAAAAGAAAAATGTTAGAATCATGCAGTCTATCGAAAATTATGCGATGAATTTTCCCAGCGGGCTGTGGACGGGGTGGTTTACCGTAGCCATTTTGTAATAACAAACCTGTTGTTTATCGATCGATAGATGATACATTGAGATGAGCTGGTGTAGACAATCATCACATTATAGTAACCATTATCGTGATTGCTTCGGTAAAGTACTTTTCTGGCGTACTATCAATGTCAGATTTCATTTGGGCATATTGCAATTTAGGCATAGTTAATTGGTGCAAGAACATTAAAGTTGTATAGCCCGATTTCGACCTGAGAACGAAAGGTTTGAATTTCTTTTCTCTGAACGATAATTTGACAGATGATGCTGTTTCGAAAACATACAAAAACTTTACCATATGCCAATGACAATGCACAAAATACATGTGGCACGAACAATTGTTTGTACTGGACGTGGGTTAATGTTGGGATCCTGACAATAATTCATTTTTAGGTTTTCAAAAATTACCAATAATCATCGGCGGATTTTTTTGTGCAATACCTTAAATAAAAGCTGGTAACTTTCTCGAATCTATAAAAATAGCTATTTAAAATTGGTATCTAACTTTAGGGGTCAAATTGGTCCCAAACTGGACCTAGCATCTTTGACGGGAGGGTGTGTGAATGCCTCAGATTGTTCAAACTTTAACGTGCAGAGAAATTCAATATGCAATATATTTTCTTCTTCCATTACAAGGAACCATGACCGGTTCAGAGACGTGAAATGTCCAATTGAATTTGAACAAAATACAATGAACAGGATGGACTAGAACACGAGACAAAAAAATAAATACAAAAATGTGCACGAAAATGTAGATGAAAATTGAATGTATAAAATAATGTAATAGCACATTCAGTTACAGCGCCTTACCGACCGGGGGTGTGATACCCCCCCCCCCCACACACACACAACATTTTGCCTCGGCATTTGAAGCCTCTGACAACAAAATGAAACATCAAACGAAACAAGAAAGAGAAGATCAGATCCCTCAAGAAAGAAAGAAAAAAACTCTCGGCAAATCTGGATCTTGCGGTTCGCCGACTGAAAATTTATTGCATTTCAAGGCTGTCTGAAGATGTGCCAAATGTGAGACGCGTCTGTAATCAGTTTTTATTTAATTGTAACACATTGTACTCAAGAATAGGGCCCAATTTCATAAAGCTGCTTAAACAGAAAAAGTCTTCTGCTACTCTCTTAAAATTTTCGATTGAAATTTACTCTATTCTATTGAAATTGTAGGGACTAACTGCAAAAGGATTTGTCCCTCAATCGAAAAGAGTGATTTTTCAATCTAAATTTTAGAGTGATTTTCAATCTAACTATTTAAGAGAGTAAGCAAAAATATGCGGGATACCAGTCACAGAGTGTACATGTGACATGCTCTTTTGGCTGGTAACCTTATTCTGGTAAGCATAATTTTGTTTGCGCGCACGCAAAATATGCAGAATACGGCTCGGTCCTTTATCACACGGCCACGCCCCTGCCGGTTTTAAACGGCCGTTTAAGACCCCGGTCACCACTCTTTTATTCCCTTATTATGACCTCCTAGGCAGTATGGACTTAAATAAAGAGGCTAACGACAGAGCTGGCTGGAGACGTACAACTGCTGATCAGACGCGCCACAAACGACGATATACAATGTAGAGTTAGCGCTCTAGTCAATATATAGTTCTATGGTATATAGACAAAGCATATCATTGGAAGATTTTGGGTTGATTTAATTGTATTCAGAAAATAACGTTAATTTTTGTTCGAAATTTTTTAACCAAAGCACATCTATTTTACAATACTTTTTGACGTACGACTGTTATTTCTTTAAAAAAAAATTGTCAGGGAAAACCGGCTAATGCTCTACGGCTTCTGAACGACTTTGTTCAGAACGGCCCACCTGTCTCCATCACGTGGGGCCCAATGTTTTCCAGCGTGGCTGTGGTGGTCAACGAGGTGTTACCACGTTATGATATCGTGCAGGTATGAGCATAAACTATCTCAACTCCTAAGGAGTATGTAGCACCGCCTGCCAAGTTACATTTACATAAACATGGGCAATCCATCGTAGAAGCAATCTGTATTTTTTATTAGAAAAATTATTCACAGGGGAATGATGAGAAGCGATCACAAAAAATATGAATAAAAAATAAATAAATACAAAATAATAAGTGTCTCATTCAAAGTACATTTTGACTCAGGGTGCGGTATGATTGTGACTGATGTGCCGCAAAAATTAAGTCATTTGAGACGATTCGGCGACATCAACAAACTTAATCATTTAAGTTTAAATACATTTCTCAGGCAATTTTACTTTATGAAGGATTTGTGAACTGCAGCTCATATCCAGTCCGAATCATGCATGTATTGATCATAATTATTATAGGTTAATATTTCGAGCCTTTTATAAGATATTTCTTTGTATTGTAGACTGTAATCGCCTCTTCAGCTACACTGAAAGACCGCTCTCGCTACCCACTGACGGTTCAAGTTTCCGTCGATGAAGATCTTTTGAATCCCGGAAGAGTTTCTTTTATAAAACGTATGGGCTGGAAGAGGGTGGCCATGATTTTTGAAGACAACGAGTATTTCAGACAGGTATGAAGCCCTGACTACCACAGGTCTTCTTGTCGTCATTATTTGCCATTTGTGTATAGAGTGGAAGTGTGGGGTGTCAAAATGAGAGCCTGTGGTTGTTTTTTACGGGTGCCATTTTCGGTTTCGGTGCAAGAGCATGTATGCCAACGTTGGAACACTAACTTGTACGTTCGCACAAACGCACCCTGCTCTAAAGTTCCGTTAAGTTTCATAAGCTGAGGCAGTCACCATTAAGGTTGATTACAAAACAAACAAGGCTAATATATCGTCAGCAATTTCACGAAGTGCCATAAAGTCCCCTGCAGCGAAAAATGTATGTTTGGAGAAAACCGCGTTTGAAGTTAAGCTTATTTTCAAATCACCGGTAGGTAGACTATTCGCGATTCAATCTTTAAAATTTTTGCATGTTAGGGAAGTAGAGATCCAAAATCAAACAAATCTAGTTTCAATTTTGTCCATAACGGGTTTAATTAATGAGTAATTATTTAATTAATGAGATTGTCTCTTCGTGAAAACGGTACAAAACGTGGTCTGTGTGCAGCGCGCCGTGTATAAACTTTTTAGCTGTTCGTGAAAACGCAAAAGCCGGAACACTCATGATTGGCACTGTGCCAGCTGTATAATCTACACGGCCACAAACTGGTAAACAAGTTTTTGGCTCTTTGTGAAAACGCTATTCCGGGTTCTTGGGGTTTTTGCCCTTCATCATCTTAGCATAATTAAGAAACCAGATGATTTTGAGACCTACAATTTCGTAAATTGTTAGATAACGATCAACTAAATCGAAACCACAAAAAAAATCAAAATGAGTTTTTCATCAATTTTGCAAGTTTTTGGCACTTCGTGAAATTGCTGACGATATATATGTTTTATATATTTTATAAATAAGATGGATTTGTATTGGCTGTCTGTAATGAAACAGTAATGAAAGGAAGGTACATGCTACTCCCAACCGTGGTCAAGTGGTAACGACAAACACTAAGACGTCTGTGTCCTCAACTCGAAGGCACGGCAATTTCCGCTTGGACCCCATGTGGCTCGCCCCACCCCTACTCCACAAACCTTGACAACATTAAGTGTTAATTGTATCTGATAGACAACAGCTGCGAAGGTCTTTATATTGTTTTCGAAAGTTGAATGATGGAGTTTTATGATTGATTCTCGTAGAACATGGCGAAGTTGACTGAGCTGTTGAAAGCGAGCAATATTACCGTCTTGGCTACGGAGGCGGTGACTAATACTGACCGGCCCGATGAGCAGATCGAAAGCCTGAGGGTACGTCAAACTCTCATTGGTGTTTGTTGGTTGGTTGTTTGGAGCGTTTGTTTGTTTGCTTTTATTTATTTATTTATTTATTTATTAAAATTGTTATGTAGTCACCCACGCCACAAACTGACACACACGTAGATACCAGTAAAACTTGATTAGCGATCGGAGAAAATGGTGTCCAAAGCTTAACACTTTTTAAAACACTATCCTTTAAAATTCCAGAGTGTTGTAAACTAGTTTTCTCATTATGGATTCTTGAACTTGATAGTGCTGCTTTTGACTGTTTTACATCCTAAATTAATAAGCAATAAAGGACAGAAGATACGTGTCAGTTCGTGAACTGACACAGAAAAAAAGAAGCAAAATGAGACTGCTTCCGTTTTCATGAAGTGACACTGTAAACTTGAGCGCACGCGCAATGCGCTCTTCACACGCATGGGAGTTTGTGTCAGTTCGTGAAATCGTTTTTCTTCGCATTAAAAGGTGCGCGCGCCGTGCATTACAATGACAAAATGGAATCTATGTGTCACTGTCAGATCGAGAAACTTAAAATTGTCCCTTTCGTGCGAAGGTTGCGATACCCTACGCAATTAAAAAGGTAAGACTCGTGAAGTTTTGAAACTTCATGAAACTGTAGGCCTTGACAAATGAAAACTGAAAGCTAAAAATAAATTGGTTTTCGTATACTGGCGAGTCAGTGACAATATGTTTCCCTTTTTCAATTACCATCAGCGAATATCCCCGTAAATAACCAAAGAGCTTTGTTGATTCATTTACTTCATTTCATTCCCTCGGACAAAACAATCTTCAACTGAGCAAAATTGATGAATAACTATCGGTGCAGTCTTTTTAACTGTGACATTTTTGAGAAACTGTTTAGTTAAGTGTAGGGGTTGTATGGATATTTTAAAAGCATTGATTGTTAGAGATGTGTCAGTAACGGCCCGATCTCAAGATATGCATTTGTCATCACACTAATCCCTTCACAGGTTTACTAATACTTTTGGGCAAACGGATTAAGGTATCAAGAGGATCATCTCGAAAGGTTTAATTAAAAAAAAGAGAGATTTTTCAAAAAGGATGTGCGAAGCAATAAGTTTCAAATTGCGAAATCACAACTTGAATAAAAATTAATACCCGAGCTACCACGGTCTGGACCGTGTAAATGTGAGTATAATTCGAACTACTGATGGAGATCCCAGCACGTTATCTTGTTTGTACTGTAAACCACGCCCACTTCAAACAAAATGGCTTCACCAGAAGCCCATAGGAGTTGCATGAGCTATAGTTTTCTTTTTATGATTTTGCAAGACAAGTATAAACCGTATGCAAGCGTTGGAGCCGGGAAGCAGCGAAAACTTGGGCGTGCAGCAGATACGCGCACGTATGCCGCAACACGTACCCATAAAAGGAGCAAAATTGCGCACTTTAACGTTGGAATATGCACGAAGGCTGGTTTATAGTCGGATCGCGCGATAGTCGCACGGCAGTAATGACGCGTGATGCAGTTTGTAGTCAACGCTGACCCCTCAGCGACCATAGACTTCAATGAAAAGGCTAAGCGTCCAACGTTCACAGCGTCCTGCGTTTATCATCGCGCGAATAACTAAAACCAGCTTTGAAACCGCTGCACAGTCAATCTAATAGACCATTATCAAACCGCCACCATCTTGGTCATAGTCCTTACAGCCACATGACAGTAATGAATGCCAATATTCATTTTACAAAAAGGAACCAGACTATTCCTCCTTCCAGCCTCAGTTTGGTTACATTGATTTGAATGGGAGAAAATCAAGATGGTCGCACCATGATAAAGGTCTATTGCAAATTCTGGCGATGAAGGCGGTTTTGATCTTCGATTGAAAAAAAACATCTGAAGGTTAATATATTTTTATCCTTGTTTACCGAGACCTTTAAGTAAAGCATTGTCGATCGAATGTATTGTTTGTTCAGTACAATAGCTTGTGGTCGGACAAAATGAAACAGAGAGACGGGCTAAAGGTCACATATTCAAAACAAGGAACTTTAATTTAAAAAAGACGCATTTTCTGCATGACAGGATAAAAATTAAATGACAAAATCTAATTGGCATAGTTTTACTCGTCTGACTATTCCAAAGAGCCATTAAGTCGATGGTTAATAAACACAATTTGAACGACTCAAAATTCTGCACTACAAACCAACAAGCTTTGCTCTAAGCATAAAATGCAATACAAAGGATTTATTTTGCCTATACGCTGTACAAAATTTTTTTCCAAGGCCCCAAAAGCTTTCTATTCGTTTGATCCGGAGGCAAGAGCTATAAGATTACTTTTTGTTCACCCGCCCTAAACAAAAGGACTTTTTGGTAATTGCATGATCCTATTGCGTAGATCCACTTACATCTTGAGAGAAATGCTGAGGAAACAAAGTAAAAGCGAAGATTTATTGTATCTCTTTGGTTCTCAGCGGCATGATGCTAGAGTGGTATTTACAGGATTCTACCCTGATGTAGCCGTGAAGCTATTTTGTAAGGTAAGATACCTTTTCAGATCAATCTAACCAATAAAATATTTCAGACCCTGACGAATTATGGCTCTGGCTACGGCTGTTGCTAAGGGTACTGCCAATGACGTCCTATACTTCAACGCATGATCACGCGGCGATCCAACCTTAGCTGTAGCCGTAGCCGCCAATCCGGATATGGCCTAGCTTTACTAACATAGTCAGAACCCTCTTGCCAATATTAATGAGACTACGCAATGCAGACAGGAAACATGACGTAGATGGTGGCTGTGTGTTTATTGTTCATACAAACGTACACTATTTTTGAAAAACAACAAAACGTACACAGAATATTTGACTCGAGTCCTCGAGTCAGAGAAGTCGCATTTTATTTTTTATACACTAATATCATCCGAGCAGCTGGTGGCTTGCACCACCGCAGCTACGGCCGCCGCACGCGCGCGTCGACGCACACGCACTATGAATCATCCATGATGATTGGTACAAATGCGCGGCTGTATTGTCTGATTAGTGTATACAGCCTGCATTTTTTGAATAGGCTTTGCCGAATTAACACATTCGGTTATTTTTCTCATCAGTCTGGAGGGAAATAATAATGTCCAGTGAGTACTTCTTGATAGTCTCATTCCTTTCTTTTCTTGACCAGATTTTCAAAGCTAATCTCTACGGAGAAAAATACGTCTGGATCTTACCGGGCTGGTATCCTGACGGCTGGTGGGTTAATGCGTCCAATGTTCCTTGCAGCAATGAGGATTTCCTGTTAGCGTTGGATCTGCATATCTCATTTGACGGGGACCAGTCTATCCATGACGTTGCACTCATTGATTTCAATGGCGTGGTTAGTTTTATAACAGACCTGGGTATTAAAAAAAATTATGGTTAGTTTTGTCAAGTAATTTTTATACGATGAAATAAAAAGAAAACAAAATTTAAATGTTATTTCTGACCAGGTCACACTGACTCAGTAATGTGACGAAAGTAGCTATTGATACATAAAAATATAGTTTTTAAATTCTAATTAGGCACTTGAAAAAGAGTTTGGTAGGTTTAAACAGTCTGGTCCCTTTTGTGCAGTGCGAATCAGTATACAATATTGCTATTGAAGACAGAGATTACGACAATGGATGTTTTGTTTTCATTTAGAAACCGTATCCAGATCAGCTGCACTACCTGGAATTTCTACACAACATGGAGGATAACTCACGTGATATCTACGCCTACGATTGCTTGATAACGATGGCTATGGCTCTCAATGCATCAATAGCTGATCTGAAGAAGCTGAATCCACCCAGAGGACTGGACGAGTTTAGCTACGGAGATGACGAAATGGCGGAAATTGTATTGAGGAACGTTTTGAAGACAGAGTTTGTTGGACTCACGGTAAGAGTATGATACTAAGGCCGTGTCCGAATTGGCGGCTACGGCTACGGCTACGGCTGGATCGTCATGTCATCATGCGTTGAAGTATATTACGTTCTTAGCAACAACCTTAGCAACACCCGTAGCCGCTAATTCGGATACGGCTTAATTAATGTTTGCACTAACGTGTCCAAAATGAGCAATTATTTAGTAATACTTTCGGCTCAACTCGTCATGGTCAGTTATAGTGCGCATGAACAGAACCGGGTGGTGCAACAACTTGACGTTTCAACCAACCTGTTCTGATCGTCTTCACGAGTGAGAAAACAGCCTTTACAGTTTTGCAGCTTGTTAAGTTTTAATCCTTTTAGTCTGAAAGGAGGGACAACGTTAGCTATAACTCAGTTTTGATTTTAATTGTTGATGGAACTATAACCGAATAACAGTTTTTTTTTCTTATGACGCATCACAGTGAATTTTGTTTTTAACACAATGATTTCATTCCCCGCCCCTTTCTGGCTAGGATCGCGTAGTGATTGGCGAAGAGGGGGTGCGTCACAGCATTGTTTTCGTCGAGCAATTCCAAGGTTTGTGCAAGCTTACCTCAGAGTGGATCGAGTACAAATTCTTCTCCATTTTGTGTTAAAGATTATGTACTTGTCTGTTTATATTTAGTGTCCTCTTTTTGAACATTTCAACGCATTTTCAAACGGCGGAAAAAATGTTTGTTTTGAAAACAATAATGTAGAAGGAACTCCTGTTCGTCTGGAAAACGGGAGGATGGTGAATGTAAAGAGGAGTGAGGTGGAAAGGGATCAAGTAGGAGTAGGGGTTGGGAAGAATGAACATATTGCTTTAATCTGTATTCTCATAATAATTTCAGATGGCCATCCAGTGAGAATAGCTACCCATAATGCCGCTAATGGGGAATATCTCGAGATCACCAACACCAACATCATGTGGAAAGGTTAGACTTTAATTCTCACAACCCGGCGGCCTCCGGTGTGTTTTCAGCATTGAATATTGTTTTTTAATAAAGACTGCGGCTGGAATTAAAGAAACAATGTTGACAAAGAAAGAGAAATGAGAGACAACCTTTATCTGATAACACGTCAATTCTATACGTTCCGCGCATACAAAATATGCCAACGATGTCCTTTAGGCTTAATCAGTTTTTTTAATCAATTTGATTTTAAGAACAGTCACGCAGGGGACAATTTCGTTTTAATTTTGACGGATTACTAAAAAAACGTACGTCCTTCAAGCAAGAAAGTCAAGGTTCATAAAGCTATAAATTCTATACAATATTGACCAGAAGTAGTAGTTTGAAGTGTTTATTTTGCCAATCGAAAATATCAATATTTGTAATCGCTTCTAAAAAGGACTTAGCCGACCGGTGGATGGGAAGACGGAATTGCCGCAGATCGTCCGCGTCTCGACGCCGTTCAAGATAGCGATCTTCACCGTAGCTGGTGCCGGAGTTTTTCTCGCCTTGTTGTTTTTTGTGCTGAATGTGGCTCTACGAAATCACAGGTTTGTTAAAAACGTCAACGACTGTTTTGTTTGGGTTGACATAATGTGCAGTTTCATTTTTCTTTTTTGGGTGGGTGGGATGGGGCCGGGTGGGGGTTATAGCGGCGCTCTTACGAGGATATTCACATTAACGTTATCAATTAATTGTTACAGAAGTCAGCTGTTTTGTTGGCATTCTTGTTCAGCGACAACCATGTGGCATTATGACACATTAATATATTTACAGACATTTCTTTTGTTGACAAACACTGACCCGCCATTTTGTATGCCGGCGGCGTTGAGTGCAGGTCTCACTTATATATCACCCGGTTGGCACAAATCTGCCCTTTTTAATAAAACATTAAAGTTAAAATCTTGCTTTAACTTAATAATTTGTGTACTTTTTTATGGAAAAACTTGTGCCATGCATTTCCTATAAGTTTTGTGTGTGAAGTGGGCGTGGCTGGCAGTGGAGGTCACTTCCTAGTTATGACACCTTACGAACAGGATTTTGTTCAATGGTGAAAAACTAAGCCACAAGGACGTCATTTTACATGTATTTTGTTGATTCCCAATTCACAATTAATAACTGACGACTTGACTATTTATATTCAAAGAGCTGTGAAGATTTCGAGTCCACAGATCAACAATCTGATTGTCTTGGGTTGTCTTCTGCTGTACTCTTCGGTTTTTGTGTCTGGTGTGGACACTCGTGCGTTCTCAGACGTAACATTTATGATTCTGTGTCATGTAAGTGAATCTTTTGTAAAAATGTAGTGGCATAATATTTTGGTACATTGTATAAAAAATAGTTACTAAATTTGAGCTCCCATCAATCGTGCTGAAAGATTTATCCGTCAAAATACGGCCACGTTTTCAGAATACATAATTTAGCCTTTAAGAAAGACTCTGCTCGGGTCAAAACGTGAGCCCATTAACAATTTGTGAATAATATTAGATAGTTGTGTTGGAGAACTAGTGACTGAAATGAAATCGATTTCACAAGTTAAAAATTGTTGCTATTTTTTTTGACAGATGAAAGTAGTGCTCGTTTGCGTCGGTATATCCCTGTCGTTTGGTTCACTTTTGATGAAGACATACCGCATCTTCGCCATCTTCCAGAAAGCTGTGGCGAAATTTAAGCAAATTGTGAGTGGATTTGAACTTTAATATAAGGGGAAATATGAAACAGACGGGCGTCAAACCGCCAACAGAAGAAGAACCAAGAAAGATAACATTTTTTTTTAAATTAGTTCTCATCAATCACACAATGAATTGAAAACAATCAAGTCATAACACTGTTTGTTCTATAAATTACTATACAGGATTTGCCAGATACGAAGTTGATAGGATGTGTTATGCTCCTAGTGTTATTAGATGGCGTCATTATGACGTTATGGGCCGTCTTTGGACAGTTAACGGTGAAGAGATTTCTGCTTGAACCAAAGGTAAGTTCAGCCGGTGCAATGGTTTTGTTTGATAATAATAATCATTATTTGATTTGTTTTGTATAAAAACAAAAACAAAGAAACTTAGAAATATCTGAAACAATTGGTTATGAGTTCCGAAACCGGCAACCCTTTTCTTGTCTCACATGCAAGTTGGGGTGGGTTGCAAACTAACGAAAACGTTCGCATATAATGGGCAAGTCAACAGAGAGTGGATAATTTGGTGGTGATGGCGGGGCGGGGGAGGTACAATAGACCTTTATCATGGTGCGGCCATCTTGATTTTCTCCCATTCAAACTAATGTAACCAAAATGAGGCTGGAAGGGCAAATAGTCTGGTTCCTTTTTGTACAATGAATATTAGCATCTATTACTGCTATTGGATACAGAGAACATGACCAAGATGGTGGCAGCATGATAAACGTCTATTCTCGGGACTGCTTCGGTTTCACTATGGTAGTTCTTAAAAAAAAAAAAAAAAAAAAATTGGACCTAACAATCTTCAAATTTCTGAGTCCTCTCTTAAGCTCTCAGAAACCGCCAGTCAGCAGAGTGAGATCTTCATCATACCAATATTGCGACAATGTGGCTCCGTGTATGACGTCTATTTTAGCAGCGCCCTCTACGGCTTCAAAGGCTTTCTACTTGTCTTTGGCATTTTCTTGGCGTGGGAGACCAAGAACGTGAATGTTAAAGGACTGGACGACAGTAAGTTATTTTTTTTTTTATAGTTTTTTTAATGCGTTTTATATTTCAACGTACCTAAAGTGAGCAGTAAATGACAAGCAGACGGACTTTTTTGCGCTATGTCGTGGTCAAAGTTGACCCGGATAAAATACCGGTGTCAAAGATTTTTGTCCACCCGGGGTGTGTGTCCCCTATACGGTAAATTGACATAGATTAAGGAAGTTGAGTCAAAAGAGGGCGTTATATTAGATTAAATTTGTACACAAATTGGAGTTGGAGTACAGAATCTCGGGGGTGGGGGGGGGGGGGGGGGACGGAATCACCCCAGAATCCCCTCCCCATCCAGGTCATACATTCAGGTCATACTGAGTCAAACAATCTGACCCTGAACCTGGGTCACCGAAACTCCAGGAGGTTCCAGGAGCATTGACTTTGATTACTTTCATCATTCTCTTAATTTCTAAACTTTTTACCGCGTTGACAAAATCTGTCAAAAAATAATTTCCAGGAATATTATAATTACTTTCTAACCATGCAGTTGCCGATTTGAACAGACTCTTTTAATACAAAAGTTAATTTACAAGTAGATGAGCTAATTTGTATTCTGTCTCCTGATTTCAGGTAAATACATCGCTCTTTCAGTTTACGTGGTCGGTCTAACCATTGTCTTAGCCGTACCAACCCTACAGGTATTCGTGAACAACGCGGACATGCATTTCTGTATCTACGGTAGCGCTGTGGTGTTCGCCAACACAGTAGTCTTGTGTTTGGTCTTCGTGCCCAAGGTATGATTTATTATTATTGTGTTTTGTCTGGATTAAATTTCTGGTTTAGTATTTTGTACAAGCACATGCGGTGGACTAATTTTTCATTCGCAGCCAGTTTAAAGTTAAAGTGTTTAAAAACTGTGATCAAACGAGTTAGTTTCCATGCAGTATAAGTGACAAAAAATGGACGCTAGGTGGCAGCAGACTAATACCGGGTAAATCCAATGCCTTTAAATCGGCCTTATGCTGAGAACTATCAAGGCATAACAAACCCGTATGTGTGCTGTCATAATACAGGGGGTGCCCAGACATCATAATGTATTGAACTACCGTCTTGTAAACAACTTTTTCAATCGATCTGATCGAAAAAGATTAAACTTTGGTTGTCTTTTATTCAGATGATCTTCGGCTAGTTTAAGTGCAGGTAACTTTATAAATACAGTCAACGATAACTCAAACTAGGAATCAAACTCACCCAGGGCATCGCACAGAGTTGACCTTTTCGTTGTTTTTTCTACGTCATCAGTTTGCCCTGTGTTACACATCACGTGGGAGTCACCTACGTATTAGCATGATGGACACAGGTGGCAGCAGCGGTAACACCAATCTGTCTTTATTTAGTGCCTCTACCAGCGGCGGGAATAGGCATCGGCTGGATGACCTGCAGAGGACACTTGTGGAGGTAAATAAATAAGAAAGGTTTATCTGGGGGTAGAGTACCACTGATCTTTACTGTGACAGGTAAGGGGATCAGCTAACTGGTGCCCTCCCGAGTGGTTACCTCCGTATAAGTTAATCGGTGAACTTGTTCAATGTGCCTCTGTAAATGATTATAAACATTATGGGATCAATGTTGATGAGGTCAAGCTACGTCACGGCTAACGGTTACCATTTAGTCCATCATCTCTGAAGAGCCGAAGCTATCTCAGGAATTCAATCAGGAATGCAAAAGACACACAAGAGTACCTACTCTACAAATGGAATGCAAAAACAACTCATAATACAATAGTGTTAATAGCGTTTTCCTTTTAACATCTAGTTGGTTTAGTTGGTTTGCTGACGTGTTCTATAATGGCCGAGTGTTGAAGGAAATGCCATATCAATTCAGTCATTCTATAAACGACTTAAAAAAATGGACTTATGTCGGGCTGTTAGATTTTGGAAAATGTGCATTTATTTGAATTTATTTATTCCCTTCATCGAAAACTTACGTAAGCATTTTTAACTGTTATGCTTTGTTTTGTAGAAGCGAGCGACTTTGTCTAAGCTACTTGTCGAGTACCACACATGCGCCAAATAGCCACACGTTCTGGTACCACGCCCTCTGTTGATTTATGCACTCGTGACAGTTGAGAAAGGAGCATGCTGAAAATGATCTGTGATTTGGGATTTGAACGATCACGCCATAGCAGTCTCGTTATAGATATTTTATTTACATTAATATGCAAAATATATGCAAATTATATGCAGATTATAGCGTTTAATACAGTAACAAGGCCGCACTTCTGGAGTCACATTCTTTGCCGCAAAGATTTTTGTTAATAAGATATATTATTGATATTATGTACACAAAAATCACTGTTTTGACAAATTTAATGATATATGACGTTGCACAAATAAAAAAAAGTTGAAGAAAAAATGTTTTGAATTGTGTTTTATTTATTGACATTAAGGGAAACTTGCCATTATGCCAATGAATAAGGTATGAAAGGAAACTTAAAGGCAGGGTATACATTTGGTAATTACTCCACAAATTAATGACCATAAAAGCTTACTTGGTAAGAAGCACTGGAGAGCTTTTGATAGTATAAAGAACTGTGAAAAATGATTCCCTTTGAAGTAAATGTGGATTGAGAAAGAGATAATTTTCTGCCCGACAATTTGAATCTGAGAAACGGTTCGTATATGAATCGTTTCTCATGTAATGAAAATGCGGTTTCAGCATTTTCGGATCCTTCTGCGTGAAAATAACCGCTCCAGATTTTCGCCGATATCTCAAAAAATGCTATAAAAAATCATCTTTTGAAACGATATTTGCACACAGGTTAGTTTAGATTGAAACGTTCCAAATACCAAAGGTATCCCTTGCCTTAATTTTTTTTAGTTTTGCCGAGATTGTTGGTGGGAAGCTAGGAAAGGGGAGATCAGAACACGCCCAAACTATTAATTTCGTCTTTTGCCTGCAAAAACTAACATTTCTGTTAGAAGAAGTCGACGGATCGCGAAAAGTTGTCGTGGAGAGAGTTGTTTTAAAGTGAAGTTTTGTAGATAAAATACTCTCTATATTGTCAATTTTGATGAACAAAATATATGTTAAAAAAGTCACAATGAATTTATATTAATGTTTATGTCACACAGTTTTTTTTCTCGTTCGTGGAAGGTTTTCTTGCTAGCGTAAACACTAAAACACTTAATAGCCCCGCCCCTCCCCCTCCAACACAAAAAGTTTGGTGCCGGTGAGAATGAAGAGCGCCACCAATGTTAGAAGTTGGATCCGGTTCGACCCTGGGAAATCCTCGTGAAACCCGCTCTGACGCCATTTTCCGGCTTTTTGTGCTAGCTGCAGATTACGTGTGTACGGATCCAATCCAACTCTGTGAATTTACACAGGTGAGTCTTACGTAAGAAAACTGTTCGTAATAGAATAGTTTTACAAAGCATTCTGAAACCCACTGAAATTTGTTAACTCTTCTGTAAAGCATTTAATGTCGAGTTAATGGTTTAAATAAACAGAGACATGGTTGAACGACAATGCATAAGTGACGTAACGTAAGGCTTTTCTTGGTCAACTCGTCCGTGAAACAACTCCCTAAAAAGGTTCACTTCGCCCCATTTACAATTACTTACCATGCAGTAAAACCATTTCGCCCCACTGTGAAAGTTGACTGTCATTTAATTTGTTTGTATTCTGATTTTTACTGCCTTATTTATTTTATTGTTTTTTGTTGTTGAGTGCGGGGGTGGGGGGGGGGGGAAACTAATTTCAGGTATGGCCACGGAGGAAAAGACATTTGCAAACTCTTTATTTGAACTGTTTTGCCGGGTTGCCATACCTACTGAAACGGGGGAAATTAATGTTTGTGTTCACATAAAATCTGGATTAAAATAATTTCATTTTCAACAAATAAATCTGACTCAGTCTCTGTCACTGACATGACACTGACAGTGACAGTGACACTGAACTCTCTGGACTTAGCTCTGTGACTGTACTCTGAGCTCAGAAAATAATCTTTTGGAAAATATTTTTAGATTACAAAACAAGGAATTTATTTAGTACAGAGATTCATTGCATATTCATGTCACCAGGGCACTGCCTCGGTGCCTTCTCTGTGTGACAGTGCATGTGATTGTGCATGCAGCTCATGACGGAGTTTAAATGTCCAAAAATTCAAATTTGACATATTTATTCTTTGACAAATTGACAGTAAGCCTTTTTTCAATTAACAGATAAAAATACGTAAGTTGAGGTTTGGGAATGTTGACAATTATACCTCAATATGCATGTCTCAATTTTGTGTCTTTTTGCTGGGTAAATTCGGGCAAGCAATCTGCGACCAAAGCTTGCCCGATTGGGACAAAAAAAAAATGTTGAGCCCTGCTTGATATTTAGTTACTGATAAGCATGTTTGCTATTCACATAGCAAGACTGGCTTTAACTTAATGAAAAAATACTTTCCATAATGCCCCCAAATTTTCTTTTGACATTTTTTACAGACGTTTATCCAGCTAAAATCACAGTAATAAACATGGCCGTCCCACCAGCATACGCAGACTTGGGCAAGTCAGCCAGAGATATCTTTGGAAAGGGTTTTGGTAAGCTACTCTTTGATTTGTGGATTGTGCTAGATCAGGATTGAGACTTTGTTCTTGTGAAGACAAGACAGATTCTCAGTAAAGGGTACATGTACCCAAAACTGAACGAGAATCAATCGATGGTAGCTCACCACCCACCTCAACTACCAAATCTGACGACCCAGTGAAATCCAAATTTCCCACTTACAAACACACGTAAAAGTTGA